>VWZK01008086.1:35913-193079 GCA_013396935.1 Baryphthengus martii
TGACTTCAGTCAGCTCCTTCAACACCCGCGGATGCATCCCATCCGGACCCATAGATTTATGGATGTCCAGATTGCTTAATTGGTCCCTAACCCAGTCCTCAGCAACCGAGGCAAACTTCTCCATTGTCTTGACTTCCTCTGAGGCCTCAGGGGTACGGGGCTCCTCAGGACAGCTTCCAGCAGAGTAGACAGAGACAAAGGCGGCATTCAGTAACTCTATCTTCTCTGTATCTTCTGTCACCAGGGCACCCACCTCATTCATCAGTGGGCCTACATTGCCTCTAGTGTTTGTTTTATCTGCCATGTATTTGAAGAAGCTCTTCCTGTTGTCCTTGACCCCTCTGGCAAGATTTAATTCTAAGAAGGCCTTAGCTTTCCTAGTTGCCTCCCTACATCCTCTGACAACAGCCTTATATTCTTCCCAAGAGGCCAAGCCCTCCTTCCATGATCTGTAAACTCTCCTGCAAGTCCAGGATCGCAGAAGCTATCAGGAGCCCCAAAGAGTCTCTGGTAAATAGATTCAGAATCTCTCCATGCAATCATTATCTACAGAATTGTGGAGGAAGGGAACAATCTGTTACAACAGTCTAGCTACCAGGACAGGGTAACCAGAAAAGAGCCTGGGAAACTTTAAACTTGTCTTGCTTGTGCAAGCAGCCAAACCAGGGGGAAAAAAGTATGTATAGACCGCAGCATAATCACAGTCAGTTTTTCACACATACATGACATATGTGTGTGCATGCACACTCAGACATGACTTGTATGTTAGAATTCATCTAGAAGCCTTCATTTTCAGAGACATCCAGCTCTAACTGGTTACATCTAAACTAGAAAAATTCTGTAGTGCCAGTGTCTTGGTACATAATTATAGCCTCTTTACTGCATAACCGTTAGAAGTTTATGAATGTGGCTTTGAACAAGGGCAACTAACACTCTTTCAGGCAGCTTCAAGGGACAATTTGAGGTTTCTGACGAGTCAAGGACCATTCCCACTAGGCAATCCGGATACAGCCACTCTGTTTTGAATGATAAGGTAATTACAATTAATTAATCAATAATTTAAAAGTAAGGACACAGGCAAAACATTCCAGTTGGTTTCAAGGCCAGAGAAACAGTACACTGAACAGTCCTGGGACTGACTGTTCAGTATACTGTTGTAGAGGTATCCAGATCCCTCTCCAGGGATGAATAGCAGTTTTGCTACAAGCAATTTTGCTATGTTTCTCAACAGAAGTCTAAAGTAGACAACATTGGTGGCCAGAAGCAGCATCTAGAAGCGTGATGCATGTAGAGGAGAGTAGTGTTATAACACATTTAGTTGGTCACCAGCTGACATTTTTTACTTCTACGAATACATAACTGGGAGGGTGGGAAATGTTATGACATTCAACTTGCCTGGCAAAGTATGGCGAAATTTAGTGCGTGGCTCACTCCCTTTTCCCATACTGCCAGATAATCACATGGACAGGCAGTACCCTGAGGATTTCTTTTGTCAAGAAGAGTTGCTAGGGAAAAAGTTGTTAAAAACTGAGAAACTCCTGGAAGCTTTTCATGCTGTGAGGTGCCAAAAGAAGACAGGAGACTTACCAGGTGGATCCTGAAAGGCTCTGAGCTGGCAGGTAGCATATGACTCAAAGCTTGCTGTTATCATTTCTCCTTAGCAAGGAGATACATCCCTCATATTCTACTAAACTAGAAGTAATTGATGGGTCTCTGTAATGCTTGCTTCTAATGCACACCCTTTATTTTATCTTGCTACAGCTGTATACTAGTTACAGCCACTACTAATAATAGTAGCACTGTGGCCTGATGCTGCCACTTCTAAATGAACATATCTACAAATACGTATCAATGGTGATAATGTTTCTGAGGTTGGGAGGTGCTGCAGTGTATAAGCACACAGAAATTTAGAATTCTGCTCCTGCTTGTCACATCTTTAAGCCTTGAAGGGCTCTGCTCTCCAGTAGTTATTTTCCTTACTGTTCAGTACCAATCACTCTGCTACAGAGGAAAAACAGAGACACTGTGCTTTTATAGACAGCTCTGTGCTGCTTTGAAGTATTTCACAGTCTCTACATATCCTCTGAAAGAAAAAAATTCATTGGCTTCTTGTCTCTGGAGAGATATAAAGCAACCCGATGGACATTGAAATGTTATCAGCTGCAAAAATGTTTCTTTGTGCCTATAAACATCTGCAGCTAAAAACCAGAGATTGATTTTAGCTTCTCTTCAGAAATTGGGAAAAATTACGATTAACCTGTGTCTTACAATAAATAATGCAGCACTCCTTATCCTTTAGGAAAAACGGAGATTTTTGTTCAAAAAGCTCATGTGTATTATATGCTTTGGTCTAAGAAAAACTCTGTTATTTATAGTGCATTATGAAATAATGGTAATGCAGAAGCTTTCAGGTGGCCAATGAGGAATTCTGGTGGCTCCTAGGCTTATTTATAATAAATACTATTTATTGTTCCTGTAAAAAACTCTTATACCATTAACATGCCTGATCTTTCTCAAGAATCAACATAACCATAAATATTTTCTTCTCTTTAAAGTACATTTGGGACTAAGTTCCACAATGCAGATACTAAATTACTCTTTCAGCATCATTATGCTCCCTTCCCGTCCCTAGAACCCTCATTGTGCAAGCAAAGGACCTTGTTTGTGGGACAATTTCCTCACAGCAGAGTGCTTTGATGACACAGAGACGTAGGCGTATATTGAGGGAGTGGGGAAGCAAGTCAGAAGATGGACTATTTTGACCTGGCTACAGTAAGTGCCCACACATGAAATGAAACAGCAGCCCTGGGAAGCTCCTATATTCTAATTTCAAGTTAATTTGTGTTTCAACCTCCTCTATCCTAGGAAGTTATGTACAAAAAGATTCTCCTGTCTTTAAACAGGGTAGGGTAGCTAAGCCTCCTTGTATTTAAAAAATAAAACAAAGTCATACTTTAGAGCCACTTGATTGTTTAATGTGTAGTTAAACACTCACCTGTGTTTCTAGGGACATAACTCCCTGCTTCAATGATATTTCTTTGTCCAGTATGAGAGGACAGTCCAGTCTTCTCTCCTGTGCTATATCTCATATGACCAGCCTACAGAGTGAAGGAAATGTACAGAATTAAAATATACTGGTCCAGATCCAATCCCTAAAAGGCCATTGACAAAGGAGAAGATAGAGTAAAAAGCTGTCACAAGTTCTGAGATTTTCTTTTCATACTATCTGATTTCAAAATATAACCTAGAACAAACAAATTTATGTAGATGAATCAATGGTTGTTCACAGCTAAAGGGCAGGTCCATTGTTAGCAACAAACATCAGAGCTTTCCATGCATTATACAACTGCTTTGCTCAGAGTAAGAGCATAATCCAATAACAATGTCATAGGAGATCAACAAAACCATACTAAGACACCAAGTGTCCTCCAAGAAGGAGGACCTTGGTAACTATAGGCAGATCAGCCTCACCTCCATCCCTGGAAAGCTGATGGAACAGCTTGTTCTTGGCACAAAGCATGTTGAGGAAAGGAGGCTTATCACGAGTAGTCAACATGGATTCAACAAGGGGAAGTCACGCTTGACTAATCTGATAGCCTTTTATGACAGCGCAACTAGATGGATAGATGAGGGGAGGGCAGTGGATGTGGTCTAGCTCGACTTCAGCAAAGCTTTCGATACTGTCTCCCATGGCATCCTCACAGACAAACTTAAGNGGAACTACTGGAGAGAGTCCAGCGCAGAGCCACTAAGCTCATAAAGGGAGTGGAGCATCTCCCTCATGAGGAGCGGCTGAAGGAGCTGGGTCTCTTTACCTTGGAGAAGAGGAGACTGAGGGGAGACCTCAATAATATTTACAAATATGTAAAGGGCAAGTGTCAGGAGGACGGAGCCAGGCACTCCTCAGTCACGTCCAATGACAGGACAGGGGACAATGGGTGCAAACTGGAGCATAGAAGGTTCCATGTAAACACAAGAAAACACTTTTTCACAGTGAGGGTGACAGAGCACTGGAACAAACTGCCCAGAGATGTTGTGGAGTCTCCTTCTCTGGAGATACTCAAAACCTGCCTGGATGTGTTCCTGTGTGATCTACTCTAGGTGATCCTGCTCTGGCAGGGGGGTTGGACTCAATGTTCTTCTGAGGTCCCTTCCAGTCCCTAACATTCTGTGATTCTGTGATTCTGTCACCAGAGATACACACTAACAAAAGAGAGAGAAGAAACTCCTCCAAATTCAAAAACTATATAATCTCCTATATGACTCACTGCTATCTTGGAAAGCTTGTATCTTTGTTTCTGGTTATTTATTTGTATTTATGACCAGAAGTTAGAAAAGTATGAGAATTATCTGGGAAAACAGGTGAGTCACCATGCTTTGTCCTTCTTAATCAAAAGAAATTATGTCATAGTTTTTAAGTCCATATAAATTGAAAAGGATTGCCACTCCCCTCATGTACACACCAGCTGCAAATGGTATCCATCATCCACAGCATGAGAATCAAAATCTTAGTGACTGTAATGCCCTAAGGGAAGAGAGATTCAGAGGCTGGAGTCAGGGCTGCCAGCTACGAGTTCATGAGTGAACAAGTCTTGAAGCTTGAGGTATCACCCCCGCCTCCCCAGCACCATGCCTTATACAGACAAGAAGAAAAAAAATAAAGGACCCTGACAGAAGAAAAGTTATGTGTTCCTTTGGACAGATGATTACGGCTACCACTGATACAGAGTAGCAATCAATAGTTGTCTTAAGTGGAGACAAGAATTCCAGCATTGCTGACAGGGCTGGATTTAGCATGAGCTATAGTCATTACCACCTAATCACACCAAGCTGCAGAATAAAAGTGAAAAAGAAAAAAAAAATAAAAGTTGAATGAGTGGAATGAAGTGGGACCACAAACACATACACCTCCCCAGTTTTAATGATTTGCTAATCCCAGTCCTTATTCATTCTGCAGTCACAGCCTAAACAGAGGAGAGTTACAGATGGGGTGGCACCTGCTTGCTGAGTTCATACTGCAGGTAATAATTATGCTATCCACTGGTGTCCTAATGAGTTTCCATCTTCAGAACTTCCAAAACAATACCACACACATAGCTCAACTTTAGTTTGTGCAAAATCCCCTGAAAGACACGCAACAAAAATATACAAATACAGCAGACAGTGCAATGACATTACTGTCCGAAAACAAATTAGCATAGTCTTTTGCAAATCCTCTTACTTGAGCAAATCTTATTTTTCAGACAAAGAAAATGTCTTTTTTTTTTAACTAAGAATTATCTCTGAAAATTAAATGCCTCTGCAGGCAGAATCACAGGATTTCTTAGTAATCATAGCTAAATTTATTAGAGCTTTTTCTATTCTGCCACATGTGCCAGCATACCTCTGGGCTGTTGTGACAGCACCTGGAGGCTGGAGACACACACTCTCAGACACTAAAGCAATAAATTGGTTTTTTTTCTTTCAACTCAACTAGGTTGTGTTTACTTGAAGAGAAAATTGTTCATTTCAGAAAAGGGGAATGAAAAGAACAGATTCATAGCAAACTCAGGGGAGGGAGAAGAGGCTGCAAAGAAAAGGATCTTTTTAATAATAAAGACTCAGGTTAAAAACTATCAGTTGTTTTCACCAACCTCCACATACTCTTTCTGTCTTGAGGCAAAGCCAAGGGGTTCTGGTTCCACCAACTTTTCCTAAGGGTCTGAAGCTGGGGATGCTTCAGGGACAGACTCAACCCAAAGTTAAGCAGAGGCACACGCAAACAGGAAACTACAACTGTATCATTTGGTGCAAGACTAAATGATGAACTGTGTCCAAGCTCCCATTTTGGTGTGATCTTCTGAGTAGAAATATAAGCACATACAGCCTGGAAAAGCACTGGCAGTAAGTATCAGATTCACAGAAAGCTCTGGACTTGCTCTGCCTGTGCCGACCTAGTTAAGCCTGCGTCTGCATTGCCAACTCACCTGCTCACAGAAGGTAGTTGCCAACACCTCTTCCATCAGCAGCCAATCAAACAGGTTAAAAGAACTGAATCATTACCAAAGAAATAGCTTCCTCTTCTTCCATCCAGGTAGCAATCCAGGCAAAAAGAGTAGCAGGCAGCATGAGTAAGGAGGTTTAATTTTTCTCTTCCTTCCCAGCTCCTGAAAATAACCACATCCAAAGACTAACACTTGGCAAAAACCTTTCAGTCCTGGATTTTATGACACACTTTCCCAAGGACTTTTACCACTAAGTCAGTTTAGTCTTATACACACACAGAGAAAAGACACATATATAAACAAACATATTTAAAAGATGTCAGGGCACACCATATAACTTATTGGAAGGTTTGGGTTTTTTCTATTTCTTGATGTCTTTTACTCATTTCTAGTTTTATTTGATCATCCAACCTTTGGAAATGGTTCACTTTGTCAAAGACATACCATAATACCAAAAGCATGATACAGCCTTGCACTTTCTGCAGACTTTGACCTTGAGTGTCCAAAAGACCTAAGCACCATGTTTAAAAAACAAACCTTTTCCATGTGAACAATCACACCAAGAAGACGTTTGAACACTTTGGACCTGAGGATTCCTGAGCTCATCTTAGACTTGGAGAGACTTTAGCACTGATCTATGTGACATCTTGTGACAATGACAGGTAAAAAGTTGCATCACTATACAAATATATCTCTCTCTTACCAATGGCTTTCATTACAAACCTTTGGTTTGCTAAAAATAACATTGCTTCTACCTTGTTAAAAAGATCCCATGTGACAACAAACAAAAAAGAAAGTAAACTGGAAAAATATACAGCTGCTTGGTTCCCTTCTGGAACTTCCCTCCCCTTACCTGAAATAAATTTTAAATAAATAAATAAATATCCACAATCTTCCACAGATCCAATCTATGAAATCTTTTTTAGAAAAAAATTAGAACAAGTTGTAAAAGTTGGAACATCTTTCTTGGTGCTATCAATCTGAAGGTCTAAACCAACTACCTTTTTTCCTTTCTTACATTAAAGTCTTACACTCAGCCTTCATCAGCTTAGCTGATGCATGTAAATCACAAGAACTAACAACGTAAGACTTAGGCCAGGTCCCAGGGGATCTGATATGAAGTGCAGCTAGGCCAGACATCACACCCACACTTTTTGCCCATTAAATTCATAAAAATAAGGCTATTAAAAGAAAAAAAAGTAATACAATTTTTTAGAAGATATAAGACGACCTAAAGTAATAGTATTTATAGAAGAAAATTATTGTTGATGAAAAATAAGAATACTGCAAGAGAAATGTCATGGGGAAAGGTGGTTTGTGTATAGAAGGTAATCGAAGGTGAAATAGATACTATAATAGACTATGCAAGATTAGAATGAACTTATATGGATGGATTCATGTAAAATACACCAGACTGGCTGAATGTTCAAAATATCTTGGTGAATCAGACCATAAAGAGCCCAGAATATACGTTCAAGTAGCAATATAGGAATACAATGACTGGAAAGAGAGGATGGGAAATGGCAGGAGCTGGCAGTCAGTGAACAAGGACTGCTGGCATTTGCAGACAGCGTAGGTGATTGGCATTAGGAAGACACTGAAGGACAAATCCATGACAAATTTTTCTCTGCATTGCTTTGAATGCCTTCTTTGCAGTATTGGCTTTTCTTTTACAAAACTTCTGAGATTTGATAATTTATTTTAAGTAGCTATGGATTAGTTATTTCTTTCTTGAGCAATACATTCCTAAACTTAGTTAATTAAATTTTTTCCTAGTTTGCACGGTGCATACTGAAGATAAGAAATGACAGAAAAAAAATGCTGCCTTTAAAAGGAAAGCAGAAAGAAGAGAGAAAGGAAAGATGATGCAAAAAGAAAAGAGGCAGTTAGTGTCCTTGTCAGCAGTGAAAAAGAAAGATTGACATGTAGAAAATCTATTTATATCTGTTGTATAAGAGTCTAAATTTTCTGCGGTATTTTCAAATAAGCCGTGCACAAATTTTGATGAGAAACTCATAGTTAAAAAGCTATTTCATGTTATGTTGCAAAAAAATGCCCAGAAGGGAGCATACATGTTATGAAATATATTGCCAAGGCTTTCAATTTTTAAGTCAAAGAGAGCAGTTGTCCCAGAAAGAGAATCTCCCAGTAGTGAGATCAGTGTAACATTAGTTATTTCAGTACGGTCAAAATCTGACAGCAGGATAAAAAAATGCATTAGAATAGGCAGTAATGCAAGTAAATCCAGGTAAAAATCTGTGAACAGAACATAAAAATTTTGCTTTCTTTATGTTCTTGACCACTGCACTCAAATCTCACATTAGTAGCAAATAATCTGATTAATTTTTTAAAAAAAATTCAGGTTTATTTTGGCTATGTGGTAAATAACCACATTCTTTATCATGGTTTAGGAGGTAGGATCAAAAAGAGAGGAAGAAAGAACTATAACTTTGATGTTACTTTTCACAGACCTATTCTTTTTGTCTCATGTATCATGCTCTCTTTTCTTCATGTCCTCTAAAGATTTTCTAAAGTCAGAGATCTCTTGCTTTTAGTTAGTATTTTTTTTGCTACATGTAATAAACCTGTAATTGAACTGAATGAGATTTTTTTGGATAAATATTTCATTTACAGATCATAAATTTAGTGGTAGCATTTTTGCTCAATCTCCTTTTCCACACAAAAATTAATACACTCAGCACAGTCAAATCTAAACTAAAATAGCTGATTTAAATTAAAGTAGAAAACAAAATATTTACCTATTTTATTCAGATTCATGTTCATTTGAAAGAAAGCTTAGAAATACTTTAAAGGCTTAAACAGTCACCAGGCTGGACTGTATCTACTTCAAAGTAGTCAGATTTTTGTGGGAAAACCTAACTACAAACTACTGTCTTTATATGGCCTTAGAGAATTTAATGCAATAAATGCAGTATTTTTATAACTAAAGATAGAAAGCATATTTGGACTGTGCAGTATATCCATATACAGAGGAAAACCTTCCTGCTGATACTTACTAGTAACTTGTCTTTTACAGAATTTGCTTGAGCAGTTCACACAAAACAGGGCAAATACTAGTGGGTAAAGAAAAAATATAGGCCTGGAGGAATGCTTTCTGACTGTCAGTCTAAAAAAAAAAAAGGCAATACGATTTATGTGGTTAATCATATGTTTCCCACATAACCTATTTTTATTTCTCATTCGGTCCTCTGTCACGGTAATGAAAGTTATGAATGGCATTTAGTATCTGGTCTTTTTTTTCACTGGAAATCAAATCCACTATATCTGCAATTAATCCCTGGAGTTAACATCTTTGCAATACATATATTGTCCTGTACAACTCCTAAATCATGTTGTAAATAATGGAGCTAATCCTGCATGAGGAGTTCTTTCCTTAAGCAAAGAAATCCTTATTACATATTGAAAAAGTCTCATTCTTCAGGGAAATTATCAAAAACTATCTTAAGGAAAAGGAAAGGGTCATAATTCAAAGAAGAAATTGCAGATGAGAGCTTCCAGAAGACAAAATAAATAAAAAAAAAGGAGTGTTCTATCAACAATTTAAAGAGACCCCAAATTGCCAGCATCCTTTCCCAAACAATATTCAGTTTCCATAGAGCCATACAGTAATATAAATTGCATTTCCAGTTGGTTATGCAGAAAATTCTAATTGATTCTTCATAAAAAGACAGTTATTTGGGGAACAGCAAGCAAACCCACAATATTTAAGGAACACCTATCTGTTAGCAATGCAAAAACCCCAGCATTTGCACTTTTCTATTTGAGATCTCTGAGGAAATATGGGACGCCTACCACACACCCCATATTCCCCAGGATCTTCCAGCAAACAAGCTGCTTAAATTTCCTGCTAGCATATATTTTACATTGCAATGCCACCACTACTTGACACTGGCCAACACGAAATATTTCTCTTTCTGATATCCCCTGAAAAACAAGCACCTGTGATGCAATAGGTAGAGTATCTATAAATTGACCAAACTTCATTATAGAAGAATGAAAAAGGATTTTGGGATTTCTGTGCACGTTTACCAGCACAGGAAACTGGATACACAGCAGCTTCTTCAAGGGGAATGGATAGAAGTACGGAGCAGGAGACAAACAAAGGAGACAAATAGAGTATCACTAGAACTTGGAAAAGCTGAAGTTGTCAATGCCTTCTAAGCAATATGTCAGCCTACCCTTCACCAGCTTTCCATGGCTTTCAGAACAAATGAGCTGCTCCAGAGAGTGGCTGTTTTAGTTTAAAGGCTGCCCCTAAATTCTTCAGTGGGAATTATGGTACAGCATCATATGGTGTAGATCAGGGATCACTTCCATGTCAACCTCCCCTGGGTACACCAGTAGAAGTGCTCTCACTCAATTCTGTGAAAATGATTTGAGCTTACAAAAGGAAATTCTACCATTCTGGGTGTTTAAATTACCTGTATTATTTTCATAGATCTCTAATCTCTTCAATTGGTTTATCTGTACAGTGTGTTTGACTTCCTTTTTAATCTTTGGTGAATTATTTCTCGACTTTTTTGAAAACTTTTGCAAATCTTATGGCTAATAGATTTGGGTACTCTAGCAGAAATATTGTGCAAGCTGTGCTTGCGAAATTAACAGTATTTAGAACAAGGAGACATAACGTTCTGTCAGTGTCAGTTTGTCCCACTCTTTGAGGACAAAATATACTATGCTAATTGTTTATATGAAATGCTGACTACATTGGAGCCGGACTTATTAAATAAAAACACCTATTCCATAACTGAGAGCAGAAAGATAAATTCCACTCTACGATATTCACCCTGCATCAGTCATTGATTTATTTAATAAACGTAGTTACTATTGCTGGTTTTCCACCTGACCTGCCAAATGGCCTGAAGCATCTTTAAGTGTGATAGGCTCCCCTCAGGAAGGACAGCTGCCCTGCAGCAGCCCAGCAATGCAGCAGGGTGAGGGCTAGTGCCTCAGGCTCTGTATTGGGTTTGCCAGAGCTCAGTTCTGAGGCTTTCCAGCTGGCTTGGTCTGTGCCTGCCGAGGATGGCCTGCAGCTTCGCTGCTGCTCGGCTTAGCCCCAAAAAAGCATGCTTTGTATGATAATAACACCTGTAAAAGTCACCGTATACAGTACAATTAGGATGACCTAGGCTTCTAGAGCAATGAAGAAAGAATAAGATGCAAAAACATGTTAGAAAACATGCAAAAAAGACCTCAAGCAGGTCCTAGAGTGGAGACAAGGAAGCCATTGATTTCAACACCATCTTCCTCACAGCAAAGGGCTCAGTATGTTGATGACTCACTGTACTCTCCCAAATACACCCCACCATCAACTTTAGAACACAGATAGGCAGGGGAAAGACAAAAATAAGACCAGGAAAAGGGTTAGCTACTAGGAAATATACAAAACAATATTTTTATTCTTGAAACCTTTTCTGTGCAGTAACATTAATTCTTTTTTCTTTCTTTCTCTTAGATCTGCATTAACAATATTTTATTAGAGTATTAAGGTTTCAGTTATACAAATCCTGATCTTTGAATGTAAGTGGGTTGTTTTTTTTTTACTAAGCAAGTCTGAGTGTAAAAACAGGCAAAAGAGACTTTCCAACTCAACTAGACATTAACTAAAATTAGCATCATGCACTTTGTTACATCTATTGACTTAAGTAACATGTTGTGATTTGTATTAAACAACTCTTTTCAACATAGAGATCAGCCTGAATGACAAGCTTATTTCAAGATTATTCCAACCTGGTATTACAAAAATCTCAAATTGAAATAGGGAGCAAAATCAACTGGCTCAACATCAGGCTATCAACACCAGGCATAGCAAGCACAGTTCTACTATAAGAAAAAAAAAACAAACAAAAACTGAATCACTTAATGAATTAGTAGGATTATTATTATATTTAGGCAGTGTGTTGGCATGAAAAAGTACAATGCTCTTAACCTTAGAGAATACTAGAAAATGTAAAGTTTGCATTGATGGGCATTAGGTAATCTCAAATAAAACCAGCTGCTTTTTTTTTTTTTCTGGCAGATCTACCTTGTCCTGAAGTGAGCATAAACCGTGAACTTTCCCCATCACCTTCTCAATCTCCTTCAGATAAACACTGAATTTTATTTACACACCATAATTGAATTGAGAACAGATCCCTTTCTCATATCGAAACATGTATCTCCTGGGAGAAATCAATGAGCAACCAATTATAAAGATCAGTATTCATCTCTTCATGACATGACTCCTTACACAAACCCATTCATTGATCAATACACAGCACTTGAAATCAATATAATCTTTCCTCTTTCCTTGTAATTCCCAAGAGTGCCTAGCAAGGACAGATTCCCATAGAAATTGGTTAGTAAAATAGCAGGCAGGATGCAGTTGCATTGGTTCATAACAATAATCTTTAGAAAATAAATTTTTCAGCAAGGAAGCCTTAAAATACAAATAGTCTTATTGCAAAGGAAAACCTCAAGGTCCAGTCTTCCAACAAAGGTCACATTCACTCATCATTCAAGTGATGGTAGCCAGAATTTGTCCTACTGACTTGAGTTTAAGCCATACGATATTACATTCAAAATGTCAACCTGGCCCAAATTCAAACCTCAGAAATTCACTCCTGGAGTCACCCTGCTCTGTTGCAGTCTCCAGTTTCAAAAAGTGTAACCACAAACGTGAACTATAGTACTTATCAGCTGTCTAGCACATCATACCCGATGAATTTATCTGCCTCATGACAGGGCACTGGCAGGTACTTGCCAGCAGGCCTGGCCAGGGGCTACACACTCCATGCGCACCCAGAGACCTTGTTGGTGACCCCATACTCACACCTGCACCTCTGCTCCCTTGCAGACACAATCATTCTTGTCCTCTTCCTCCGGTTGCATAGGTATCTTTCATCAAAAAGGGCAACTGCATAGCCCCTGACTATGTCTGATCATCATCTAGTTCCAAAAACAGTGAATCAAACACCAAGTTGAAAATTCTGGGGATGGTAAACTGACAGCAGGAAAGGCAAAGAGCACGTCAAAACATGATCCTGGCTGGCTGGCAGTGAAACCAGCAGAGGATAATCCTTCTGTCCTTGTCATGTTACAATGGCACAGTATAGTTATCTAGTGGCAGATTAGGGGTTTTACAGTAGTGTCATGATCTGTAGCTGCTTTAATGTGGCTAAGATAACCATTAGACTGGCAAAAGTTTATACTCAAGTGTAGTGGCATAAACTCAACAGAAGGTGCCTTTTTTTGCACAAGTGCAAATCTCAGTTGTGGGATCCATTTAGATGTGATCTCCTGTTGCCAGCTGGAGGTTTAACTTCTTGCGTTTTCAGGAGTAGTAAGCTTGAAGAAGTAAAAAGCAATGATACCCCTGTAAGAGTGAGAAATGTGCTAATGAAATAGGGCAAAAAATACAGTTATAAATAGGAAAATAAATGCTTACTGAGCAGTCTGATTATTAACATTTACAAAGGCAGTTAAGTATCTTCATAGCTAAAAAAAAAAAAACCACAAAAAAAAACAGCTGACTCAGATGTGTGACTCCAGATGATGTTGAGTACCTTTTTGTTATCTCTATAATATTGATTCCATAATCCACAGTTTAAATATATAGAAAATACTGGACAAGAAGGTTTACTGTATATAAGTTTTGAAATTCTTTTAGGATTCTGTGGTTAGTTTTTCTTCTTATATCTAGGACAATTACAATATAAACAATCCTATGTTATATTCATCCTGTGATAAGATTCCCAAAATATTTCTTATAGATAGGGATTCTGTCTATTGGAGAAACACCACAAACACAGGATGTCATTTGATAACGATCATTACATCAGCTTTCAACTGCACTCAAATAAGAAGTGAAATAGTTTTAAAGAGAAAAATGAAACTCATAGGAGCCATTTGTCCTTAAAGATTCATAATAGCATATAAAAATGTCTTCTGTGTCCTGCTAAGTCTTCATTACTAATGAATATGCCTTAAAAATCTTGATGAGAAAGAAAATGTTCGAAGGACATACATAATGAGGATTAAATATGCTCAGCCCAAATCACTGGAATTAATATCAAAATCTTAAATGACAGACAATTCAATTCTGTGAGGAGGGAAAGCTAGGAATATCCTGATCTGTAGTCTGCATGTTAAGATAAAATAAAAGGTTCTGTGGAAAGCCAGACTGAGTTTTTGCCAGGCAGTGTCCCACGTCTTCCACATGAGATCTCTGTTTCTTTGTCAATAGAAAAAAAAACATAAAACAAACCACAGTACAGTTCATTTCATATTACCTGGTTAGAGACACATGAAATACTTACACAAACCAGCCCAAATAGACACCACTGTTATTACAATATTAACCATTTCCACAAACCATTTTATTTATACTGAAAGAGAATTTTTTGATCCTCAAAACATGATTACCATGTGAACAGATCAAATGATGAGTTAACCCAAACACTGTAAAAACTTCCAGATTGCAGTCTGTCTAGATAGAGAATTGTTAATAACACATTATCTATAGATAAGACCACAAATTTAAATAAAAGTTTCTCCAAAGTCCAAATTCGAAAAAATTGGAAATCCAAATGCCACATTTACAAAGGACGATTATAATCAGTATCTTGCAATTTTGACATTAACCTAGTATTTTGTTATTTAAACTAAAGAAGCATCTTATTTAACCTATTTCCGGTTTCCCCAGCACAAAGTGAACCTTGCAGAATATAAAACAGGAACACAGTGCACACCAACATAGAAACATACTGGTGGCTCTTTAAGAGATTGCAGAATCTGGCACAAGACTGTTCCCAGAAATATGTGCTTAAAAGTATGACAGGAATCAGCAGAGACCCAGCCAAGCTGTCCTCATCCCACCATGCATAAGGAAGGGAAGTCATGATTTCAGCTGCAAACTGAACAAGGTTTACCAGAAAACATATTGTCCTTTTGGCATACAGTCCCACACTCAATACCCATCCCTGGTTTTACCCTATCTCTCAGTCTACACAAGTCCCAGTAAGCAGTGGAAGCATTTGGCATAAAGTCACTCTCTGCATTCCAGGTTTTCTTTCCATTATAATACTGGTTTTGTTACCTTAGGTTTTTAGCTTACAAAAAGGTTTTTCTACACTCTATCAAAGATAGAAGAATATTCTCAAATAGGCAGTCAAGGACAAGTTGTGTTCTTATCAGGCTTTCCAAAGAGCACAGTATTGGATATCAAAGGGCACTGTGAGCATAATTATGTTTTGAATCAACTGAAATTTTAATGTTTTTCAGTTACCTGTAAAAGAAACAAACCTGTTGGTTTGGTTTTAACCTTTAAAAATAATTAAATTAACTCCCAAATGTAAAAAGTCTATTTCAAATCAGATATTTGGAACCTTGTTTAGCCTCAGAATTGGAACGGTTCATCCAGATATCTTCCTTTCTGCCTAACCCAAAAAACTTTGTGACGTGAACGCCTGCTCACTAAATCCAAGCATGTACTTCTTTATTAGGAAACTGCCACCTTTACCCAATGCCACTGCCGATTTCCTTGGAAACTGGTTTTAAATGTCATGTAAGGAGCTGATGGATATTGAGCTCCATGGTGTAGGACGAGCAGCTGAGAATCTTCCGTCGTGCACACAGAGGTGTCTGTGCATCGTATGCACATATGTTTTCATGCAGACCTCCTGTCCCCTGCCTCTCCTTCTCTTAAGCCTTATCAGCAACACTTTTACATCAGCTTCAGCATTACCTTCCAGCGAAGTTTCTGTACATGTATTTTTCCTCTTTCAGTCTGTCAAAAAATAAAGAGGCAACACTGAGAACTTCTGGACTGATTTGAATATTCAAATCCATCATGTTTGGAATTGCTTAAAAGTAAGCAAAAGCTGTTGACTCTGTCTGCTTTACATTTATCATTGAAACAGTGAGCAGATCTTAAGATAATTATGTGGAAAACAACGGAATCAGTCTGATTTAAACAACTAATGGAGAAAATTTAATTGAGAGAAAAAAAAACAACAAAAAATAGCAAAACTTCTTTTTTTAGTAGCTATACAAAACAGCTTTTAGACATTTAGATAAAACAGGAGAGGAAAGCTTTTATGCATGTGTTAACTAGTCTAAGGATAACTAATTGGCTTAATTCTTCACAGTTATCCTTCTAAAACCTTCAGCATGCACTCAAATGGAAGCTGGATGTCATGCAAGCCCTGTGTTCCAATACTAAAAGCCATACCTGATCTTTCTTTCCCAGACCTATGGTATTTCCATAAGTCATACAAAGGGCATAAGATTCCTGCCACGTTTTAATTATCCAAGGCAGTGGTCGGATGTGAAAACCAGGAAATACTATTTCTGAAATGGGTGCTCCACTGAGAAGTGCATTCCTACAGCACCAGTGGTGAGTACCACTGATGGGACAGGTGGTGGGAGCCTGGATTTTACATGCTTCACCGTATACAGCCTGTGGTGAGGAGGGTTGGTGGTCATTGCTGCTCAACTAAGTGCCTGCATCCAATTAAACATTTTTCACTCACAGGGAGATAGACAAGAGAATGAATTGATTTAACTTTAAAACCACCCACTGTGTTGTTTTTATGTCTGGGTATTTCCATATATCCTTTCTTCCAGTGAGACACAAACAGATGGAGATGGCACATTGTCTTGAAAGGCATAAGGCTAGAAAAAAATCATGTGTAAGTTGTCTGAAAGTTTTTAAATATTGGCAGGTTTGAAAGAAAGGAGAACCCGAACATGGCTTAATAAGCATCAGGATGACAAAGCAATGTTAACACTAGCAAGTCTTGCAGCCCAGTAAGAGAAGATCTAAAGGCAGACAGAAGACAGTGCTGAATTGCCAAGATCCTGTTGTTCATTATTCATGCATTTCTGGGGCAAGCGGATTACTTCAGCTTAGATTTAGTCTGCCTCTGTTAGCTGAATGCCCAATAATGGGGCATTTCTAGTTTAATTTAATTGAAAGAAAGCTCACTTACAGGCTTTGAAAACATTCCTTGATGTGAGCCAAAACACCATAAGTGGAGGAAATCGTAGATTTTTGTCCAAAATGCATTTCTGATTCAAACTGAAATGCTTATGTAGCACCACTGAAACTATTTTGTAAAGCTCACCTTTACCTACTTTACTGGTACAAGTATCTTTCCAAACTATAATAGCAGGTATCACCGGGATAATAGCGAGTGATCAGGCAGCTCTCAATCTGGTGTCTATTTCCCAGTAATGTTTTATTCACTTTCCCATAAAACTTTTGGTTTTTTTAAAGTTATTAGCAGGTCAGAGACACAGCATCTGTAAATCGTCATTGCTTCACTGAATCAAGGCCAGATAAGAAGCTTGTGCAATACCACCAGAGGACGTTGCTAAAGGAGTCTACCTACTCCCTAGCGCGGTATTGAGTATCACTAAACATTTAAATAACTTCTGTTATGAATGAGTGGCAATCTAGTGGGGAATAATTTCATTGATCTAGGAAAAGTCAATTGCAATAGGAAAAATTGAGTCTTGCGGCAGACTTCATTTGTGCTGGCACTTTTGCCTTTTTATACTAAAAAAAATCTAGCTTGATGGCAATCACTACAAACTCAGTGGTTTTGCTAGCAGGAGCCATCAGCAAGGCATGTGTAGTCCCTAAGTAAATTCCCAGTCTGCAGGCCTTCATGATTGAATCCTGTGGGCAGGAATATAGGTGTACCTGTCCTGAGCTAAAATTATGTGATGTACCAGCAGGCATCCCTAATAATGACTGCAAAACCTTACGTGCATAACAAGAATTGACTTTTAACAGGGGATTTTGCAAATTGCACCAGCCTTGAATAGGTGCTATCTGTGCTTCTATGTATGAATTCCACTACTTCCATGCCCAAAAGGTAAAATAACAAGATAGAATGAACAAAGACTCATGGAACAAAGACTCTTAAGTAATCAAAGAGAATAAATCATTCTTTGACCTGTTACTTTTTAAAATTAATCTATATTGCTAATAGATGATTGGATTATCTCTCTGGCAGTACATTATGGCAGAAAAAAAAACAAAGAATTGCTTTTCTCCACAAAACACGTCATGAATATTTTGCAATAATGTAAGGTATTGAATAATATTTCAAGTAAAAAAAAACATGAATACTTTTGCAAACAAGTCTTTTGGGATTCCTGGCTTCAGATTAGAAAAGCCAAACTGGCTTGGATAAAGCTGTCAATGTGGACATTAGATTTTCACTCATCTTGTTTATTTAAGCTACCTATACTCAGTCATTTGATCCCACTAACTCCAGACGTATGCCTCAATAGAAATGCAAGAAAAGTGTGCACACAAAATTATTACTGCTGCTAATCAAGACAAAGAGCACAGCAGGGAAGGCGTTAAAAGAGACATGATCCTCAGGCCATGTGAATCATAAGTTACTGGGGCTAATTTGATGCTGTTCTCTTGTGGTAGCAACGCTGATCCGAATTACCATTAGCCAATTCTAGTTTCTGATGGAGTTGTTGTAAACTGTACTCAGCCACACAGTGTGGTTTTAAGTCCTGTGCTTTCATATCTGATTAATAAATTCTGAGAATATAGATATTTTATGAATTCTTGCTACGAGAATACTGGTGAAATGACACTTGCAATAATAATAAAGATAGAAAATTGTAGGAACATATGTGTTAGTAATATATGTACCAGCATTTGGATGAAGATTGTAAATAAACAACCAAATCACATCTAACAGTAATATAACAAAAATGGTAAAGGGAAACACAGCAGGTGAATTAAGAGCAGGAAAGTACAAAAACACATTCCAAAGTTAGCACTTTGGCAGAGAAAAATTAACCCCCTCTCACCAGTGTCTGTCTGGCACTCAGCCTGTCCCAGGATGGATTAAATCATCTTAACAAATGTATGAGTACATGAATAGCTGATAAGATTTGTAATTATACTATTCATGTTTTTTTTATCATGTCAGTATAATTAGCTGTTATTTCCCAGATCAAAGGGCTATAACTTATTTCTCACAACATTTCAACACTATTTGGAAATATTTTTTTAGAGCTAATCATAAATTTTACTCAATAAATCCCTGTTGAAACTAATTGTAATCAATTCTGCATTGCAAAGGTGTGAAGATACTGCTTTTGCCCCAAGCTGGCCTCTGTGCTCACCAGCCATAACACAAGAGACTATACAGAAATTAATTCATTCTCTTGAAAAATTGCACTCACTTTGGAAAGTTTACCAATATTTCTGGCATATATCATGTAGAAGAAATTAGAGATAATTCGTAGAACAAATTGTGATACCTTATCTTTTCTTAGTCAGTAATTTGGCTAGTGACTCTTCCATGCTGGAGTGGAAGCTCTCTTCAGGAGTCCCTGTGTGTGTTGGGCATGCGTCTAAGATGTTGGTAGTTCACGCACTAGAAAGTGAATGCCTTGTGAGCTTTCCGAATCCAGCGCAGAGGAGATGTCGATTTTCTGCAGTTCCTACACCTTTGGAATCATTTTTTCTTAAGATATTAAATTGTATTATTTCCCCTGAATTCGCATTCTACTTGTTTACATTTATCCATTACATTAAGTTAAAAATATTTAATTACAGTAAACAGGAAATAGAAGAGCTATCTAAAAGTAATTCAACAGGTGTATAATAAGTAGACTGCACTTCTGAACTTAAAATATTCTTTCAGCTAGTACACTGAGTGTTAACAATTCTGGGAAATGTGTGCACATCTCATTTGATATTAAATCTTTATCTTGGTAATTTACCATAGCCAGGAACTTGAGAATGAGGTATTTTCATAATGTGCACAAAGGCTTTGGCTTGGGTCAAATAATGGTCTCAATTTAAAATTACCTTCTGATAAGTGACATTTAAATCAAAATCTGTCGTAGCACAGCCACATCAAAAGTAGAGGTGTCCAAACAGGATTTCCAAAAGGAGGATGGATCTCTCAAAGGTCAGCTGAGGTGACCCTTTCAGAAAGTTTTGTCACCTCTGCCACACATCTTAGGACAATGACATGACATCAGTCAGATACTATAGGGTATACTTTGGGAACTGCAGACATCAGCATAAATAAATCACAGCAGGTCCCAGAGAAACTTCGGTTGCCGCAGCATGAGAATCAATAGGTGGCTTCTTGACAGCTCCAGATACTATGGGCCAGTTAATGGAGGGGGTGGAGGGGGGAACAAGAGAAGGGGTCAGCATAGATCTGAATATTCATAACCTAAAAACATGACAGCAAAGACTTACATTGTTCTGCGAGTCCAGTGGAAAGCATCAGTTTATGCCGCGTGCACAGCAGCAGAAGCTGTCAGCTCATCACCAGGCAGAAGAGATCAGTCTCCAGGAAATTGCCCAGCATTTGGAGTAATAACTCATTTAAAAAAAAAAAAATTAAAAAAAAGCTGAAATTATTTCCAGATATACTTATCCAAAAATATTAAATTATGTTATCACTGAGTCTTAGTCCATGGTTATGTTTTAGGAAGAAATACAAATCTCAAATGGGTCAAAATATACAGCATATCATGGTGACTAATCTCACTATAAAGATATTTAGGAAAATGGTAGCCCATGCTTCCAGGCAAGTAAATGAATAAGCAGCTTACTTAAAATAAATTGGGCAAAATAAAACACTGACAAAAAGTTATGCAACAATCCCATCAAAATTTCGTCAGTGCAGAGCAATACATTTGGCATCTTCAGTTTTTTTCAACCCAAGTTTCACACAACTGCTTCACACAACATGTTTGGAGGGCTATGAGGAAGCTGGTGTAAGGACATCCCAGTCCCTGATGTGGATACATCACTTGATGGGGAATGTCTGCCTGTATATTTTGCAGTCTTCCTGTTACTGTGATTAAAGTGATTTTCAGTGTTAGATTGTGCTCACAGGATTGAATTCAAGGAGTTCAGGAGTCTTTTAGGAATTTAGGCCAAGTATTTTGACTTGAATATTTCAAAAAGATTTCAAGGGCTGATTATTAATCATGCACTGTGTATTTAAAATGGAGTCATCCTGACTTCTGAATATTTGGTCTTTTAGTCCTGTGAAGCTGAGCATCTACTTCATAAGAAGGATCTATTTTCCTTTTCCTCGTGTAGCCAGGGTATTTCTACCTAAGATCAAAATAATGTAAAAGATTTTGTTGAGTTCTTATCAAACCAATGCGTTTCTCATATCCCAGAAGTGATATTGACTTCTTCCAGGGCTGCATTTTCTGTCTGCACAGCACGTTTCTCATGAATTTTGCTTTGTAGTTGAGCACTGAAATCACATGTCATCACTATGATTCTTTCCTATAGAATGACTTTCAAAACAGGTAATGGAAATCTTCCCTGAAGATAAGAGATACACAATCGGCTTAGAAGAAGAAGAATTTTATTTCACCCCTGTACATGGTAAATGTCCTGGAACTTTTTTCTAGTAGCATAGACAGTGTAGTGATAGGAGCTGTTCCAGAAATCCAGATCCTCAACTTCAGTGTAGGTTTCAGAGCATTTATGCCAAGCTGGTCAGGAGTTACTAACAGCCCAGCAGTTATTGCAGAAAGGTATTCAAGAGCTGAGGACAAAAAAAACTATGCAGTGGGGAAAATATTTTTTAGCTTAAAGTTAACATTTTGATTATACTCTCATTTGCATTGGAAGAAAATATTTTTAAAGTACTGTATTGCACCTGACTGAGATGGAGTTAATTTTCTCCATAGCAGCCCTCACTTTGCTGTGCTTTGTATAGAGAGCTAGAAAGGTATTGATAACATACCCATGTTGCCGCTACTGCTGAGTAGAACTTACTTAACATTAAGTCTGTGTTTCAGCATTTCGCCCCACCAAGTGGGAGAGGTTGGACAAGATCTGGGGAGAGGACACAACTGGGACAGCTGACCCAAACTGAACAAAGGGATATTCCATACCATATGACATCAGCTCAACTATAAAAGCTAGAAAAGGAGGAGGGCGCGCATCGGCTTGTCCTCAAGAGCAACTGCTCTGCGTATTGAAGCCCTGCTTCTCCCATGGCCTTGCGTTGCTTTTCATTAAACTTTGTCTTAACTTACAAATTTCATCTTATTTTCTCCCCTGTACCAGCTGAGAAGAGGAGAGGCGAGGGGAGTGAGAGTAGCTTGGTGGGCACCTGGCTTCCAGTCAGACTCAAACCACCACAAGTACCATGAGAGTCAATGGAGTGATTCCACTATAAAGTCCCTTCTTTGAGTTTTCAGGTAACAACAATTCCTCATATTCCTGTGATGGATAATACTAGCCCAGTGATGAATACCAGGGCAAAAAACTATTAAGTTCTTGGTTGGCTTATATTACTGTCATGCACTGTCAAATACTTTTCAGTACTTCCTTTTTCTTGTGGTTTAGGAGATACTAGATTTTGACATGCTGATTCTCACTTAATTTCTAGAGTAGCATAAAGAAATCCTGGTATTCATCTTCCAGTAGTATATGACCAAACTCTGTCACTGTGCTTCACTCTACCACACATCTCTTACCTAGAGGGACACTCCTTATTTTAAGAATCACCTCTCTTTCCATTCATTTAGCACGTAACAGGAATGCCCAAACAATCAAACCTTTGCAGAGCCAAATGAGTAATCATTGATTGCATTTTGCTTCCCTGTTTTCAACAAAATCAAGCCAAAGATGTTGGGAAAAAAAAAAAAAAAAAAAAAAAAAAAAAAAAAANAAAAAAAAGGAAAAGACAAATGATGGAAAGGGAATTTCCTTCTGTGACTCCTAAAACTGCATTAAGTTGCACTTCTGAAATACAGAGTGAATAGAACTCTATGTAGCCACGTTTCACACTTTAAACCAGACCTCCGCTTTTACATTTGTATGCTAAGTAAGGAAACTGTACTCCTGGAGGAAAAAAAAAAAAAAAATCTAAAAAGATTAATATCCATGCAAACAGCAAAGGCTCTCACTTACAGGCATGACCATTTTATGCAGGGTAGGGCTTTCAAACACAGTGACAAAGCAGTTCTTTCTAGCAGACTGAGACTTTTTCAGTCTGGTTCTCTCTGGGCACTTGGGAAGCCATCACTCAGGACCTGTAGGTATATCAGACACACGGTGCTTCATTGTACTTCTTCACTGGCTGCTCCAAACTGCGGGGAGGAGGAAGGATCTTGACACCAAGCCATGCAACTGGACAAAGAATAAGAAACAAGGTCTGTTTGACCTTGGAAGAGGACAGGGTTTTAGAGACCACCCTAAAAATGCAGAATCCAGGTTCACTCAGATAATACCCGGAGAGGTCTATGAGGAAAGAAGCCAGCCACACCAATGAATAACAGAAAGAAAGGAAGTAATATTTTTTAACTTAG
Source organism: Baryphthengus martii (assembly GCA_013396935.1). NCBI lineage: Eukaryota > Metazoa > Chordata > Aves > Coraciiformes > Momotidae > Baryphthengus > Baryphthengus martii. The sequence goes on from VWZK01008086.1 coordinate 59,241, forward strand.
AGTCTTAAAAATGTTCAGTCTTGCTTGTGCTGAAGTTTAGGACATGAAGCATTCACTGAAGAGCAAGCTACAACAGAGAATTGTTACAGAATAAAAGCTCTTATCTGAAAACAAGTCATGGAAAAGCAAGAGACACAGAAGAAGTATCATGCAAACACACACATTAACTCCGAGTATCTGACTGCACAGCTGTGTTTCTGCACGAAATAATTCTCAGCTGGTTAAAATGTTTTCTCTGAAAACCCTCCCCACACAAAAACAATATAAACTTTTAAGGAAATGCAAACTTAACAGGAGGAATAAATCTAAAGGCTGGGTGTGGTTTATGTGCAGAAGAGCTCAGAGGCACTCAGAGATGAGCAGAAGCTGTGTCACTGCACAGGGTGTCTTCAGCAGGAAGTGGCCCCTCTAGAGGCCAGCTCTTCCCAGCAGGTCCCAGGCATAAGGAAATTCCCTGTGGCACCCCAGCAGGAGCCTCAGCTCGGTCCTCAGGTGGGGAACACTCAGGGGCATCACAGGCAGCCATTCTTCCTCATATGAGCATCATCTCCTGAACCACATACAGCACAGTAGCTGCACCTCACCTTCCCACAAGCTCTGTGCAGCCCAGGAGTCCCACTCCAGTTTCATGCTGTAACTTTTTATACCCACAGCTGTGTCATGTGCAACTGCAGAAAGAGTCGATCTTGTGATGTAAAAACACCTGTACAGGATGCAGACAATAGTGGAATATTAAATACCTTCAGGTCCAGATTCAAAATAACGTCACCATTTTATTTCATGTCAAAGTATCATTGTTTAGAAATCAAACAAAATGCACTGAAATGAAGCAAAAGTGGTAAATTCCACTTGGAATAATAAACTAGGTTTGTGGTAACTGTGCATTTGAGAGCAATAAAACCATTTACTTTGACAGGAAAACAATCTGTTCACACTAAATATCACTTCAAGTAAAATATTTTCCTTTATTTTGGGTTTAATTTCATGGCTCTGATCCCATAGACATCTTCCTCCCATGTATTCAAATTAGCTGGTTCAAAAGCACCTCTAAGGTAGTTCAAAAGTGATGGCTAATCTGGTGCTGTGTTATGTCTGCCTTGGTAGTTGCCACACAGGCTCACAGAGAAATATCTAAGTGGGAAAAGAATGTAGCATGTATGGCTACCAGAAATTCACATTAAACCTCACTTGTTTTCGATGTAAAAATCTCTAAACGCCACTCCTAATGGTGCAACTCTATCCTCATTTTGCAGAACAGCAGAGAATCCTGTAGTCTGCATTCTTGGTACAGGACATATTTGCCCTCAGATCTTGACCTTTTACTTGCTGTTTTCTTCAGTTGTATTTGGTGTTCCTTCTCCCCACAGATCTGGAGATCTAGCTTCAGATTCTGTGAGAATAAAATATTGCACAATGAGGGAAAACAATCTTTTTTAACAACGAAATGCATGTGAAATCATCACTAGGACCTTTATGGACCTGATTCTCATCTCTGCTGACTCCCACTGAGCAACTTCTGCTGATGCAAATGAAATCATAATCCAGTAGAGTAGCTCCACAGATCTTGAGACCTCATTACTTTGGGATACATTTTCTGCTTTTATGGAATAAATTAGCAAACCCTCTTCATGCAAATAACTTGCCTGCCTCTACTGAATACACAGGAATTGCTTGTTTCCCCTTGTGGGCCACTAATGCTTGTAGTGCTGCCTGCATCGTGGTGTTTTCATTTGGGTAGCACTGAGCTGAATACAAAGGCTTAATACTTGTCATAGCATCTCCAGCAGAACTTGACATCTATTCCTATTCTATTCTTGTGTCTTTTGGCATTTGCAATCAATATTTGTCCTGTTTGTCAGCCTGCTGACATAAAGTTCATTCTCTACAAATCCACTCTGTAAAGAAACTTTATGTAAAAGATTTGATGTAAGTCTTGCTTGCCCTAAGAGCAATCTGCTAAAACAGAAAATCCAGGTTACTACAACGTAGCTGGAAGGACATTTCCCCTTCTAATTTAACAAACTTGGAAAAGGAAGAGTGGGAAGATCTTTTTTCCCCTCTCTTAAGTCATCTTTTCTTACTAGTTCTTATGCAGCAGTATAAAAGTGCCCAAACTTTTGTCCAGGTTATGCCTCCTCACAGAGGAGTCCCACAAGGGCACTCACTACACAGTTTGTAGGAGTCAGCCCATGCCCATACCCATCCTGGTAAGGAATTCTTACTGTAAAGACTTGAAGGAATTAATGGTATGGAGTCTCATGCTCAGGAGTGTCAGGCTTAGACCATTAATCTGTTTTAATAAGGCATAGAACTTGGTATGGATAAAATTTAAGGTGAATATTTATCGATCATTATGATAATTCTGTATTATTTTTAATTGCTAGGTTTGTTTTGCAATTATACTCTCTAGAGTAGTGAAATAAGAAGACGACTAAGTAAAACTGGTAACAACAGTTCAACCAGTTAACCTTTAAATTAGTGCAATCTCCCTGTTTTTTGCAGTTATTTATCACTCTAATACCTACAACAATAAAATCAAATTTAATCCATGAATCACACTGGATTATCTAGTGATAATCACAGCAATAAAGGAAAATGATACATAGTGGGAACCTGGTTCTCAGTACCAAACACGCCATCAGCAATAAAATACTAATGAATAATACACTTCATTACAGCCAAAACACTGCTCCTCATTTAAGTGCCATCAAATTACATATTATTACCAACAAAGGTATCTGAAAAGATATATAATGGGCATGAAATCCCAAGAAAAAAGTTGAGTCATTATCTCTATATTGTTATTGCTGAAATATCATCTTCAGAAAGCAGAGAGTTCTGTAAGGGGAAGAGTGAACTCTTAAAATATTTTCCAGCATGTGGGAAGGTAAGCAAACACAAAACAGTGGATGATAAGACTCAGTGTGTCGTTCTGTTTTTATCTCTCATTCATATTTAATTTTTTCTTTAAACTCTGGGATGTCAGACTTCTTACAGATTTTTCCTCTCAGCACAGAGGCCAAAAAACAAGCCTGCCAGAGACTAAGTTAATCACTTGGCAACAGAGTCAGAGTCCATTCTCCAACTACTCTCACTCTTTAGCAGTTTTGGGTGGACCGTATTCTAGCTTCAACCAGACATCATGAAGGTACTCTGCTGCCTTATCTCCCACTTTCAAATAACCCAGAGGTGAGGGTACTTATAGCAAAGAAGAAGTTTAAACCTCTCGGCTGGAGTACCCAAACAACTGCCAACCCTGTGCTGAGAGCTGTCTAGCCATAAGGATCATTAGTTTATTTCCAAATGCATAGTTCAAGAAACGTGCTGATTAGAATGTAGTTTTCCTGTCATCACTGGGCACCTAAGTCTCCCTGCACAAATCCTAAAAGGATGAAAACACTTCCAGAGGAGGTATCAGATTTGTCACATCTATTTGAATGACTACCCCAGTGGCTACTAGCTTTACACGAGCGCCTTAGCATACACCTTTAGGTCATCTCTCTGAAGGGCTTAATTTTACAGATGCATTACACAGAGCATTCCACTCTAGGTTTTGAATTCCACATTGAGCAAATAAGGGTTAGGGCTCCTTCTTTTCTCCATTGGGAAATATGCCACAATGAACTGTAAGGCAAATACAAGGCACTTGTTTCTCATTTACTGTAACGGATGTTGGACGACGAACAAAGAAATGAACAATGTATCACTACTTAGATGGCTAGCTAAGCTAGTGATAGAGCAATCTCCGTGTTTATAAAGAGGGCTTGACCTCAGTTAATGAATTACACTTTAAGCCATTACAGAATACATCCTAACGTGAATTACCAAACTAATGAGGTACAAAAGTGACAAAATCTTAATTATTCCAAGATCTGTGATGCTTTTAAAGAGGCAAACATAGAGGAGGTGTCACATAATGCAATACTGTGCATGATGACAATTTTTTATTGTCACGTTAAGAGTATGAGTCTGCAAGGTGGTTGGGAGATAAGTATGGCCATCTATCAAAGTCAGCGTTTGCCTTTTTCAGAGCCCTGCCAAAGGGCTTTCGCTAAGACAGTTTCACAATGCTTAAATGCGTTTATTTCAGTAACAAACATAATAGATTCAGAATTGCTCTTGATAAATTCACTTGCTGCATTAGTGCTAAATATCTTAAAGTTAGCCAGTAATAATACAATTCACCCAGATATCTTCTGTGAGATAGTGGAGGTGCAATTTCTTACTGAAAGAGGTATCCCTGCTGATGGGGAAAGGAGAATGGATCTGACCCACTGATTCACTGAGCAGCCAATGGAGCGTCTCCTCTCAACAAGGCATTGGCTAGACATTAGATTTATACTCTTGACAAGATGGCACCGAACTATGTGTGTTGATACACTTTCACAAGACTTGCCGTGTTGCTGATCAAACGGGGGGTGAAGCCAGTGTTTGGTACAGAGATGTCATTGTCTTACCGGCTTCATTGGAGTGATGCCAGGTTGTGCATCATTTGTTCCCACCCCAGAGGTCACCCAGTTTTGACCGGACTTATCTGGATTTTCCACTGCAAACCTCTGCATTTGTCCTGTACTTGAGCAAGATGGTCAGCTTCTGCCATTGCTCAAGCCTGGACTCAGCTGTTCTCTGCTGACTTGTGGTCACCCTGTATTTCAACACAGCAAGTCTATTAATTTTTCACAGAGGGTAACATTACATTTCTTTCCTTTTCCTTTTGGGAGTTACCTTTTCCACGATTTGGCGTAACAGTGAGTGATTGTGCATATTGTTACACTTGGGTTATATTCTCTAATCACAGTGGGTATTGTAGAAGGTTAAATTCAGAGTAAGAGAACACTGAAGTTGCACCTTGGGAAAACGCCTACTGTGCTCTTCATATGAAAGTTAAGAGGGATGAGCATGGAAACTCCTATGTATATGAAATCGCACCACAGAACAACCTTCAGCCCTGCCCACTGAGGAAAGTGACCTTTGGGAAACTCCTGGCTGCCTTGCCCGATTCATTGACCACAGAGAAGCTAAAGGTAGTGGCAGTCTTCAGGTTCTACAGCTTGTAGGAGGACTTGCAGCACCTACTCAGCTGGTGAGCATTTACAGTTCCCTTCCCAATTTCCTCTGATTCCTCCTGAGTTTGGCCAGTCTCTTTGGATGGGACCTTGTCATGGTGGAGGCTGAATATCAAAACGCTGAAAAATTGCTCAGCATGCTGGGTTAAAACCTTCTTCTACTTAGAACTTGTCAGGAAAATCTGTATTACTCCAGAAAATTACTTACTTGCCAAAACTGAAAGGTTCTTGTGTGAGAATATGCCAGTTGTGATGAAAGGAGGTGGTTTTTTTCATGTTTAACAAGGGAAAACTGAGAGCAAATGAAAGCAAGGCCAAACTCCAACAGCGAAGGTTTTAGAGCTGACTGTTGAGACATATGGCACTGGATCACTGCCCCAGCCCCTCCAGTCCTATTTGAATAGAGAAAAGTATATCTCTCAACTCCTTGTAACTCAGGCCTGTGCCAAGCTTCACCCAAGATTTATTTTTTTGTTTTGTGCTGACTTCCTGACAGACTTATGATAATCAGAGATTTAGATTTCTTTTCTTTCCTTAGGGCTGTTAGCATCACATTTTGTTGAAATATCAAAGTTGGAAAGAACAAACAGCAAAAAAAAAGAAAGTATGCTGGATTTCTTGATGTACGTAGACAAGAAAGACGTGGTTTCCATGCAGAAGCTCTGCTATGTAATGAATAAGTAAAATATTGTTTCATCAGAAGATTATATCAAGGAAAAGAACATGCAAAGACCTTCCATATTGCTAAAACAAAAATATGTTGTGCACATTCCCCAGGAAAACTAGATATCTTTATAGTTCATTCTTTTATCAGACATTTGAAGTAATTTGAAACAGACTACCCACTTTGAGTATTTAACAAGACTTTTGTTTGTGCGTTTTCTTTCATAAAATTTTTTAAATCTACATGTACTACACATTTTTTACAAAGAACTTCTTGGGTCAAATTTCTTTGATCAAATGAGTGACTTATCATATGCAAACCAAAGAAAACTCAGTGGCTGGCTGTAATCATTCTGATAATGGATTTCAGTCTTGCCATTTTTGCTAATGGTTCTAGCAGCCCATAGCACAAATGGACTAATAAATGACAGGGTTTTAAATAAGCACTCCTCTATTAGAATAAAAGCTTAGCCATTGAACTCAATTAGAATCAAATATGTCCTAATCTTCACTCTGCAAAACATAAAACCAAAAAATAAGAATACATTTTATCTGAGGGAAGAGATTTGATTAATCGCTTGATTTTGGCTTTGTTTCAATTTGCTGGATTAACTATAAAACACTTATTGTAACCTGCAAAATCCTGAACTGAAGGGTAAGCTGGGAAACCACTAATTAATAAAGATAAATAACAAAGTAAAATAAAAAAATCCAATTCCCTTAATTCACCCAATCTAAAGGTCTCTCCTGAACCTTGTGAAAGAAACAAAAAAAAAAAATCAACAAAAAAAAGAAAATAAAAAAGGATATTTACTAAATGCATTTGTAATTTAAAGGTAAAGATGATGTACATCAAATACAAAGATCACCTCTAATTTTCACAATTAACTTTCCAAATTCTGATTTTTCCTGTTAAGAAAACTCATTACCTCTTTTGAGTCTCTTGAAGCTGTAGGAAGAAAGTTTAAGATGTATCCCTCTTTATCAAGAAAGAATTGAAATGTAATTTTCTTGATCTATTCCCAGCAGTTTGTGAATCAAAGCTCATTTTTTCCAAGGAACACACAATCTTAGAGAGCAGTGCTATCTTGCAAAAGAAAAAAAAATAAGCCAAAAAGATTACAGAATTTCACTGCATTGTGGTTTTTTCAGTGCCAGCAAATGTAGCAAGCACATCTTTCCCCTTATTTATCCATCTTGCTGGGGAAAAGACCAGAAAGCCAAGCAGTCCAGCGGACAGCTGAGCCAGACTGAGTATATAGCTGTTCCCTGGCTGCTCATTGCAGGTGGTCAGCAGGGCACAGAATCTCAGGCACAGGTCATGCTGGTGCCTCTGCCTCCACAGCAGCCCATCTGGCTGGGAGCAATGGGGCAGAGGAGCACCAAAACTTCCCTGGCTAGACGGAGAGGAGAAGAAACTCCAGGAAACTAGGGAGGAGTGGAAACACACGAGGCATGGGACAGGGCCAGTTGATCCATCTTTCTAACTGGTTTTATTTGGAAGTTTGGACAGAATCAATAATTTTCTCATGAAGCACTTTGTTTTTGTCAGATTGGTATTTTCTAGTGAGCATTGCTGAGGTAAGGAAAACATGCAGGCTGAAGAGGAAAAGAGGTCACTATGGGCTGTGGTGTTCTTATAATGCTTTAATTAGTTTGGCAGAGAGCATGTTCCAACTCTGATGCTTTAACAGTGAGTCTCCAAATGAAAATAACATTCCTCATCACATTCATTTGACCTCAATCTGTGACATGAATGACAAAGTGAGGACCAGGAAGGGTATGCATATGCTACTACGCCAGTATCTTTGAGCATGAAGCAAGGTGGACGCTCTGCTTACTTGTAGTCTGAATTACATATTGGCAGGAATGTCAGTTCTCAACTTCCCGGAGAAGACACAGAAAATGAAGAAGGAAAAGGAAGGCAGAGGTATCTATCAAGTAATATCCTTTTTTCGTTTGCTTTTTTTAAACTCTGAAAGTCAAGTAAGACAATTGTCTTACTACCGCGCTGGTGATAACTGCTGGTGCTCTCCTCCGCCAATATCCTGCCCTCCTGAAGTGTACCAGCTTTGGATAATAAGCAAAACATCTCCAGTATACATCTGCAGTCTGCCCTGTGACAAGACACTCCTATCAAGCCATGGGAGGAGGCAGAAAGGGACCACAGGTCTCCTTCTGATGTCATAATTTGCTTGCAGAATCTTTGCAGTTAAATCCAATCTGGACATGTCCAACTTGCTATAGTGATTAAATCAATGCAAGTGCAAGTACTCATCAGGCTTGCTGCTAGGATCAATGATTTAGGAAGCTTAGTATGGATATCGGTAACTCAGTTTAGAAGACCTGTAAAGAAAAAGAGAAAGATCTGCATACATTTCTTTCCCATGGTAAATAAAACAACATTCATATCTAAGAATGCCTATGAAATGCCATAGATTATTACAGAAAATATGCAGCCTTTCCATTGATACATGAAAAAGATTCTTTATTTTGTATGCAACTCAAGATAAATATAGTTTTTTAACATGCTAGAAACAAAATATCAATTCATAATTACCCAAGGGCACCTCACAGTTCATTTACTTTTTTGTAGCACAAAGAAAAAGGTAGCCTTTGAGTTTATGTAAATATACACGGTCACTTCTAAAGAGACTTAGCACGAAATTTAATCTAAAACCAGCACAAGGCTACTACTGCAGTGTGTGATGATTACATTATTCTGAAAAGCATTTCTGTGCTCTGGAGAACAAAAGTGCTGTGTAAGTAATATTATTTTATGATGACGGTGTTTGTTTTGTAGCACCAACCAGTCTTATTTCTTTCATCGCATTGTAATTATGTGTTTTTTTCTGTGTGAGCTACAGAGCATCTTCAGATCCTAACTTTGGGAGATCAAGGGTTTAACACAATCTGCTTTGTGGGAGGTTTTTCTCAATTTGCATATGCCACTACTGGTCTTTTCCTGCAGCCTAAGTAAGTGAGGCCAATTAAGGCATCCTGCTGTGATCAGTAAACACTGGAATCGCTGCAAGTATTTGGGGAATGAGATAGGAGGCTTTCCAGCATGGAGCTTGTTTGAAATAGAGTACTTAGTTGCTGAAAAGCCAGTTTCTAAAAAAAGAGAAGTCTATTTATTAAAAAATACTGTGACCTGAGACTTTTTTTTTCTTTTGTCATTTGAAAGGAGTCACTTTTATGGCTGATGAAAGACTTTTTCAGTGCACTGTATACTTACAACAAACTAGGAACCAAATAATAGAGGCATATTAAAATAAGCTTAACAGTATCTTTTGGAAGGCTATTGAAATGAATTACCATATCCACCAGTGCAAAAAAGAAAAAAAAAAGTATTTCTAGGAAGCATCTAATCCTTGTTGCTATTTGTATTAAATATTCATTATAGTTACTAGAAGGAATGGTGTATTACAAAGTGAGTGAATTATTCAGCAGTTGTAAGGATCAGACTTGTGGTGTAAAAGAAAGAAAAAAGGATAAGATTTTTTCTTGTTTGTTCATAAAAATGTCTCATGAACATAATGCACGTTATCCTATGAAGAGGCAATAAGTTGCATGACTACAGAAGCCGTATTTTCAGGATATAGATTGCCTTCAGAAAAAGTCACAGGAGATTCATGGATTTGTGGAACTCTATCTACATCATACACTTGGGCTTATGAAGGGATATTTAAATTAATCTCCAGATCTTAATGTGAACTCTACATCCAAGCCCCAAAGTCGGCAAGTGTTTGGCAGGCTGTGAAGAGGAAAAGATATGACTGTCATTATTGCAAATAGGCACTTTTTTTTTTTTTTTCAGATATTAGACATACAAGGCTCAGAAACCAGAAGCAGAAAAATTTCAGGCAGCACAGAGTTCCTCTCAGCAGCCCCCACCCCCAAAGGATCAATTCATCATGCACAAAATCATAAAGAATAAACCTAGCTCAGCTTTAAAATTAATTCTAATGTTTTATCCCACTTCATCTGCGTACCTGTGCATACATCTTTTCAAACTGCTTCTCCCAAGTGGCCATGTATCACCTCCAGTAATGACATCAATAAATCTCAGAGATGATAGGAATCTCCCTAATGTCTCTGTGAGTGATTCACTCTCCAGTAAGGACTAGTAGCCAACTAGCTGTCAAGCTACCGCTGATTGCTTTAACACAATGGAATAGGAAAGAACAGGCTTAGGAGAAATAGTTTAAATAAATCTCTGAAGTGTCATGAATACATTTGACCAACAGATGACAGTGTAATATATGGCAAGCAATAGCACTAGAGAAATTGCACTTGAGGGGGTCAGATCCTCACCCTTGGTGCAGTTTCAGTAGTGCTTTGATAGTACTGAAAGAAAAATTGCTTCAAGTGCCATATATGCTTTTAGCAGGGAATATGTCTAGCCAAGGTAATGCTGCAGTAAGTCCTTTCAGCTTTTCTATAGAGTTTGAAAAGTCCTAAAATGGCAGCTTCAGTGTAAATCTAACATAAACCAGTTAGACTCTGGCTATCACCATTCATCCCACCAGGAATACCAGGGGATTTTCCTGAGGTAGGTGTTGTTCTTAGTCAACTTTTACGGGGTGGGAATGAAATGCAGTGGTGAATGTGCAATCTTCACTCTGGGCCACAACATACTTTAGAAATTATATCCAGCGCTGGATAAAAACACAGCCCTTGCCCTGCTCTGTTGTTCTAACAGACTTCACTCCCATTGGACGAACGGCTTGAAGCGGTACCAAAATTATTTATTAGGGGAAGTATTCTGTTATAGTTTACAAACTAAGTTTTGTAAGACAAAATTTCTTTTTTTGTTGTTTTTTTTTGTGAAAAGACCAATGTGGTTCTATATGTCAAATATCTGGCCACCACAGATTAACTCCAGAGCACAAATTAAATTGGCTGATCTCTGGTCTGTAGGTTTCATGTATGGTTCTTTACATGATTGTATTTGGTGGCTTTACGAGACAGAGCTAACATTTTTTGCCATGTTTCAACGTCTGCTTTACCTATGAATTACTTTCTGAAACTTCGTCCTGCCTTCTCTTGTTAAAAAAATGATGCTTTAGTGCATTCAGAGGTGCACTGATAAAACAGGAGATTCAAGTATGACAGCAGGCAAGGGAATGGCAAGATCAGCTAGAGGGACAAAATCAACTTCTCCTGACAGAAGTATTTACCTTGGTGCTGTGCCAACACTGCATCTTGTTCGGTCAAGGAAGAGGAGCATTTACTGAATTTAACATGCATAAGAGGAAACAAACAGAGCAGCAAGCACTTAGTTTTCAGCTCTGCCAGGTGGTCAGCCCTATCAACAACTGAGATAATTGTGGGCATAGTGAAGTAGAGTCTGAGGGCATCCACGTGAATCTGAGATTAGGTGTTACCAGAAAATATTTTCACATAAATCTTGCTTGATTCCCATTTTAACAAAACAAGTCCTGGACTTAAGTCTGCTTATGTAATCTAGGCCAAGATGCTCCTCCTTTGGACAAAAAGTAAATGAAGCACTCTTTCTTTGATATTTCCAGGAGAGAGGTTTTTCCATTGGCAGCAGCTTCATACAGCCAGCTTCTGCAGCACCACCGTCAAGAGGGCACTCAGCTCATCACCAGCTGTGCTGTAATACAGTAAAACACTTCCAGTAGGTGTGGTTATCCAACACTCTTACTCTCCTGGCTACATATTGCAAAACTGATTCTTCCAAAATGGTAGAGTGCTAAACAGCCAAGGCTGCCTGAAGGAATAGATGTCAGCATCATATACAAGGTAGCAGATACAAAATAGAGTATCTTAACTACTCCTAGAAAAGTCTCAATTGGAGTTTTTGAAGGCAGTATCTTCCTGACCCCAGTCAGAAAGGTTGTACATTTGGCGAAAATAAGCACTGGAAATAGCATGAGGTCTCTTATTTAGAGCTCTGCCCCAGGTAATCCACAGCGTTTGCCAGGGCAAGAGCAGCTCTCTGTTCATTCAACTGAGATTTGGAGATTTTAAAGATCTCCCCCTCTCCTTCACCTTCTTCCCTTTATTTCATTACTCTTCAAACACTATTTGCGGATCTACATTGAGAACAATGAGGGAACTGATCCAGCTCAAAAATAACTTTTTGCTGTTACTGCTCTACTGTTATTTTTCAAACTCAGGACAGTTCCCTGACCAATTCTTTGATTTTATTCTTATTTAAAAATTAGGTTACCTCTAATTTTTCATATAGATATAATAATTAGATAAATGCAGAGCAACTCAAATCAATATAAAATCGAAGTCATATTAACAAATCAAATACATTACTCTTGAATTTATACAAATGCTGATAAAGTTGCTGTCTTGCTGTAAATGCCAATTAAGGATTTGACTAACAACTTACCATTGATGCCAAAACTATTATTTGATACCTACACCCTGGTCTCAGCACCAATTATAGTGCTTCCTCTGTAGATTTCAATTCTCATGCAGTAGCTAACTTTTTCTTGCTTCTGCCCCAGCTTTCTATTGATACAATGTTCTCTTTGATAGAAGACTTCTGATAAACAAGTTTTATAACTCTTACTCACAGGAAATTAAGGATGACTGCATCAAGTCCTCAAGCTATAGCAAACACTCTAGTGAATAACTTTTTCAATGACTTTCAGGCTTTTTTAGAAATGAGAAATGATCTCTCGAGCAACATCTTCCTTATGGAAGATCAACATAGCAAATTCTTGGTATGAGCTAAAATGCTGAAGGGGAAGCATGCCTTGCATATTCTGCTCTGCAGATGTCCTTACTCCCTCCCTCCCCATGATGGAGATGTTGAGGTAGATTTGATCCAGTGCATTTCAAACTAGATATTCCCTGGCCGGAAATCAGTCCACCTCTGACTTGACCATGAGAGCTACACAACCACATCATGTGAAAAGAAGTGTGTGCTGCACTGACTGGTAGTTACCTGCCTGGAAACTCACACTTGCCTAAGCGTCACCTAAGACAGTAATTTTTTTTTTTAAAAAAAAAATTGCTTTTAAAAGATGTGGTGTCCCAAAATAGACAAGGTCATACTAGGTAAGATATTAATAAACTTTAGTGGAACTTATCACAGTTTGTTATCTGGAAAAAGGCTATTCTTCCTTCAGCATTCCTACAGGCACTGTGATCTGTCCCTTCTCTTTCTCTCCAACTTAAATCCTATATCTCTTTGCACGGTGCTACTATACTAGTGCTGACGGAAAAAGCAGGCATAAATGTGGAACTCCTTGTCAAATATATGGTGGGTGATAGATATCGAAGTTGAGAAATGACAGAAGAACAGGGCTTTCCTGGTCTCCTTTCAGTGATGCTATGTGTGATACTCTGTGGGAGGAAATGAAATGTGTGATACCTATTGTGGTGCTCTGCATGATATTGCTACTGATGCCGAATCTTGTTTCCTTTAAGACAAAAGAAAGAAACACAAAACGTAGACAAAACAATGACAAAGATTACAAAGCAATTCCTGCCTTTTAAATCGTGAAAAACTATGTTGGAGAAACACTGATACAGCATAGCTTTATCAGCCTCTAAGACCTGACCTCCTCTGGGCCACACCGATGCTATTTAATATGGTTTAGTTGTTTCCTTTAAGCTCCTTTTCTGGCCACAGGTTCAAAGAGGTATTAAAAAGTTTCAATTCCCCTGCATCAAAACCAGACTTATTTAGTGTTGTGGTTAACAAATGGGGGGGCGCATGAACACCTGGTATTCCCTCCCCTTCCCTTCCACACTCTATAAAAGGACAGGAAGATTGGGGTTTCACCCCTTCCTTTTCTCTCTCCCTCGGACTGTGCTGCTGTGGGACCGCAATCTAGCTCGGCTAGGCCTGGCTCCACGTGCTCTGCACAATCCATCAGCATCCCAGGACTGGTTTTGTATATCCCTCTTCCCTTAATGTTTCTTTCTCCCTGTTTATCTGTTACCTATTAAATTTTGTTCATAGTCTTAACTTCCAATTTGGTGTGAGGCGCTTCCTTCCTATTTTCCCTTTTATCCTCCCTTGGGAGGGAAGGGGGAGGGAGAGAGAGGATGCACAGCAATTCTGCTCTGTGGAGTTTGCCCTGAACTCTAAATGGAGACATTTAGTCTGTAGTGAGCCTTAGATCAAGGTGAGTATTAAGGAAGCAGGCCGGTCAAATGACAAGTGAAAGGACAAATAAGGGCAAGAACTCAGCCTTTCACTTACATGTGCTATGCAGGACTCTGAAGTAAATGAAAGGGTCAATGAGCAGTGTGGTGCAGCACGAAGGAGGCTGTAGTTTCGTAAGGAGTGGAAGAACAAAGATACACAGGTTTTAGTCCCAGCTCTCTTAGCCTGTCATGCTATGTCAGATGCTCCAATCTCTTAGTCATTTTCATGGCCTTTCACTGAACTCATTCATTCATCTAAGTCTGTACTGATGAGCCCAGAACCAGACCCAGCACTCCAGATGTGTCTCACCAGGGCTGAGTAAAAGTGATGGATCACCTCCCTCAACCTTTTAGCAACACTATGACTAATGCAGCCCTGGATACAGTTGGCCGCTTTTGCTACAATGGCACACTGTTCATATTTACCTTGCTGGCCATCTGGTCAGACCCCCAGACCTTTTTTCTGAAAAGCTGCTTTTCATCAAATCAGTGTGTACTGTTGTGTGGGAGTCATTCCTTTCCAGATGCAGAACTTTGTTGAGCTGCATGAGGTTACCCCCAGCCCAATTTTTCAGTCTGCTGAGATGCCTCTGAATGACAGCACAACCATCTAGTGTATCAGCCACCTCTCCCAGTTTTGTATTATTTGTGAACTCGCTGAAGGTACACTCTGTCCCATTGTCCACATCATTAGTGAAGGTGTTGAAGAGTATTGCCCCAGTATTGACACTTGGGGAGAACTGCTAGAGTATGGCCTTCAGCTCATCTTTGCACTGTTGCTCACAGACCTTGGAGCTCCATGGTTCAATTTTCAATCCACCTCCCTGTCTGTTTCTCTAGTACGTATTTCAAAATTACTTGAATGTTGTACAAACTTGTGTACATGTCTGGTTTGTTTAAATGCTACTTGATCATCATCCACCAAGAATAAATTATCTTTGTGCCAGGATCCTGATTGTCACCATCTGATGGTCACGACAGCCAAGGCTACCCCTAAATTTCACATTTCCAACCAGTTCTTCCTTGTTTGCAATGAAACCCAGAAGTCAAAATACAGAAAATGACATTCAAGAAAAAAATAATCCCATATCCTGATAAGCTTTCCTTTTGACCATCATCTGTGTACATATTCTAAAGGGAACTTTAAGTAGTGGATTTAATTCTGCTAATTAAAATCATAGGAAATTGGTCACTGATCCTAGTTACATTTTAAATTGTTACAAAAAGTTCTACCAGTAGTAGATATAGTGAGTTTCCCCCTAAACAATCACGTTGTGCAACATAGCTACTAGCTGCTGGAACAAGAAGTCTTGCCTATCAGAATGGCATTTGTTCATCTGGAATGAAAGACTATTTCCCCTCCACACATCGTGAAGTTGCCTGATAGATCCACAAAAGAGAGATTCCTGTTAATCTGGGCGTCACTACTATGAGCTGTCCCTCAGTGCTGTCTTATCTCAGAGTCCTACAGGTTTAAAATCAAATCACGCTTGCTTTACGCAAGCTACAGAATATGAAAACAGTCACTGGCGCTTAAGGATACAGTGGTTCTTGATTTTATGTTCTTTTCACGTTACTTCTAGGTTTTGTCTTTTACAACATTTTCCCACCTTCTAAGAGACTCAAAAATAGAAGAAAGAAAAATGAGTACATAAATTTGTAGAACAATCTGTCTTGTCATTTTTAGTAGTATGGTGGGACTTATATGTCAGACTGGACATTTACATGTATTCTATAGAAACCATGGATTTCTTCCTTTACGTATTGGATTAATATGTGTGGCTTAGTCCTTTCAAATAGCAACAGGAATGCAGTCTTTCAAGATGTTCAAATGTGAAAGTTGGCAAAAATGAACTATTTTACATAGTATTTATATCCTTTGAAGTCCAAGAAAACATGGAGTAAAAACATAACCTCAGAATCTTGGAATTCTGAGTTAAATATCTAGTGTCATAGTAGGCACATATTAAATATGGCATATTTTTCTTGGACTCCAGTTACCAACTCAGACAAATGTACGTATTTTTATGTTCTGGATATCTGTATCCAGATGCCGAAGTGTTAGTCAAAGGCCTTGGATAACAGAGAATATCTTAAATGACTCTAGACATTATGTTTAAACAACTCATCCTCACCCCTTTGTCTGACACACTACACCCGGATCTCGTATTCTTATTACTTTTTATTAAGATCTCAGAATGATATTAAAGATAATTGCTACAGTTTTTGCTTCCTACATGTTACTGTGTAGATATTCAGGGGAAGAAGAGTCAAAAATCTTCTTGGCTGCTGTTTCCTATTCAGAGCCAAATTTCTGGAAATAGAGCCATAGTACCCTATCAGAAGAAGTCTTAATGCATCTCCTTCCAGATATCTGTTGGAATTTGTCCAGATCAGAACTCAGAAAGAACTATGTGAAAGAAGACATGTGACTTTTTCCATTAACTGTGGATGTACTAACTAAAAAGAAAAAAAACCACAATCCACCAAATCCTACAGTTCTGCACAATTATGGCAGGAAAATAAAACCAGGGCTTTTTCACTCTGCTCTGACAGGTATTTTATCCAGCATATTTGTTATTCTGTAACCCAGATGAATCTTCCTGTCTCTTGGGTTCATGCAGAATTTTTATTTTCTTGCAGAAAATGATGACAGCTCACTCTTTGCCTGTAAGGCAAAAGGGATTGAAAAAAAAAACAAACACAAAAGCAAAAAAAAAGAAAAATCTTCTCTCCTATTACTGCACCTCAGTTTGTGATCCTTTTCCTTTGAAGGACAGATAGAAGGGGAGTGAATAACGATGGGGAAGAATAGAAAGAGCCACAGCTCAGCAAGTTAAGCCTGCTGGTCTCCACCATCATGTCCGATGCACTATGTTTCATAATGGTACTCTCAGATCTTCATTTCAAACACACTTGAATAAGCTCATAGTTTAGGACTAGAACAGAAAGACTAAGAAAGGAGGTAGACTAGTTCAAAACTCACAAAAACAAACGCTTGTCTAACTTCAATATTTTCACTCATTCCTGTTCATTGCACTTCTTCACTACAGTCATCAACTTTAAAACTTTGTAAGTGTCTCCATTTGACAGCAGTCAGGATAAAGAACTACCAAAATATATGTAGGTAATTTTAAGGTGTTTATTTCATGCCTAAGACTTCATAACTGATTAAGCATTTGGGTTCTCTATTTTCTCTTGGTATGACAGGAACTATCATGAGTTTACCTCCTACGAACAGGTCACAGACACACAGGTAACACATGCAAGCCAGGGCTCAGCGCTGGAAAGCACAGATCGTTTTCTGCCAGGTTCTAAAGCCTCCCAATTACATCTACTGGAAGGGCTGACAACTGTCTGCATGTCAAAGAATCAGCCCTAACTCATCACACACTTATTACATTAAAACTGTAATACTTCCTTCCAGTTACATCACAAGGAATATTTAAACTTTACTCCTCAATGGTAATCTTATTCTTATTTACAAGCAAGCAGGGTGAAAAGTTATTGGAATACAACATTTTGACATTCTGCTTGAAAATAATTGCTATTCATAGGCTTTAATTTAAAAGAAGCTTGAGCAAAATTAGTAGAACTATGTAAATCCAATAAACTGTCGTCATATACATTTGCAAAGCCATACGTTCTACTATAATTGCAAATTATGCAAACATGTCTTCAGGTTACAGAAAGATACTTCCACAAAAGGATAAACTGAATTTAAGCAAGATGCAGACAGAAAGTTAGAAAAGTCCTTATTTTGTTCTTGGTTATGTGGGGGTTTTTTAGTATTAATAAGTAAAATAGCTCAGATAGTGAGACCATAACTCAACTCATAAAGCATAAGAGCCGTTTGGACATCACTGGAACCATTTGACTTCAACACAGACCTGACAGAGGATTTTGGAGAGGCCCATGGCCTGCCACAGTTGAGGTTGGAGGACAAGCTATTAAAGTGGCATAAAGTATGGTGTTTAAGTCGCTGAATCCCACCAAGCCACTTAGTGCACCTACTTTAGTAGGAAGTGTCCTGGGTTCTGCTAGGATAGGGTTAATTTTCACCTGAAGCTGGGAGAGGCCAGAGCCAAGATAGGCAACCAAACCAACCAATGGGATATTTGATACATTACTGATGTCATACTCGCTATATAAGGGTGGGAAGGCAGGCCAGGCAGGGCAAGCAGTCTCTAGTGCAAAGCCATTGGTCTAGCCCTAGGCAGTTAGTGTGTTCTGTATCACTCCCTTCATTACTGTAGTTATTGTTGTTGTTTCTCGTCCTCTTCCACTGTTCTATTAAATTCTCCTTATCTTGACGCACAGGGTTTTACCTTTTTCTCCCTATTCTCCTTCCCATCCCACAGGGCGGCGGGGGGTTGGGGGGAGTTGGAGTGAGAACTCATTTGGTGTTCATCTCCCCACATATTTGCTGCATTCTGATGTTGTTTCTTAGATTTCTTGGCAGAATACAGCTATTTTTCTATGTTTCAAAGAGTCATTTTTTAAGCTGAGTAATTTTTTCAGCTGAGTAACTACAGAACTGCTTTTTGAACAAGAGATTTGCAGACATGAGAGTAGAGGGTTTAAAAAAAACATGGCTACTAGATTAGATGATCATTTTTCAGTTACTCAGATTAATTAACAAAACAAGTTGGCCAAACTTGGGTAAGTATTTTCACATTTTTTGAATCAACACTGGATAGAGCAGCTATTTTACTTTGTGAATTTATAGCATTCACATACATGATAAGGAAAGTAAAAAGCCATGTTGATCTGACACAAGCATTTTTTAACCTGTCTGACTTTATCTCTATATACTACCTTGCAATTGTTATACAGGAAAAATAATTGAATATTCGTCATATAAACTAACAGAAACCATAATCTATAAATGACTGGAAACACTGGAAATTCTTTTTCACTAAAATAATTAAATAAACAAATAATAGGATCATGTAAAAGCCAGTCTGTGAAAAATGCATGTTATATCCTCTACAAGTTTTACTCTGGTGCAATTAGCTGTAAATATTATTTATTCTTAAAAGTTGAAAATATATGTAGTAAGCAAGGAACCTGAAAATTCATCTCATATTCCATTAGGAATATATTACTTTGAACCATTTCTTGATCTACTTTTGAAGTATTGAGTAAACAAATAAGTTTCATTTTGTTATGTTTCGTAATCTGAGCTCAGAACCCTAGAAGAATTACAAGCCACTTGATGCACAAGCCTGAAAATAGCTTAAACATCCATGAAAAGAAAATGTCAACTGAGTGGCTTAACATTAATGAAAACAAATCACAATCCCACCAGGAAAACCATAGCACCTTTCTCACTGTTATTCTTTAGGATTGCAGGAATATTGTGTCTGAGTAAGCAGTCACAGTGAGCCTCTTTCTTTTTTTGGATTGTGAAGTATGTGGGCTAAATTATATTTGTATGGAAAAGCAATTAAGCAGGCTAGTTATAAGAGCATTTTCATATTTCTACTGGCTTTGCTTCAGTCTATATTTTCTAGCAAAACCGGCTACTTTCCAATACTGCCAGTACTGCCAGCCTGAAAGCTCATCACAACCAGATGATTACCTTGGGGCTTTTTTTCGCTTCTTTTCCCCCCTATAACCTGTTGTCATGGGAATCTCCTCTTAGCCTCATTAAACATTCTTCTTTTTTCAAGAATAGAATTAAATTTCATTAAAAATAATGTGCTCTTTTCTTACCTCCCACGAAGAAGATTCTTTTGTTCTTTTTTTCTGACATGAAAAGGACAATATACAAGTCAGTGGAAAATAAGCAATTACACTTGTAATCTCATGCTGGTCTTTGTCACAGAGGTTTGACCTGAAGAGTTCAGCTGATCTTTTCCTCTGTGTAGTCTCTGCAGTGAGTCTGAGTGCTACTGACTCCATGGCTGAGAAGTATCAGGTAGAAAGCATGAATACAAACAGAATCAGCCCTTTGATTTCTGTTCTGTGATGAATAAACTGTGATTTCTTCATTGTACTCCTAGAGAGTACAGGAACTCTAGCAAGAAGGGATTTCCCTTTCCTTCCCTCTCCTCTTTTCTATTCTCCTTATATTAATGTTTTATTGAATCAACAAATTAAAAACCCAATATATAATATCCCATGGGATGGTGGGCAGAATTTCTACTAAATCCCAGTTCTGAGAGAGTTGCAGGGTAAAATACATGGGAGTGAAAACATGGGGAAGCTGGATAGGCCCGTGAAAACAAAAGTGGTTTTCTTGCTCAGAGTTCCAGCATGAGGACAAGCACTAGCTTGCTTTCCTGCCATGTCAGCAGAGCAAGGACAAACATTTTCCTCCTTTCTAGCAAAATCACTCCCTCAAATTTTATCTGTCGGTCAGCAGATCATAAGCAGTCAGTACTGGTCTAGGACACAGTGGGTTGGTTGGACTCCTTTGTATTAAGCTAACCTGGAAGATGCACTTAAAACAAATTAGCTGTTAATGGGCACTCTATCCACAGGTCCAGACTAGTCTCGCTCCAAAGAAACCTTGAAACACAAATACAGTGGCCATTTCATTCCCAATACCAAAGGTGTTATTTTCTAATCTGCTCCTGCTTGGCTATACTGCTTGCAAAGGGAGACACAAGTGATTTCTGTGCAGTTTCAGGGCTATAGGCTCAACAAATTTCTCTCTACTTCAGGAAGAAGAGTTTGGCTGAAGTAGCAATAGATGAAACAATGGATTTCTCATAGAAGTGGAATAGATTAACACTCATTTTTGTTGTTTGCACAACTTGCTAGGAGAGGAAAAGCAATTCAAAAGAAAGAATAAGTAGGAAAACAATTCAAAGATCTGTAGTCATCAGACAGTAACAAAGGATAAGGTTCAGAGAAGCCCCATTGTCTCTTACCTGGCTACGTTCAAATCGTTGAGGACCTAAGACAACAGTGCTCATCAGCAAAATAAGCAATAGTTCATCAGTACCCAGTTTACAGGGAATTAATTCTTCTTCACTTAAGACCTAGAAAGTCAAAGACAGGTCATCTTTAAGGGAGTTTATTTTATTGGAATAAGGCTGGCTAAGGAAATGTTCAGAGAGCTCCTGTACTGTCAGGGATTGTTTTTGTTCAACCATAAAAATCCTCATGGAAAAACGAGATGATCCCTCATATTTTTACACAAAAGGAAAGCATTCTATATGTTGGTTACTTTTTACAAGACAGTTCCATCAAAATCACCGTCATCACTTTCTGCAATTCCTTTATCTCTGCTGTTTTCTTCAGTCCAACTTTGTTTCTACATAGCTAACAGGTTTCTCTTCAAAAATCTGGTACCACAGTTGCACAGTCTCTTAAACAAGAACTATCTGTTGTAGCATCTCTGCAACAAAGGCAGCAGTTAACTAAAACAGACAATATGAAGAGAATATAATAGTCCATGATTCTCCCGGGGAGCTAAGTAGCAATTAAAAAGCCTTGACCCCATGAAATCAAGGCATAATTCTTTCCAATTCTACCACGACCAGATGTTACCATTCTAATCATAAGAGAGGACTTAAATCGTATTTGAAGGGGAAAAAAAAATAAAATAAAAGTTACCAAAAACAACTACATCAAGGTTGTTCTGGTTTCAATACTCCTGTATTTTGCAAGGAGTGTGCCATACCACAGTCAGCTTTGGAATTAAGTGCTAATCTTCAGGTCTTTAAGCCAAACAATGGAATAAATGTCTGTCATGATTGGCCTGAAAGGAAGTTGAAGCTTTAATCAGTTCCAAAAAAATCAGCTTTACATCTATTGCTATATGAATATCTAAAACTCAAATATAAAGTGGGCCAAATTCAAATGAAAATGTTAGAAAATATTTATAAATTCAGAATTTGTGCTTGAAATAAAATTCCATGTCTTACAATGTCATGAAAGAAGACTAAAAATAGCAAATTATTAAGATTAAGGGATATTAAATAAATTTTTGAAAAGACCATTTTCCTAACAAAGGTTATTCTTTTGTGCTTTTACAAAGTATAAGATAAATATCCATTTCATTAGCTTTTCTAATTCATTAATTTTAGATAGGCTGCCTTATTCTCTGCCCAATAGAATTTTTCCCATAAACTATACATAAAACTTGGTTGCTACAATGAATATAAGGCCAAAATAATGCCTGGAAGATTTTAATTTGTTTCCAAAATGTTAATATCGACACAAATGATAAAAGGGCCCTTTATACTACAAAATTCTTTAAAGTGTAATAAGCATCAGCATTTTTAATACAGCAAAGGAAAAATAAATAGTGCTTTACCCTGCCAAGTCTCCCTGGCTATGCATATTCACATTAACCTCTCTAAATCAGAAGAGCTTATCAGTCTTCAGTTGAGCCCATTTACCTCACAATGCAGTAACTAAATTGTGAAATAGTACACATTATTATTCTACAGATTGAGAGATTGACAGAAGCTCTTTGATACAGGGCATGGTGGCTTAATAAGTATGTTTAAAAGATCATTACACGAATATAAAAAGCTTTCCAGAGGAAAGATCTTTGCTTCATTCCTTTAATGAGAAGTGAAAAATTCGTTTTTACCAAATGTCTTTTTCAGCTGCTGCATACAAAATGCGCAGGTCTCCAGAGTGCTGTCCTATTGCCTTACTGACCCAGGAGAAGCCTTTTTTTTCATTACTTGTCCTCAGAATCCCTTTCACATGGGCTCAGGGCGCAATCCTTAATTTTGGTTTTCAGTTAACATACTTTGGAAGTGTTCTTCACAAAAGCTCCATTGAGGACCAATGCACAGAAAAAAAAACAAGTCTTTCCTGAGTGCACCACTGCTAACAAAACTGTTCCTTCTGACTCAGAAGTCTCACAGCATGATGCCCTGGGGATATGTTGTTTCCTACAATGCTCAATTTGGGTGAAAGCTAGAGCTTAATAGGTTCATGAGAAAGTTAACCATGTATGACACCACAGACACACACTGTGGGCTTTCTAAGCACTTTAATTGCCTTTTTCCTTGCAGAGTCATTTTCTCAGCTGCAGTTGGGCTCTGAATAGTCTGAAAATCCCTTGCAAGCTGTTTATTAGCTGTTTTTTCCTGTTTAGGTGCAAGAGCACTTGGGTAGATCACAAAGGACTTCACTTCAGCATATGTGACACTGGCATAACAAGCAGGGCAGGATGAACTTATTTGTGGGAAAGAGTAACAGCAGAATTCCATACTGAATCTTCAGTGGGAATGAGAATTTATCTACACACGCACACAGTGTAGGGCTGTGCATCTTAATACCAACCATCTGTTGGCCATGACCTTTCTTGCTTAAATTTTCTGATAATACCACTACTTAGTCATTAGAAAAAAAATATGATCTCTGGAGAGCAATTCCAAGGATGTAAAATTGGCTCCTGTTTAGATTCATCTTTGGAAAGATTTATCCTTTCTATTGACTAGTGTTGCATACAACACTGATTTGCTGTCCTACTTAGCTGGCAAAAAGATGACTGATACGAATATTGACAACTCAGACACATCTTTGTATACACACTAGATGGCAGAGTCTAGGAGCACTACAGGAATCTTGATAGGCCTAAATAGGAGTGACAGTAAAAACAGATGCAATCAAAAACTGACATTGTGCTATGAACTCCTGCACTAACGAAAAGATGATGTGGAAGCTGTCTGGAAGATATCCTAATCATCTGCTTTGCGTTAATTATCCTTGTCATGCAAAATGAATTAGGGTTTGTTCTTTCACCTGGAGGTCTCCTTCTGAGGAATCATTAATAGAAAATGAAGCTATTGCTTGCAAGCAGACAAAGAAGAAAAGTCCAGAACTAATCCAGTGCATCAGGCTTTCCTTAATAACACAGTCTCATTTTAAAAGGCCCCAATTCCAATGCAATCACTCTAAATGAACCCTGTGAAAAGTTTCATTTTCATAATTCTGTAGGGCCAGCCCTTTATATCACAGCACAGTAAAACTCATCTCTACTGTGTATCAGCTCCTGTACTGTATCTCTGCCCTTAACTACCACTAAAAACAACACTTCAACACTTTTATGGTGTTACATGAAAGACACCTAAATCAAGAAAGGCATTAAGATACATATTTGATTGTTAATTACTAGTTTGAGAAGTTACTATCTAATTTACTACTCGAGATTTAAATGACTAGAACCTATCTAGCCTTCACTGATTGATTGTACAGCAAGGTCTAAAGAATATAATTTCTTCCTACATTCCGTGCTTTTAAAAAATTTTAAGCTAAGGACATAATGAATGGTAAAAGGTTTTATGCCATGCGGTTAAAATCAGTGTACTCTCTTTCGATGATTATTTAATTGGTATATAATAATGGCCTTATGAAATCCAAAGAAAGCATTGGTAGGTCACAGCTTTGACAATGTTCAGTTTAAACTGAATACTTGATTTTAAAATTATTTAGCACTTTTTTTATTTTTTTTTAATTTGAAAAGTATGGTGATTTATTATTTGTTTGATTTATTACTGGAGAAAGGGTCACCTCCCCCTACCTTTTTACTTATATTTGACTGTCATCCAACCTCTCTGGTACATGCAGTCCTCACCAATTTCTGTGTTTTCCTGTAGCATTACTCTAGTGGGAGGTGTCCCTGTCCATGCATGACAGGGGGGGTTGAAACTAGATGATCTCTAAGGTCCCTTCCAGCTCAAGCCATTCTGTGATTCTATGATGAGAGGTTTTTCTGGATTTCTGGAGATGCAATTTAACCGTGGTGCATTGAAGTTTCTAAATTTTTTCAGGTATTGCAGATAAATCATATCAGAGTTGAAAAACATGACAGTGATGCAAAGCTGATTTCATTAGATAAACATCTGAGTCAAATCTCCTATAAGGTCTCCATTGTGTAATCAATAACACTGAAGGACTCCTGATACAAATTTGGTACGCTACAATGACCGGTTGCATTTTACCTTGTGCTATTATCCTATAATTTATGGTGTCCATCCCAAAACAGCTAATTACTACCACATCTGTTTTCCATCAATATCCAGAAGGTATGCAATGTTTATCCAGATTAATAAGGTGACCAGATTGTTTGCAGGTTAAAGAAGGAATAGGATTGAGTTTGCAGGTCTCAACCCTCTACAAAATGTCAAAGAGAAGACAGGCTATGAGAGCTAATATGATCCACCAAGAGCAGAGGAACATACGAGCACAGCTGCTTCCTCTGACTACTGATATTTGAGGAAGATGACAGCATGAGTATTAATGAAAGAAAGAAAAATCTGGTATAATCTTACACATTTTTGGTTATTCACATTATCTAGTGTGGCACAGGCATAGGTATCTATTAAAAATTTCAACTGAAAACATGAAGGAAAATAGATACTAAACCACATTACCAATTCTGGATATTATGACCAAACCTTCATTCATCTGTTTTTCCTATCTTGACCTACATGTATGTTAACCGAATAAAAACAAGGCATTTGGGTGCAGCAAAACTACAAACAGGGAACTGGGACACTGTACCTGATCTCCACAGCACAACCAAGATGCACTGGAAGTGACAGACCAGACCTCCATCTGAACCACCGAGGCCAGGCAGAGAGCAGTACCAGGGTCACGAGGTGCAGAAATGTCCTGCAGAGGCTGTTGGTAACACCTGCCAGCTCTTCAATCTACAGTAAGATGTTGGAGGACAATTTCAGCCTCAGGTGTACCCACGAATGTACCTATTCATGCCTCTACTCTGTTCAACCCTCATATTACCTCTCATTTTTCCCCTAATTATGATGTTCTTTCATTCTGTTCTTATGGTTCTATTACTGATATCATGAATTAGACTTGGATAACAGTTCAATGATTAGCATAATTTGGCCTTATGAATGTGAGAACATTAACAATAGGTACAGTTAATGCCAAATTTCACAAATGTTTTTGAGAAAAAGTAATGAGAAGAAGATATTTTGACAATTTCAAAAAAATTTATTTCCATATGCTGAAAGTGACTCGCTGAATTTCAGCATTTCAGAACATGCTTGTCATTCCAATGGCATTTTGTAAGGGTCAGAATAAAAAATATACAGTTCAGGTTAAACTAAATCTTTCAGAGTGACCAACAACTGTTCTCCTTTAACTCAAGTCCCTTTCAATATAATGTAAACAATATTTTGTATACTATTTGAAATAGAGGTCATCTTCATTCAGATCTATACATGACAATGTCTCTCTGTGCAGCTGGATCCTTCTCTGTTCTGTGTTGCAGTATTTACAGTGTATCACAATGGGAGAAGTGATGAACTTGGGCAGTGGATTAAGATAGCTAAACTTTTATTTCAAGGCTGTTATAACACAATGTGTTTAAGTTCTGAGGTTAAATCAGGATTTTAAATGGTTGGTGAGATGGGAATGATTCAAGTAAAACAAACTATGTATAGGGAGGAAAGAATGTAGAGCGGAAAGCTAGAAAATTGCATTTTGGATCAACTCAAAATATTTCATTTAGACATGAAAGAGAAGTTTACTTTTATTTCTCTGTTATGCAACTTATTTCCCCAACCTCATCCTTTAAGGGAACTGACTCCAATCAAATTTTACATGAAAGATGCAATTTCTAATGAAAAAAAGTCAAAACACTGTAATTGGCTGAGAGCTGGAAGGGTAAATATTTATACCTCAGCTGTAAATTATAGCCTATTCTCATTCCTTTACTACAGAGAAAATGTGGTTTTTTTTAATTTTATTTTTTTTTTATTCATGAGTGTAGGAAAAGAGAAATGCTGAAAGAAGGTAATTCCTTCAAAAAATACTGAGAACTTTGTCTCCCTTTTCTGCAGCTCACAAGCAGCATGGCACTTGCATCCCATACTCCCAGTTTGTCTGCTGAAAATAATTTATGATATCTACACGTTTTCCTTTATTTAAAATAATCACAGGTTTATTCTTTTTGGGAGGCAAAACTGAGCAGCTAAGAAATGCAGCAGCAACTTGGTCTCTATATAAATCTGAAGACTGAGCGAATGGAGGCTCCTTACCTCTAAACCTTGACGAAGCTACGTGAAGAAGCTGCTCAGTATGCTGCTTGCTCATTCTCCTTCTTCACATTACAGAGCTCAGAGGATACCCAAGATAGCACTGTATCTCATGACTTAATTTAAGGGGATTTTTTTTAATATTCCAAGTCTCAACTCAAGCTCTTGTTTCCAAAAAGCCAGGTAACACTTCGCAAAATATCCAACGTTCCTTCTTTATTGTCATCAATGTTCACTCATCAGAGACAAATCCCTGAGCCAAAGCAAAGCAATTGTATTCAGTGGACTCAAATTTCAATTTCTGAAGAAATATTTTTCCTGTAGCAGCATTTAATTTCTTTACATGCTCTCCAAGCTTTTGCTTTCCTGGCTTGAACAGATTTTCTGGACTGCTACAGGACTGGCTGATGCACAAATTGCTCAGTTGTATCATCCTTGCTGGAAGAAATGCAATCTATATTTCCAGCCCCGTTTTAGTTCTGTCAATTTGCTAGCCTTTCAACTTTTCAGTCTCTATACACCATGCTGTTTCTGCTGCTAAGATTAACAGTGCTATAAAATGGAATTTAGGCTATAATTATTGGACTAGATGCCCAAGTACAGCAAAGTAGCTGCCAGGATATCTTCTAGGAATAAAACAGAATTCTGAAGACTGGTTCCTGTCTCTGCCATAATCTCAGAATATCCCAGATTTCCTCAGATCCTCCTAGACTGCAGCAGAGATTTTTCACTGTAGTCTCCACTCCTCACCTTGCCAGTGCAGGAGCGCACTGCAAGACCTATACCACCATGACAGTGATCAAAAGTTTTTTGCTCCTTTGGGAGAGACCCTCACTGCAGGTTGAAGCAGCTTGAAAACTGTTAACTCCCACAGCATGAAACAGACACTAGACTTTTTCATGCAACGCAGGTAATGCATTTGAATTGTAAGACAACAGGGGTTTATTGTCTTCTAGTGCGAGTCCTGAGTCACTCTTCAATACATCATCACTTTACTTTCCCTTTATATTGTCATCCATTATGAGAAAATGTTACTGTAAAATTGAATTCTTCTTTCCTAGCTGTCACTGCTAGTAATAACCAGTGTTCTAGGCAAACACAGGATTTCTTTTCAGCTCTTAAAAAATATTCCTATCTGTAGGACAATAATCTCTTTATGACTGCAATTAAAAATGTGTCCAACGCTATGCAGATGTCAGCATACAAAATATTCCTAAGTGGTGCTACAAGGACAATGGGCTTAGTACCAGCTCAGCTGTTTCTTTATGAGAGAATTTACATAGTTCATTCAACTTGATATTAAGAATTTTACACAGAATAATTTTGCCAGGTGGTCTATTCTTAGTGAAATTACGGAGTCACAGTTTAATTACTCTTTGTCATTCACAGCACTTTACAATTAGGTCGCCTGACAATTCCCATTGTAGAACTTTGCTTTGAGGTGTTTGTCTTAGACACGTTTTAGTATTCAAGCTGGATGCCTTCTTTTAGATTAAAAATTTACGAGAAGTTTCAACTGCGATCACAGAATCACAGAATGTTAGGGATTGGAAAGGACCTCAAAAGATCATCTAGTACAACTCCCCTGCCAGTGCAGAAACCTAGAACAGGTCACACAGGAATGCATCCAGGCAGGTTTTGAGTGTTGCCACAGGAGACTCCACAACCTCTCTGGGTAGCCTGTTCCAGTGCTCTGTCAACCTCATCGTAAAAAATTTCTTCCTTACGTTTACCTGGAACCTCCCATGCTTCAGTTTGCACCCATTGCCACTTGTTCTATCATTGGACATCATTGAGAAGAACCTGGCTCCGTTCTCCTGACACTCACCCTTTACACATTTATAAACATTAATGAAGTTACACCTCAGTCTCTTCTCCAAGCTAAAGAGACCCAGCTCCCTCAGCCTTTCCTCATAAAGGAGACATTCCACTCCCTTAGTCATCTTTGTGGCTCTGCGCTGGACTCTTCTGTGTAGTTCTCTGTCCTTCTTGAACTGAGGGGCCCAGAGCTGGACACAATATTCCAGATGCAGTCTCACCAGGGCAGAGTAGAGGGGTAGAAGAACCTCTCTTGACCTACTAACCACACCCCTTCTAATACACCCCAGGATGCCATTGGCCTTCCTGGCCACAAGGGCACAGTTCTGGCTCATGGTCATCCTGCTGTCCACCAGTACCCCCAGGTCCCNTCCTGTGCGGCCTGCCCTAGGTGATCCTGCTCTGGCAGGGGGGTTGGACTAGATGACCTCTAGAGGTCCTTTCCAACCCCTAACATTCTATGATTCTAAGACTCTTTAATATCTTACTTTTCATAATTCTCCAGTTCCTTCACCAGTTTCCCTGTGAATCCACTTCTTTTTCTATCACTTAATGATCTTCAAGCACTTCTTCCACAAGCAACGTCCTCTGTGTGTGTGTCAGGGAAGAGAGAGGAAACGCTATTATAAATGTAAGTGTTAAAGCTGAGGTGTCACAGAAAAGGTGCACAAAAAAAAAAAACACAACAAAAAAACAAACACAAAACACAACAAAACAGTTAGGAAGTTTGGAAGCAAACTTAATTTTTAAAATCTGAAATATCAAGATTTTAATTCTACATAAATAGCAGAACCAAGAGAAACACATTTTTTTTACTTTCTATTGCCTCTGAAGTCTTACACACAGATGAGTAAAGCACGATTTTTTTAAAATGCAAAAATCAAAAGCTCAAAATGCAATGAGTAGCCTGGATAAAAAAAAAAAAAAACACCATTATTTTAAACATATACTGGATTTCTGACTGAGAGTCTTTTCACTGATAACACTGAGTGATTTCACAAACCTGTGGTCTCTGTCCTCATTTCTTTAGGATTTCTGTCAGAATCTCATATGAAAACAATAAGTTAGAGTAAGAAGATATAAAGAGGCAAGAGAGATAAGATATTTGATCACAAATGAAGTGAAGGTCTCCTGACTTTCATTATCCAAGGGATTAACTCAAGGGGAAACACCCATGATGGGCTTGTCTTTAAGCTGAGCAGACATTTTATAGAATATACTCTTGGACAGATCACTAGACTGGGAGACAAAAGATGTGAACTATAGCAAAACCAAAACTGAAATTTCAGTCCTAGGATGAATGCTGATATTTCAACTTTTGCATCTGTCCTGCACAAGAAGGAAAATTTTCGTTTGAAAACTATTTGGTGGCAGATTAACACCCAGTTCTTGTTAGACTGAAATGCTGTTTGAGATTGGCTAAACCATTTGCCTTGATCATGCAAAATTCTACAAGCTGTTACTAAATTTCACTGATGCAAAATAAAAGTTTACTGTGTCCCAGTGGCCCTAAAATAACAATGCTAACAGCAACACTTTCCTAAAGTGCTGTGAAAGAATTAAAAAATATAACCTCTTGTGGAAAAAGAAAAAGAGGTAAATTCAATATTTTTGCATTTTAAAATGAGAAAGGTCATTTAAAAAAATATATTCAAATTGTCAGAGAAGAATAAAAATAACATTTAAACCCAAAGCAGACTCAGGTTCATGGAACCTCTATTTAATTCAGCCAGGAAGCCAAGCACCAAAAAAGAAGTTTTCGCTACATGGATTTGAAGATGGGGTGAGGGAGTGTCAGGAGTATAATCAAGAACATATTGGGAAAAGATTTATTATTGGGCTTAGTTAAAGGTAGCAGAAACTTAAGAAAGCTGCAGAAATTTCCCTGAATGTGTTTGTGACAAGGCAAACTAGGTAAGATACTAACAGAAGATATTAAGCCAGGGAAGACATTAGAATCTTTTGAAGAATAAAAATGACATATCCTTTTCCCTCTGCAGACAGGGCTCTGAGAGCTAGATCTGCCACAAAGGTTTTCATTGCAAGGCTCTCAAGAAGGGTGAGGATTAATAGTCTTGTGACATCTTTTTAGTTCATTTGGTTAATTTTCCCCTCTCCCTTTCTTTCCCCTGCCTTTCCTTTGCTTTTTTAATTTTTTTTTTAATTTGTTGATTTAAAAGGGAATGAGGGAGCAGGAAAAATGAAAACTCGAATGAAATGTGTTTTATTTTCATGTTTTGTTGCAAAGATACAGCATACTGCTTCTTTTTTCTTATTACCAAAGGCATGAAACAAAAAAAGACTTTTCCATCCTAATACAGCTGTGCAGTCTGTTTTGTCAAGGGCTGGGAGAAAAGTCATCAGTGTGGGAAATGAATGAAATGGAGAGTAGGTCACAACAAATGCATAATCTTAATCAGATGCTTCAGTGATCTAGATCATTGGGGAGGGACTTCAACACAGTTCAAGAAGGCAGACAGAAGTGTGGCACAGAAGAGATTATACCTTTCCCTGGGGTCTCAGAAAAGCAGCTAGAAAGATAATAGGGAGGAATCAAGGAAGACCAAAGGGCCTCACTGGAGCTGTTACAGCATCCTGTATCCAAAATCTGTGGATTAAACACTTGTGAAAGAGGCTTCAACATGAGAGAATATAGCAGGTACTGTCCCTAATGTCAGTCATCCACGGGTAATGGGAGAAACTAATACATGTATTATGATCTTTCCAGGCACAGAGGTAAGACTGGCCCGTAGTTCCTCTGATCTTTCTTTTTTCCATTTCAAAAATGGGGGTTATGTTTCCTCTTTTCCAGTCACTGGGAACTTCATCGGACAGTTATGATTTCATGAATGTGATGGATAGTGGCTTAGCAACTTCATCCACCTGTTCCCTCAGTTCACCTCACCCACGCTGTTCTCAGGTCCCACGGATTTGTGCGCTTCCAGATTCCTTAGATGGTCTTGAACCTGATCTTCTCCTACAGTGGGTGATTCCTCCTTCTCCTAGTCCCTGTCTTTGTCTTCTGTGGCTTGGGCAGTGTGGCTGGACCACTTGCCAATGTAAACTGATGCAAAAAAAAATCTTGAGTATCTCAGCTTTCTCAATATCCCACAGAAGGCAGGTAATCATACATCAAAAAAAAACACCACCACCAAGAAACAACTTTCCAGTACAATGGAGAACATGACAGGAACCCTCAAAAAGGAAAATTCCTAATTTATGTAGACCTACCCTCCTGTTGTTATTTTGTGGAATGTATGATGGTGGAAGAGACCATGCTGTATAATTTACCCCAATACGCATTCATTTGCATTCAAAAGCATGTTTACTTCCATTCAGAAGCAGTTTAACTTACAATAATGACTTCCAAACCTCTCCTGTGCTTGCCCTAGAAAGAAGATGCTATTTCAGAGGATATGGAAATGGTACAAATGCAAAACACAGGCTGTTCCTGTGACTATATATAGAGAGATATAGATAGATATATGGCCTCTTATTACTGCAAAACGAAACGGCACCACTTTGTGTTGCTGGAAGTACATGATTCTTCTGAACAACATTCAGAAACTTCAGAGACCAGATTGAAAAGGAGGGAGGGGAGAGGGGANGGAAACAGCCCTTTTCCAAACAGTACGAGGCCTAAAAGAGCTATTGGAATGGCAGCTCTCTGGACATTTGAAAGATTGATTTTTGGTGCAGAGGAAGGGGGCCCTACTGAATTTAGAAATTTGAGCCAGATCTTCAAAATATATGAAGACATATGTGTTGAAATCTCATCATTCTTAAAATCAGTAAAGTTTGGGGTTTTTCTTTTTTTTTTCCTCTGAGTTTTTAGAAGTCAAGGTTTCCAATTACTTTCTACAATTAGAAATACATTTTGAAAAACAAATAATCAAGATGCCCACAAAATCGCATCACATCAAGTTTGACCTTTGAGACTCCTGATAAGTCTCCTGATGACTCTCCTATGAGACTCCTGGCAGCTTCCTTCTGCCCTACTTGGCCTTATCTCTGATCATATCCTCTGTTTCCCAGCTAAGGTACCCTTCTACATCTAAATGAAGCCCTACTATCACCATCTCTGAAACCTAAAGGTTTGTCCTAAGAGCTTAGAGGTATTGCAGACCTCCTATAAGCAATTCTGGGCATATCAATGCCTATGGAAGTTTCTGTAAAAGATTTTCCAAACTGTAACTAAGCAAAAGCCTGTTGAGCATACAGTGCCATGTAGAAATATTAGATGAGGTCTGGAAGCTGGTGAGCTGTGTGCTAGTTACTCTAAATTGTGCAGACATGGCTATGTTACTGCTCTGACTACAGTCTTATTCTGCAGCCATCTTGCACGACTCTGCTTCCATGATTTGGATATACAAGGAAAGAATACACTTTTAAACTGTCTTTCAAATAAAAATGTCTATGGTTGATGTCACAAAAAAATCAGAAAAGAACTTTTTAATAATTTTTTTTTTTGAGGGAGGGGGAAATAATAACATAGTTGTCTGAAAGCTACTTGATAACTTAGACAGAGACTATAACACCTGAGAGGCGCCTCAACTGAATGGGAAGGTGGGACTTAAAAAGACTTCATAACCAAAAGAAGCAGCTGTATATTGTGACATAAAGGAGAATCCTACAATAATAGTCTCTTCTCAGACTGCACTTTCCCCTGAAGACTGTAAAGACTTGACAGCAGAAGAGAAAATAAGTCTCAGTTCTCAGCACGCTTCCCCGCCTCTGCAGTGTCCCAGCTATCACACCTCTACCGAGATGTCATAAGCCAGAAGGAGGTTATCTGCTCAAATATGCCTACTGCTTTTTCTTCAGAAGCATTGCTTAACCTTGATTTTTCTGCAAAACGTCTTAAAACTAACACTTCAGGTCTATCATGCCACAAAAAACTGACAGACATTAGTAGTGAGTCTGATTCTGTACTAGCTAGAGGCACAAAAGTCAATGTGTAACTATTATCTCTTTCATGTTGTGAGCAAGGGTTACTCCTTCTGAACTTAAGATCTCAGTTCAGGTCCTAGCAGGGAAGCTAACTGTACTTGTGCCTGAGGTTCATGCATAACAAACCTACAGAGCTGCAACTGCTTTGAAGTCTCTAACACTTTCCAATACTCCCTACAGACCAAGACTACAGATAATGCTAGCATGGATGCCTGAATAACAGGAATCGGAGAAGCAGACTCAAAGATAAAAGAAATGTTTTCCCATGCACTGAAAACAGAATAGGTTTCAGGCTTTGAGATCTGCATATGGTTCTTGATAACACCAGCAGTTCCAACACACACAACTTCACTGTTATCAGCTGACAATTCAGATACAACCTCATTTGAAAAGACGCAGAAAAGGAACATATTTTTTGTACACATATCCCAAGAATTGTGTAAATGTTATTATTTTACTTCACTATTTCCACAGTGTGGGGAATGGAGGATGTTTGGGTGGGGGAGAAGAAGGAAGACAAGATAGAAAAGGAAGAGATGCTCATCTTCAGAACTGACTAGCTTCTCTTGCCTAATACAAATTCCAAACCCTAAAATATTGACTTTTAAACACTTTTCTTTCTCCCTCCCCATATTAAAACTAAGAAATGAAGATAAGAGAAGGGAAAACAGGTGGACAGGACTGGATTAAAAGGAGTGGAGAGACAAAGGAATCAATGGAACAAAAAGCAGATCGGAATCATTCTCTATAGCTACTAAGCTACATGACTATGAGGAACAAGTTATCACTTGTTACAAAGTGACATTTAAAATCATCAAAATTTCTTCAACGGTAAATTTTGATCACTTTGATACCCACAAAATTCCATAAGGTTATTTAAGACAAATAGCTAAAAATACTTCAGACAAACAAAAGAGGCACAAGTTAATCTGCAGCTCTCCCACAGAAGTTCTATGCAAATAGCCTGAAGCTTATCAACCTCTAAAGCATTAAAGAAGAGCTTTGGGTGTTAGCATTTCTGACAAATGACAGGTTCACTTTCTGTGCTTTTCATCTTCTGTGTGCTTTAAATGTGCTGCTAGTAATTTTTTCTTCTCATTGTTAGTCTCCACACAGAATTCACACTTGAATCTCTAAGGGTAAAAAACCTACTGTCTTAGAGTATGTTTGTACAATACACATGTGCTAGGACTATAGTTCTGTTTGGGATTTTTGTAATAGTAAAGTAATTGAGGACTTGCTAAGATAGTATGGTAAGCACTGCCCACTTATTAGCCCATTGTCTTGGTCACTGAGTTTTAAAAACTGCAGACCTGTTAAAGTACCAACCTGTTTTCCTTCTAGCCTATGAACACAGTTTTACTTCTTACAGAAAACAGGGTGCAACAAGGAGAGGCGAGTACTACAATTTGTCTGCAAATGGAACAAGATCAGAACAACCAACCAAACCCACGAGCTAGAGAACACTCCCAGTTTTTACAGCATAGGCACAGCTGCACTGAACCAAAACGCAGTTTTCTAGGCTGCTTTAGACTCAAATTGCCTTTGACCTCATAGTGTGCTGTGCACACTGCTGGCACAAATGCACCACGAAGAAGTAAGGAACACTACAGGATATCTCACTCTGTTAATGCCCACATGCCTTGGCCTGAGGCTTGAGGGAGGTCAGTCTAGTCCAGATAACCTGCTATCCCTTTGCTAACTGGGCACTCTAGGCACAGATTCACTGTGCTGGGACATGAGGAAAGGGGATTGTCCCTTACCTGTTATGTCACAGCTCCTTTTGGTCTAACGCAGATGATCAGCATCTATGCATGCAGCAAAATCTTGCAGCCTCTTGAACAGGAGCAGCCCTGTTACTGCTCAGGGGAAGGAAGACAAGGGGGCTGATGGACATAAAGAGAAGGGCAGGGATTATATCTCTCTTCATCCCCAAGGGTTTTGGTTATGGGGCCCCTATTCAAGACCTTTCCAGGACAATGAAGCAGATAGAGCAGTCTGGCTCTTACCAAGGCTTAGATGGAGAGCTGTGGTTTTTAGGAAATCCCCCTGCTATGTCTGTGCTTTCATGACCTGTCTTTCCTTGTCACACTGCCTATTCAATGGCTGGGCAGACTCAGTCTGCCCAGTCACACTGAAAAACTCTCTGCTCCTTCAATTAGGGGCGTTACATGGAGGTATAAAACACGACCCTGTTATGCTGTTCTGTGCTACAGCACACATTCAGTTACAAAAGACAATCAAAAATCTGACCCAAGAAGCCTGCCATCATTTCATTTTTGACATGACGATGTCGAGCTAATCATTTGTTTTGTCTCTGCTGGTTAATTGCAGAAAGAAGCACAACAGCTTTGCTTGTGAGCACTCTCTGCCCAGTTGGCATAAAAAGCTCCCATGAACACAGCAATGTTTGATGATTATCCAGAAAAATCATGGCAAGCAGGGTGGAAAGCAAAATGCTGCCATTGTTACTCATCTTAAATGACAATAGGGAAGGAAAATAATTAAATACTCAAAGAAGGAGGACAAGGCTGCTACTTCGAAAAAAAAGCAGAAAGCTCCAGATGGTTGTCACATCACAAAGCTGCCTCAGCTGTTCATGACATGTAGCCTGCACTAATGCCAAGCTGTCAGAAACATAGTTTGAAATGGTCAACCAGAATCATAAATGGGGTCCTTAAATGCACACAGTGGAGTGTCAAATACGACCATGACAGTTCCTCTCCTGAGACTGCAGTCTAGTATGTCAAAATACATACATCGAGGTACTTCCAAAAGGACTGAAAAGGGCAAAGTATTTTTCACCCCACAGGAGAATACACATTGGAAAATTGACCTATCTTATTGACAGAATATACATCACTAGCAGTTTTCTTTGTGTTGTTATTTACATACATTTTCCTGTATGTGCTCTGGCTTTTACAGGCTTAATGGTAATAAGCCTTATTTACAGGTCTTCCATTTTACACATTTTTTTTTTTACAAATACTCAACTGTGACTTTAAGAAGGTCAACTGGTTTTAGAAGTGCAAGACAAAGGAACAGAGGGTATACCCTCTGTCAATATGTATTGACAGAGGGTATCTGCAAAGGAAGTATCCACAAAATGATTAACCAATGATTTTCATTCCATAATGGAAAGACCTGATCTGCACCATTAAGAAAGTAGTTCACTGCGACCATGTAGGACAACAGCTCTGGGTTATGCCAGCCACAA
Organism: Baryphthengus martii; assembly: GCA_013396935.1. Classification (NCBI taxonomy): domain Eukaryota; kingdom Metazoa; phylum Chordata; class Aves; order Coraciiformes; family Momotidae; genus Baryphthengus; species Baryphthengus martii. Next base: position 96,083 of record VWZK01008086.1, read on the forward strand.
CAGGGGTTTGTTAGGAATAATTACCCAAGGGACTAGCCACAAAAAACATACTCATTTCGTATAAGTCACCAAAGGATAATCACCTTGCAGTGAATTTTGTGGACTAGTCATGCAGAATTAATCTAAACAAGCACTCAATTGGTACAAAGCTCTAAATTTTTTTTTTCAAGACGTGGAGTTAGCTTACTGTTCAGTTGGCTTTAAAATGGCTTTTCTCATACTCAGCAAAGGATCCAAACAAATAATGAAAAATGTGAAACTACCTGTGGAATTTCCAGAAGATATTTAGCATCTTGAAAGAGTAGCAATTAATATGTCAGAGAATTAAATCTTTGCTTAATTCTGCAATAGTAAAATTTCTGAATAGGAAGTAGAAACTCAAGGGTAATATATCAACATGCCAACATAAAAAGTCCTTAGAAAAAAAAAAAAAAGAGTGGAGTCAGAAGGCAGCATATCATCAACTTCAAGCATCAGACTGTCAGGGAGTAGCCAAGGCTGACACTTCCCCACCTGCCTGATGACTGCCTTCCCAGCAGGAGCTTGCACTGTAGTTGTCTGCACAGCAGTGTCTCCACCTCAGCCACTCACTACGTGTGTTAGTCAAGAACACCACCACCATGTGTGCCTATAATTTGGGTATGATTCTGTTTGCAAGCTTCAGCGTGAATAAAACATGCCCGGATGAGTGTGATCCAGAGAACTACAGGTTCCAATAACAACAAATATGATGGCTACTTTCTTTTTTTCCTCTCATGGAAAGAACTGGATCCTACATACCGCTGAGCAGTCTGGCTGCAACCCAGTAAAGGACTCAAAATAGCACTGAGTTTAAGCTTATGGATAATATACAAGGGGGCTATTTGTGTACTTACAGAAAGTAGATGATTAAGTTTGTTGGAGGTAACAGTCACCAGTGATTCTTTTTTTCCCTGCAGACTTGAAAGCATGAAGTTTCTCATCATTCTGATCAACCTTTTTAACTTAAAAGGAATAAAAAATATGTGGAAAGATAATATAAAGTCTTTCTGAACAATCACATGCAATAGATACTTTTTCATAGATCATATACATGAACTAAATGCACCATCTTCTTTACAGTAACCTTTATAGAGGAATGAAAACAGAAAACTATATAGATTGGTATGTCCTTTGCTACCCTCTAGGCACACTTCAGTTCTGGTTGGCAGCTCTGGTACTATAGCAATACAAACTGCAGTACATACAGAAATTATAAGAAGCTGACATCCATCAAAATAGAGTGTCTTCATCACATAAGCCCAAATAGCCTAAACCATTCGCCAAAATCAGGAGATAAGAAGTCTTTATCAACTGCTTTTTACAGAAAAATTACCATGTGGTCAGCATTCAGAGTTACATGTCACTGCAAAATGGGCTATCTTCTTTTATGTACTAACAGAAAAACTGGAAGATGTATGTCAGAGGGTAAATCTACTTTCACGGGAGATTGCATTGGATGACCTGACAGGACATCTCTTTCCATCAGCAAGTCTCAGTCATCTTATTAACTCTTACAACTGTCCTGAATCTTATGGTGAACCTAGCACCTCTAATTTACCTTGGTCTTAAATCCTAGGTTTTTAAAAAAGCAAATGCTTTCAAAGAAATTGTCTTATTTTCAAAAGACAGCTCCTGCAGCTTTAGGTCAGAAGGGCTCTGCTGTACTGACCATTCACTACTTTCCTTGGCAGAAGAGTTGGCTTTTTCTCCAGTCTTACTTTCTGCAGCACCTGTGTGTCTATGTGCAAGTATACATGTGTGCATGTACAACTGGAAAAATATTTTCAACCTGTGTTTCAATTGTAAAGTCTTCTATGGCATTGTCATTCACAACTTGATACATCCAGTTCAAAGAAAGTGTTTTGTTGCAGGAAATTAAATTATTTGCAAAAATCAAGAAAAGAGGAAAGAAATAAAGATGAAATATTAAATGGTCTAATCTATGGAGCACATACATTCTTGCTCTGCTAAGAAGCGTTAACAAATGGTGACAACAAAGATCAGCTAATTAGAAACAATGTCTTTGTTCTTTCTTAGCTGCTAGAATACTTGTACATAATGAAAAAAATCTGTAAATTAAATGAAACACTACCAAGGAAAAGCTTTATAAAGCATGAAATATTAAATCATATGTAACCTTTCAAATTTTATATGCTCTCCCAGATATCTGGCCTTTGCCACTTTTAAATCATTTTCCACAGAGATTCTCAGAAGCATGTCAGTGAGGTCAGATTCACAGTCTTTTACAAATCAAAATTTGTATAGTTTTGTTGCTTTGGAAAATCTACAATGCCTTCCATCAGGTTCCTTCTCTATCTTTTCCGTCAAGGTGTATTTTTTTCTTTTATTTTTTTTAATTGTAGATAGCAGATTGGATCTCTTTTCCTTTATCTCATTCTTTCTTTTCTCTTAGTAGAAAGTATGTAATGGGATATTATCTTCACTTCACTAGGCTTTAAAATTCTTTGTCATTCACTCCTTCTTAAGCTTTGAGGCCATTCATCAGTAACCTTCCATACCTGATGAGATGGTTTATAAAAGATACAGGTCTATTGACTTCTCCCTCCCAATCAAATGTCTGATTTCCACTGTAATACAAGACTCTTAAATACTGTTCTGATGTTAAAACAAATTGAAAATTTTGTCATTTGATTTTTCTTTATGCCTCTACTGAATAAACTCTAGCTTCACTTATACCCGTGGCAGTTTAGAAAATCAATGGAGCGAGATTAGGTTCATCAGTTGGTTTACCAGTTTCTTAGGAATGTATTGTGACATTACTCTGTGAACTAGAGTTAGAACTTTCAAAGAAAAGGTATAAAAGGATCAAATTAAAAAAAGAGTATTTCAGTAAGTCACTCAATTATTTTCAAGCCTCAGCTAGGCCTTTTTCACTATCGATGTATTTGCTAAATGATTTCCAGTTCAAAACCTATAATAAACCATCTACTATTGATTCACAACATAAAAACTTATGTAGATAAAATATTTGGGTTTATTTGATAATGATGACCTACTGAAGTACTGATTATTACTAGTAAGCTTAAGGAACGTAACTAAAAAATTGTTATGCACTTAGTGAATAGTGTTCTGCTGAATCAAACACTCCTAAAGCATAGTTTCACAAATTTCTTAATCCTTCTAACTAGGACAAAAATCTATGTTCTACTGCAGCAGTTTGTGATTATCTGGTACCACCTATTTTGTGCTTTAAGACAGTCTTACCAGACATAAACATTAGATGATCATAAAGCCTCTATGAGTTCTCTAGAATACTCAAATATCTTTCTGTAGATAAAAGATCCTGTGTCATGAGATGGCTTTTTAAAATTATTTTGGTTTTCTTTTGGTATTCTGCCATCTGCTTTACCCTTGACATCGGTGTCAATGTGTTGAACCTAAACTGATTTCATGCTGGTTTTATGTCAATGTAACCTTACAGAGCTAGATGTACTGCCACCTTGCAGCTGTCTTGCTCTAGTTCTGCAATGCAAAACAGCTTTTAACCCTGTTTCAGTAAGCACTTTAGCAGGCTTTACAACTGTCTTGAATAAGAAAGCCGCATAAATATGCATACCAATGGCATTGGTGGAGAGGTGGCTGATGATTTGCATCAATGTACACTGAGTTTATATTCAAATACGCGTATTTCTTTATGTTCAAGAATACATACATAAAATGATTTGGCAGTGAGATTTTTTTGTCTCTATATTATGATTTTTAAGCACAGCAGAGTGCTTCTCTGTGCTTCATTACTTCACATTTACACACTATGGATTTCTCAGGTAATAACTGAAGGTTGAAGCCCTGGCCCCCTAAAATCAAAGTTCAAGGAACATCTTCCATTGCACTCAGTAGGACTTTACTCAGAAATACAATAATTATTCATAAGAAATTTTGCAAATCTTCCCCAAATATAGAAAGATAATGTCTTCTTGTAAGAATGCACAGAGCATAGAGAACTGAGAATTTTTTAATTTGTTGAATTCGACCCAAATTCTTAGACTGTTTGGACTGTAATTACAAAAGATACTATCTGATGAGCAAGTAGCAGCATAACAGATAGATAAACTAGAAATTCTGCCTACAAAGATATCATTTATATTGCTACAGAAGTTTAAAATAATTTATTCTTTGTTCTTTTAGGTCAATGCAGTGGCATATTAAGTCATAATGAACTGGGCAGAAAGAGAGCAGACAGAGCAAATTTTTCTTCATCTACACACACCAGTGTGATCTCAACGATGCCAAACCAAAAAGCCAGCATGTACTTCCAAATTGAATCAAAGACTAATCCAAGTCGTATCAGGCTCTGTGTTCACATTCAAAATGCCATTTTTGCATGCTTGATTATAACAACTGTCCATAAATAATTGTACTGCAAAGTTCATAAGTGATGCCTCAGCAGCCTCCATGTCAGATTGACTCAATTATGAATAGAATCATGCATTTCATAACTGTCATCCCTGCAAAGTCACACAGGGGCAACAGGAAGTCAAGATATTGCCATGGGTGGCTGGTGAACAGCAGCAGTGATGAAGGTCCTGAGGCCCAGGCAAAAATTCCTTTTATTACACAAGAAATCGAATTAAAAAATAAGATTTTCCAATAAACATATGATTCCAGAGTTCAGTGCTTTACAAATCAAATTCATAAACAAAGCACGTCAAAGTTCACGCCTTCGTGGTATTTATTGACCTTGCTTCTGACCTGCTTCAGTAAATAATTCAAAACAAATGGCTAGCTCTTAATCCCATGGTTTATGTCACGTATTTAGAAAATGTAATCCAGCCACAGTTCAATAAATCTTAAATTCAAATTAAATAGGCAAATGTGCTAGTTTGTTGGTTTGTTCCATATTAGGTAACAGTATGTAGCTTAGATTCTGCTTATTGTCCTCTACTCTGCAATGACAGATCTACTACAAAAGAAAAAAAAAAGTCTAAATTTATGTATGTGAGGGTATTTGCCTTACAATAACCAAACACAAAAGAGCTACACTTCATTTCTTACTTTCAGTATTTTTTCTTGTTGCCTTTCTATGGAGTTGTTATCCTGTCATCACAAAATCTTAACATGGAGAAGGCGAAAGTGAGTGTGGGAAGGCGGGAAGGCTGATCTTTCCTATGGGTTTTGGAAAACAACTTACATTTTGATCATAGCATGACTGAAAACATTTGGGATTGCCTTCTGTTGCTGGGATGCTGCTCTGGGGATGCTGAAATAACAGTGGCAGTTACCCTAAACAGAGAGTATATTAATTTTTCACTGCTTAATCACAGACTCTACCATATTTTAAAAATTAAAAAGTCTGTGTGTTCAAGAAGCATGTTCAACTTGAGATTGAAAAATCTTACCCTTTTATGCTAAGAGACAGAACTTTCATGTACTGAAAATCCCCTCTTACATTTCATTAAAAATCAAGAAACCAAGGTGATTTCTGAGTATTTTTTTTTGATTTGTAGAGTGATTTTCTGTTCTATGTGACTTGGTTTTTTACAGTTTGGTAATCGATACAATATGTAACTCAGGATGTCCAATCAGATATATATGTATTTAACTGTTTGTGAAGATCATATAACTGATGAACATGTTTGAAAATATTTAAAATACTAATTCAGGAATCTGAACAATAAACAACATAAAACAGAGCATGAAAGACTCTTAAGCAGAGGACAAAGCAAACTTTCTTAGAGAATTTTCTGATCCAGAGACTCAAATAAATGGGTGTCTTCTTATTGACCATAGCAGAAATCTGATTCACCATTTATTTGGTTTCTATTATTGTTATACACAATTAATTCTTCCCTAACCTTTGATTACCTAATGGTATGTTCCCAGATATACAGTATATATATTGTATACAGTAATATATTACATAGAAAAATGTTGTAGGTTTGAGTTACAAAATCTAGATATAAATTTCCAAACTACCATTCATTAAATGTATTCAAATCTGGAACTTTGACTCAGAACAGGAGTGTGAGAGGATTTCCATAATTCGTGTTTTCTCAGAAGTTCCCCAATTAGCACAGAGTCAATACGGAGCAGAAGGCTGTTTGGTGCTTTAACACTGAATGTGGCAAGATTCATATACATTACAGATTATCCTAAACATGTTGCTATGGCTTTCTCTCCTGTAGCAGATTATGAAATTAAAATCCACAGTTTATTGCAATTATTGCAATTATTGCAGTTATTTTAAGGTCTGCAGTTTAAACGTTTGTAGTTTACTTCTTACTGTACATTACAAAGACTTCACATAAAATATAAAACATAGGGAACCTGAGCTGTTCAGAAAGTCCAAATGTTAGTATTTGCTTGTCTTTGCAAGCATTATTCTTCTAGAATCCAAAATGAAAAATTGCAGTTTACTAACATTTCTAGTTTCTCAGTAGTGAAGGTAAAATGAAATTCTGCTGTTTGAAGGCTAAAGGCCAGCTTGTGCAAAGATGAAGTTGATTGTGCCTTAGAAGGGAGTAGAACTCATACCAAAACCAGGGAGTGCATCTCAAAGAGCAGGGCTTGTTCTTGTAGAGGATACAGGAAAAAACAATGTCAGAAAAAAACTGATTTCTCCTTTACTAGCCCTCCAGAGAGCTACCAGAGGTTAAATAGGCAAAAAAAACCCATAACTATTTTGCAATGGACCACTCTAGGAAATCTCTTATTTTACTTACTATTGATCTGGATCTAAGTGACCTAGTGATCTAAGGAAAACAACAGAAATATCTAAGTTCTCATATGACTATGGTTTACTTACTGATGAGGGAAAGTCAACCTAGCAATGGGGCAAGGAAGTAAAAAAATTACAGTGAGATATCTGCAGAGATTAAACATTCTGATCTATTCCAGTTGCACCGGGGAAAGTTTAGATTTGCTATTAGGAAAAATTTCTTCGCAGAAATATTTGTAAAGCACTGGAACAGAGAAGTGGTAGAGTCACCAGCCCTGGAGGGTTTTAAAGATATGTAGATGTGATGCTTAGGGACATGGTTTAGTGGTCATCTGTCAGTGCTGGATTAACAATTGGACTTGATGATCTTAAAGGTCTCGTTCAACAAAAATTATTCTATGAGTCTGTGATTACAGGTGAGGTTCTACTTCCGACGTCACCAGCTTCATAAAGACGAGATGATGAAACTAATAGTCTCATGATTTCAGCTGCTTAGATGCTCTGGCCCATTGCTGACAGAAAAGAGAGCTCATGTTTTAACAGACTGCAACATGAACCTGTCTCCACCAAGGAAATCTGGTAGGTTTCTCCACAAATAAGAGAATATGAGCCATGAAAATAAGGATCCCTGCATGGGATGACACTAGTCAACTCTAAACAGCACATTTTTGCCAGTTAGATGAGGATGTCAAGAGGTATGTCCTCTGCTCAAATACACACTTGTACCAAGAAACAGCCCTCATTGAGAAAAAACAGTTCTGTGAAAACGATACCTTTCCTTCTGGAACTGGCAGAAAAGGTTGAAACAATCTATCCTGGAAGAGCTAACATAAACAAACAAACAATGTTGCTCTATCCTGCCATTTCGACTGGGGAGAAAGAATAATGGATGGGAGCAGCCCTAATAGGTAGCACTGGCATATCATTGACCATATTCATTAAGGATGCCTGTGATATTTCAGGTTACCGACGACCCTCTATATCCTCTTCAAGACTGTTTTAGGTCTACTGCTTTATTTAGTTACTAAAGAAGATTCATCAGTCACTTAAGTCTTTTAAAAATAATTAGCTTCGAATATTTGCTGATGTTCTAAACAAGAAATGGTTAGAAATCCCAATCTGTAACATCCATATGATGTAATATATTAAAAATATATTAACCACCTGCTGAAACTATATTTTAATATATCTAAATACCTAATAAGCATTTACAACGACCTATGGATATTGATAGGCTGTCAACAGCAATGAGATGTGCTTAATAGGCTTATATCACTGGGCTTTATCTAGACAGAAATTGTAGCATTTTAGTTACACATATTTCTGTAGTATCCATTACTGCAATTTGCAGGAATTTTTCAAATAGGATCATCAAACATCTGTTGAGTTACCATATCAAGGAGCTTCTCGTTGCTCAAACATCATCCCCACTGTCTTATTGAGAGAAATATCCAGGTCCATCCTTGCTGCTGAGGACGTATATCATATAACCAGAATCTCTGAGGTAGCTTTTGCAGACTAAAGAGGTGTACTTTGCAACATCTTCTCTGATCTGGTACAGGACTACTACTTAAGTAAGTGGATTGTTTCTAAGTTTACCATTCACTGCCACTTTTCATTTATCAAACTCCTTGAAATAATTCTTTTGAAAATACTTAATAGAGACCAGAATACAGCTACAAAAACAAACAAACAAACAAACAAAAAAAAACACTACAAAACACAACATAAAAACAAAAACCACAACAAAACCAAACCTGTGCTTTACACCTATATATATCTGATTTAGTCCAAGAAATTGTTTAATGTAGCTAAAATACTGTAGTAATACTTACCAAGACGGGCAGGACAGTTGCCTGAGGTATTTTCTTCACTGAATAAGATCTTGATCTGTGGATACTGTTGCTTTTGTTTAACCGCCTTGTATCTTTTCTGCACTTCCAATTCCTGAAGATGTTCACATAATTCATCACCTGTCCAGACAGTAAGCAAAATCCTTTCCTGAAAGCCAAGGTATAAGCTCCTGCTATTTAGTTCTGGCAGAGAAGAAACTGCTTTCTTCTACATGAATTAAATCATTAACGTAATGATTCCCTTGGGGAGACAAAGTGTTTTACTCCAGTACATCATAGAAAGCTACTGTTTCAAACTAAAAACTTCTCGCAGAAAGCACGATTTAGATTTGTAATTTATAAATTTCATACAGGACTATGAATTTAGTTCACTGCTAGTTCTCAACACAGACTAGTTATGATGGTAACTACCAAGATCAGGGCAAGAATAGCACTTGGGGAAATAAAAAGATGCTACATGAAGGGCTAATGAAGTAACTTGCAGTCTCTTATATAAGGGAAAACTGAGGTGCAGAAGAACTTGATTATGATCACATGTCATATGGCAGAGGCAGGAAGACATGACAAATGTTCTGATTTGAAGACCTTTTTCTTAATCATGGGAAAAAAAACAGTCTTTTAAAGGATAATAGAGGTATTATTGCCTTCAGGAACAGTGTTGACTAGTGATTGCAAACAAAATGTAGGGCCTCTACTGAAAACTGGTGTTTGAGCCTTAGTAAAGTAACTAATCTTCTTACCAAATTGAAGACAATTTTTTTTCCTTCTGCTTCAACTATCCTGCTCTCAAATGTTATTACTCAATTCCACGCTCATCAAGGAATAGATAACAGATCTTATTTTCCTTCAGTTCAGCAAACTATATGTACAGTATGTTCTGCTTACCCACAGACATATTTTCATTGCCCATTCCCTTGTGAATTTTCTTTGCTTCACACTTATAATTTTATTCTAATAAGCCCATGTATATCAAATTCATACTTGGACAATTCTGTCACATTAAAAATACTGACATATTTGGTTTACCCAGTGCCAACAAGAATGATACACTATTCCTCATTTCTCAGAGTCATGATTCTCTTTGCACTAATCAAGATAATGCGAAAATCTTCAATGTTCCATATACATTCAGTCTCCAGCTTTACTTGTCATCTAAATTGTCAATTTAAACCTCTCTCTGTGGAAAACCCTTAATTTTCATTTTCTAACATGCCCTCTGAATTCCTCTAATTCATATTCTGATAGACTCTAGATCTCAACACCCAAGCTTCAGCTTGGGATTAATGAAAATGAGCAGCTCATAAGAGGTATTTTTGCCACATGATGCCAGAGATAGTTTCTTTTCAATGTCCTATTTATTTCAAGAGCATCTTCCTCAATTAATCACCCACTCAGCTAATCTCACTCTCAGGTCAAAGAGTTAAATTTCATCTGCATGTATGGCTTTTCTTTCCCAGCCTACCACTACTAGTGACAGTTTTTCTGTCTCGGATCATGCAGGAGTGGGAAACTCATTCATTGTAATTCAAGTATTATTTCAGGATCACTGTAGAACGCTGTTGAAAAGATTAATTTATTTTACTCTATATTTAAAGTTGGTATAACCTTTGCTGACTAGAGTACTGTGTGTCACTGCATACATGGTGAATTTATATTTCAGATTCCTCCAGCCACCACTTTGCTTACTCTAAACATGTTTAGACACCAGGAGGTTTGGCTGCTGTTAGAGGCATCATACCCCTCTACTTGCCATCCAGCCAAGGCCTGAAAGAAAAGTTGTGTATAACTTCTGTTTTGATTTGAACAGCTACAGCAGGAGATACACAGAGTCTGGCCTCTGGTCTATCCACAATGTGCAGTTGGAGACATGCCGCACTGTTAATGGTCTAACACTGACCCTGTCCCCTCCACGCAACAGAAGTATTCCCACTCCAATGGGAACTACAGATGGAGTTGGAGTACTCAACCAAAGAACAGTGTCTCAGGAGTAACTTGGCACCTTTATATTGTGCCTTGGATCTATTCATTTCCAGTCTATGGAAAGGTAGCACAGAGTTACATTTTGCTCCCCATTCCAGCATCTCCCAGGGTAGGTCAGTCACAAGATTTGGCTCAGTTACTTATAACTTCCATCTTCCCACAGAAGTCCAGGATATAGAAATACATCAATTCTTCAGGAAGCCATAAGCAGAGGTCTCCAGATAAGTACAAACAGATCAGACTTGTATTGGACATCTATTTTTCATTAAGATTATTAGATTCAAAAGCCAGAAGGGAAAAATGTTGTTGTGTACGGTGGTCTTCCACTTAACACTTGGCCTTTCCATGAATGCATCCTGGTGTCAAATCTAATTACACTGCTTTGATCTTAATTTTTGTATTTCCAGTGACAAAGAATCCATCCAATACCTATGTGAGCTGCTTCAATAGGTAGTTAACTTCTCAGCTAAATGTATCATCTGAATATGTCTTCTGATTCCACACACGGGATCTTATTACACTTATCTCTTTGCATGATACCTGAGACTTTTATTAACCATTTTTCTGTTTTCAGAAAAGTCTGTGCATACCATGATCAAATCACCACTGAAATTTCCCTCCAAAAACTTTTATTTATTTAGGTCATTTAGTTAGCATACTGATAATTCATGCAACTTCTCTTTGAAATCTCTCAATTTTTTTTTTCAAATGGGAAAACCAGAGCTAAGCAGAGTTTGGTAAATTAGCACAATATAGGGGCTCACTACTCTGCACTCTAGTCCTGCAGATCACATCAACCTTCAGCACTTCAGAGGTATCTGCATTCCTATTGGTGCAGTACAAAGAGGGAAATCAAATACGTGGAGGTTTGATTTCACATACTTGGTCATGGTTACAAGCCTGCATGTTTACATGGCATTTTTACCAGCAATTAAGTTAAATTGATTTGCCAACCTTAGGCATGTGCTGCACACGTATAGAGTTAAAAGCTTCAGGCCTTTGTGTCCAGATTGCAAGTGAGGTGCTCTGGGCAATATCCTTAAGTGTGAGTTCAACCTTGCTTCCACCAGAAGAGAAGCTATGCACTGACAAACGCAATGATATGCTTGGGTACGTACATCAAAACTCCAACTATAGACATGAGGTAATCCACATTTAAAAGGGGACTCCTCTAGCTCACAGATTCCACGTCTTTTTCTGAAGCACAGACTCCCCAAACTAAGGCCTCCATTCATTAAATTGCAATCAAATGGAGATTTATTTAAAGTAAACCTGTTAAAGTATCCAATCCATAAGCAGCCAACCGTACTTCAAATACTATCCAATAATGTCAGTTAATTCACCTCAGCAATAAAGTAAATCCTTCTTGGTTGGCTTCGTGCCAGAGGTCCATGAAGGCAATCCCCTTTAACTTCCTCCAGTTAGCAAGAATTTAGTTTTGACATTGTGGTAAACAATTTCAGGCTTCTTAAATTTCACAAGCGCAGTAACAACTCCTCCTTCCAGGAGACTGATCAACAAAATGTTGGAACTTCTAATTACACCTTGTAAGGAATTGGTGAAGTAAAAGAAAAATTTCTTCTGTTCTTTAAAATATGAATAAGCTGAATATGCATTCTGGGAAATCCTTGGAAGTTATGGGAAATGTTAAGCTGGGTGGGTATAATACATTAATTAATATGACTTTGATGGTATGAGAGCTAGGCCATACATTGTTTACAATCAAACATGTAATTTCAAAAGGGTCTAGTGTGAAGGAGCCAAGCCACAATCATCCTAATTCCCAAAGTACTCTTTGTATACTAACCATGGTCTTGGACTTTTTATTTGTTTCTATCTTTTCTCATGTAGTAAGTTAGCCTGTTGTCAAAAAAAATGTCCTAAAAAGACACCAAGTTATCTTATCTTTGATTAAAAGAAGTGAAAAGAAAACAGAAACACAGTTCTTCCCCCTCTCTGGAAATAGTGGTCAATGTTTAAATTTGCTGTAGTTAAAGCTTTAAAAAATGACCTTATAATTTTAGGTTATGAGAGGGAAACAGAGAAGGAGCACTTGTGATCTGCTATGCATGCAAGTAAAAAGTTGTTTCTCATCAAGCCCAAGTCATACTTTATGTATTGTTGCATTTCACCTCATTAATCTCTGGGGTGTAGTCCGACAGAAATTTTACAGCAGGGTCACTCCTCTACTTACAGTATGGTTATTCTTCTTTTCCACCAGTATAAACCCAAAATAAGTTTTGTCATTCAATACTTCAAAAATCAGCAATACACGATATTACAAAAATATCTCACAATGTCTTATTCCTTAAATAGAGATTTATTATATGAAAACTGGTTTGATTTGCCACAGGAAATGACTAAGAGCAGAAATCTATAAGCACAATGATTGTCTCCTTCCTGAGGGCCAGTTTGTATTTCTTACTCTTACAAGTCCACAAAATGAGTCAAAAAAAACCCCATCGTGTGGTGCTTAAAATAATGTGAAGTTTGGACGTTAAAAAAAATAATTATAAAATTAGCTTATTTTAGTACTTCCTTGGTTAAATAACACATAAAAAATATTACATTAAAATAATTTAACTTTTAGAAAATGAGGCAAAATGAAGTAGCTTTTACATATTTAACACGCTTCTTGTTTTCACTTCACACAGCTCAGGAGGCAGCTATTTTAATAACCAGGCATAGCACTGAGTCACTTCATGTGTTTTCAGCAGATAGAGCTGGTCTGCTATGTCACCAAGGAAGCACTGTATCTAGGAAGATATAAACTTTGTCTTGAAGTTGTTTAATTTTAAGTTTCAAGGTAGAGTAATTGGAAATTACACTGTGTTATGGCCACAGTGATGTAACTTCTCATGAGTAGAACTCGCACCGAGTTTCACGCTGCTTTAACACAGCAGCTGCACGATCTTTAGCTGTAGTGCATCTGTCAAGGACTCACAGAGGAACGTTTTGTCTTTAGCGTCCTGTGACTCAATTAATATTCACTAAAGTAAAACTATTTTTAAAATTATTATCAGTCACTGTATATTTTCATACAACAATGTTACAGCTCTTTTGAAATTTGTAGGGAACACTATGTAATCTTATATGTGAAGAGGCATGGATACTCAGGTAATCAGTCAGATGAGAGGTGTCTAGGAGAGGCGTTTGGATGATGCTCTGAGGCACATAGTGTGATTCTTGGGGTGCTGTACACAGGCACAGGAGTTGGACTTGATGGTCCCCTTCCAACTCAGCATATTCTATGATTTTATGACATTTTGTCCCTTAAAATGCAATCTGTAAATCACTGAATAACCCACTGCTCAAACCATGAATTTCATCACATCAAATTCTTATCTAAAGGAATAGATTCTTTCACAAATGCAGAATGATGACGGAATGAGCAGACATAAACAGCAGCTGGGCTGTGAAGGAGAATGTTATTAAGAGAAACTTGACTGCCTGACAATGGCAATAATGCAAACAATGATCACTGCAAAGAAATGGCTTTCTGTAATCATGTTTTCCCATTGTAAGCTTACTGTACCATGAAAGCTAGATACTCTCTCTAAACCCTACAATAATCCATTTTCCCCACACACTGAACCAAGTAACCATGGCAGAACCACTTCTGATGTAGCTTTCCAGGGTCAAAATGTTTGCTGAGATGAAGGAGATGAGTTAGGAGATAAACAGTGAAGGATCAAATTCTTCCTTACGTTGGTAATGCATTGATAAATGCATTTAAGGCTTCTCAAACCTATATTGTGACTGAGTGCTTGCATTCACCTTTGAAAGAAACAAATTCAGCAGATATTTGAGGCAGCCTCTTCAGCAGAAGAGGAGTGAGCAAGAAGCTGGAATTATATACAAGGGTTTCTAACTGGCTATGAGAGAGGGTAATTATCCCAGTGATCAGGCATGACTTTATCATACTTTAAATATTATCATACAGCCTCCAAATGACATTTTTCCTTAGTGGTAACTTTTGAAGGAAGGAAGGAAGGCAGCTGGAACACCTATGGGTGAAATCATAGGCACAGTTTGATCATCAAGATCATGACTAGTCCAGATGCTGTATTTGTCAACACATATCACATCTATAACAGTGATCGCTGACATTTTTACCTAAAGCAACAGAGGATAAACAAGTCAGCATTGTCCAGTAACCAAGGCTGAGGTCAGTTATTAACACTGATGGAAAAATCCAAAACATATATACCAATGCTAGCCTTACCAGGCTGAAGCATTTCTTATCTTTGGTGTTGTTAAGAGGACTTGAAGACACTTCAGTTAAAGGAAGAAATATTTTTTTTTTTTAATTGAATTCTTTTGCTCTTGGGGTTTTTGGTTTGGTTAGTGTGTGTGTTTGCCGTTGTTGCTTGATTTATTTCTTTGGTTGTTTTTTTATATATAGCCAGAGCACAACCAAGTCTCCTGGGTGACAGCTTCTAGAAACTGTTCATATTTTCTCAAAAATTAGGAAAACAAATGCTAGCTGAATAAAACATCTGTAGGTAAAAATATATTGTCTCACTTTTTGCAAAGTAATAACCTTTCCTCTTTCTCATGTCCTTGATTTTATTTTTCACAAAATGTCTTCATTTCACCAGCAATGCTTTTAGCATATGGTGGTTTCTTAGCCTTCACATTTGCAAAAAGATTTAAATGTTATTGGCTTGCTCTGAATGCAATCATACTACTGTTGGAGGACTCTGCATATTATTTGAACATTCCTTAATGCTTCAATTGAAAAGTTTCTTGTCTGTAAATTCTTATTACTTCAGAGTTCTCCTCTTTAACTTCACTAAGGTTCAGAAAACCTGAATGGCAGATCTGAGAAACAAAATATATTCCATACTTCATAGCGCAAAAAGATTTTTTGACTTTCAAATATCTCTACTTTGTTAGATGAAAAAATTCTTCAAAATTAGGACCCTATGCAGTCACTTACAGCTGTCAAATTTCAGTTGTGCTTCTACATTGACTTGTGTAAAACAAAACAGGCATCTCAAGATGAATGACAAAGCTGGTTTTGTGTATGTTTAATTCACCACATAAATTCTTTACTACAGGTTCTTATAACAGAAGTACCCAGAGTAAAATGTAGTCAGAGGTCCTGTATGATACCAGAAAGAGCGAACACTTCTGAAAAGTCCTAGGTTCTCCTGCCAGAAAAGCTGATACACATCTGTCCAAAAGAACAAAAATAATTTCAGAGAGTACCACAGAATTCCCAAATTTAACATATGACCCCTATCTTCTGTATAAAGATTTATATCATAACTAGCATAAGTTGACCTGTTCCATGAACGTAATTTGTTTAAAGATTTTAAAAATCTAGATTAATATTTGAGGAGTTTGATTTTTACCTTTTCTTGAAATTTCTACAACTCAAGAAGACGACACACATATCCAAAGCAAGTTCATACTATACTGAGAGTATCAAAAGTGTAAATGAAACAGCAAAATCTTCTGTAGTAACACACAGAAATCTCTCTCCTCTTCAGAAGGTTCCTGTCTCAACATCATAGTGGTCGTATAACAAAAATGTTACATTCACACTGAAAAAGCATTATTTGCAAACCCAAACAGGCATAACCACATAGAGAGCAAACACATTCTAAGCATAAGATGAGGTGCCTTAAGGAAGAAAAATATACAATATATTAAAAAAAGGAAGTGTCTTTTCAAACCTTAACAGCCGCACATCAGTGTCCCTCTTATTGGCATCTCTGCTTTCCAGTAAATAATACATTTGGTCTTCTCTCACTAACAGCAATCTGAATTAAAAACTCAGTCTTCACTTTTACAGCTACTCAAGGAAACACTACCATTCACTTCAGCAACACTCACAAGCATGTCTGGTTTTGTACGCTGGTGCTCTACAACCACCAACATTTTCAATAGTCTTAATCATGATTAAAATAGGGCACTCAAATGATTCCTGAAACAAAATAATTCCCTACATATTTTACTCTCAATTCTACACTATCGCTTGGCAAAGCTGTTTTGTGACTATAATTTGATCAGAGCCAAATTTCTTCCAAAGCTATATACGAAAATCACCTATCTTGTAAAACTATAACATAAAACAAAGGGTGAAGTAAGCTTCTAGTAAGTGTTCTGCACACTATACACACATTCCACAATGTGTCCACATGCTTAATATTAATGTGATCCTTATTCCCTCACACTGGTGCTTGTGAAGAAGGTGACAAACCACAGCATTATGGAAGCATGCTCTTGCCAGGTTTTTTTAGTTGATGACAAAAATATACAGACTCTGTCTCCTAATTGATAACATACTGGAAATGTGAACTGCATGCCTGCACATGCCTTAAAGCAGAAACACTTTCTTGGCTACAACTGCCAGTATGCCAATTGTAATGGAAAGACAAAGATCATGCCTGTTTTGGAAAGCACAGGTCAGCCACAGACAAAGTATACTGGAAGAGAAAGTAAGATTTTGTATGATATATGTGTCTTCCTGATTGTTTTCTTTTGTTTTAGGTAAATTACTTTTATCATGAGCACAATATTTATAGTTACAGTAAAAATAATTTATTCAGAGGGATTTGAGCTATAAAGGATTGGTTATATATCAGGTTTCCCTTTTGCATTTAGAATGATCCTCAATTTAAAAAGCTACAAGCAACTGTCGTTATTATACAGATCATTCCTTTTCCCTGAATCACTCCTTGTTACCACCTCCGCTGGGCTAATGTAGTAATACGTTTTCACCTGCAGCTGTGGTATACAGCGAAGTAGTATTTAAAGTAATTATGCTATTTTCCTTACAAAGTCGTTTAACCCGAATGAGCACTAGTCATATCCCTCCAAGTTTTCCAAGTTCAGACCCAAGGCCAGATCACAACATTGAAGCCAATCTCTCAGATTAAAAATGATACTTGCACAAGCTAATTTCAAGAATCTGCATTGCAATGGAGAAGCAGAGGGCAAATGAAGAATGTTGTAAATTATACAGTCATAATGGAAGGCAAAAGCCACATAAAATTCACGGTGCTTTTCTGCAAGGATTTATAGCAAAGATTTGAGTAATGTAAGTTCACACACGTCTAAACTAAATTGGTCTCTGCTGTACACCCATCCATTATCGTGGCGGAACAGAGAAGTGCTTAAATAATGCATAGGGATTCCACAACTGCTCAGGACAAAAAAAATGGATACCAATGCCAGTCGGTTCAGCCCACGAAATTGAAACAAAGAACCAAATTTCAAATCATAATTTTGTCAGAAAAGCAGGACTAACCTCTTTTCTGAAACAAAATATAAATAAATTAACTAATTAAAAAACACAGAGGACCATAATAAGTCCTCAATAATGCATCACAAACCAAAACATCTGACATAAGCAACATGAATCAAATCCATACTAACTCAGGGTCTCACAAGACTAAATCTACCTCATTACTGTAATATGTGTACAGTGCCTAAGAGGTCTTTTACCCAGACACCGATTGAACCTGACTTTGCTTATTTAGGCACTGGTCACTATTTCATCATTATGGAAGTGAAAGAAAATAGAAGACACACGGAGCAGTCTCATCAAGAAAACTATATTATTGTAATGTCCTCGTGGTTTTGTGAACTTTGAGTAACTTGTGATTGTTTCATACTTGCATCACCTTCTTATTCACCTTCATTTTCCTTCTGCATCATTTCATTGTTTTTTGTTTCTCCTGATTTCAGTTTTACAATAATCCAATAGGAGACAGTTCTGCATAACAGATCACAAATTGCACAGAAGTTTGCCTCAGCCTTTGTGTAACATTATTCCACAAATTTCAGAAACCTTGAGAGATCAATATCATTTACAGCACAACAATGCCGAAAGGGGAAGATTAATAAATGAAGTGCAACTTCAAGTGCAAACAATTCAAAATTAGAAAGTACAGCACAGAAGTGAAAGGCGGAGTACTATTGGAAGGTGTATACAACTGCACTGCAGGATCTTGTGTGGCAATCAGACCAGTAAGTACGCTAGCTCTCTTAACAAAGGAACACTTCATATTGAGGAGGAAGATAACACCCTCTGTCCACACTATTCATCTAGCCAGCATTAGAGACTGCCAGAGTGAAACCTTTTGTGAGGTCTCAGTTTATGCCCTGAAGTGTGAGGTTTGACATCCCTTATTTTATTCTGAAAAATATTGACGGTAATAGAAATCTGCCATTTTCCCAAAGGTAATACAAGCTTTATTTTGATGATCTCCAGTGGAAATGTATTCCAGTCGTCTTTTGCACTGTGTGAAAAGATGGTGCTTTGTAAGATAACATGATTGTTGTATATATATTCACAACTTTGAAATGTATCCTGGAGATACATTTCACAGACATGGTTAAATTATACCTCTTTTGTTCTCTCATGTCCTGTGCTTGAAGTCGACATTTTCCAAGACACTTTTTATATTTCGAATTCTTGACAGTTGTAAAGAGCCATTCTTAAAAAATGCCTCTCTAACATAGATTTTCTCTCTCCCTTACATATATGTAAATAGGAAAGAGAAGATAATACATGCAGTTCCTATACACCAATTAGTAAAGCTGCATGCCTACCTCAATATCTTCAGTTTCACCCATCAAAAGGTGATGTTGCTACCAACATCCCCTTAGAAACATTGGTATATTGCTGTTAATAAACTAACAAAACAGCTCACAGTAAACGTAGGGTACTTACAAGGTACTTAAAAATAGATTTTGCTCTTTGGCTTGTGGTTGCTAAGAAAAATACTATTCAGGTTTTATACCTTTTTGCAACCTTTTTCGATCCAAAGATTGCACACTTCCATTGACATACCTTCAGACATGTGAAAATATAGAGTATTTATGGCCTACAAGGAATGTAGGATGACAGCCCTGAAAAAAAATCACCTCTCTTCCCTGCCTGGGGTCACAAATAAGTCTCAGAGACTCTTCATTGAGGTTTGTAAAATCCTGCTAAACAATCCCTATTTGCCTTTGTCAGGCACAACCACATAAAGAAAAATGCAATGGTAATTATAGTCCCTAGCACTCTGTAAATTCTGTGCAAATTAGACATAGGGTTTCAGGTTGTTAGCTGAAAAAGGCTTGAAATTCTCTCAAATGTGTGAGTTCCTGTGGCAGGTGTCATCCTCAATAACCAGGGAGAATCCAGCCTCTTCCAAGCTCTGTATGTTTTGCCCTTATGCTTGCTTGCTCTTTTATCTGTTTCACACTTTACTGTTTACGAAACTTTGTTTCTAGAACCTAAGAAACAATTTCCACCGAGTCAACATTTCTTACACATTTGGGGGAGATAAACTATATCTTCACACCTTTTTATGCAAATCCCTTTTCCTTAAGCTGTTAAAATATGGATAAAAGGACCAGCATTTCTAAGATCTGAGGTACATAAACAAGATATTATTTCCACTTGGAAGAGTAACAATGTCGTCGTGTTAGAGAGGGGTATATTACAAAATGGAGAATGATTATGGGCTTGAACAGGTCAGGAGGAGTGGACTATTAATGAGTTTCATGCTAGATGTAATTTTTAAGCAGACAGCTGTACCTGAAGGCACTCTCTAGCACTTCTATTCTAATCTGTTGAAAGTGCATCCATCATCCCATACAACTGTTTTAACACAGCATGCCTATTCTTCCTATTTACCCCAAAACAAAGAATTCCTTAAATGTTGACAGTCTGAGGCATTCAGAGGCCACATTAATCTCTTCCAGCATGACAGAAAGTCAGCTCAGTCACCTGAACAAAATGTAATTATCTGCAACAAACATCTATAAAAAATTAACAGCAGCAGTTGTTTTTAATGCAGTTGGTTGTCCCTAGAGTTTCAACCCCTATTTCTCCATTTAAGAAAGGCAGGACAGTTACACTCCCTGGCTTTCCCTGCAGGACAGCAGATGTACTGGATATCTGGAATGCCCTGTCACCACCCTGAGCACAAGCTGCAAATTCAAAGCAGTCTACTTGCTTCTGACAGACCAAGTGATCCTTCCTCACAAGTACAGCAAGGCTCAGGAGTCCAGTTTATCACATTGGCTGAGAAAGCTCCACATTGAGCATGTGCATAAATAGCAACTCACATTTCACAATTATGGAAGGGAGTCCCACCCTTCAAAGTTTTAGATATTTAGACTACCTAGCATTAGATAGCTACTCTAAAAACACTTCCAGAGCTAGTAGTAAGCAGAGCATCTCAGGCTCATGCTCTGTAATTTTCTTACACAATCTAAGATGACTTGAAGTATAATACATGCACTTGTTAAGAAAAGTTTCAGTATTTTAAACATAAATAATAGGGAAAACTTGATATGCCATCATTTCTGTATCCTAATGTATAGAAAGTCACAGTATAATTTCAGAGTTAAAACTGGAGCAGCAGGAAGAGGGGAGAAGTGCCTTCTCATATAAGTGGGTACACTCTGTTTCCTGCAAGTTTAGTCTTATGCCATCTAAATTGTCTCTATCACAATAACGCATTTTTCTCCCCAAACTGCATAGGTCTCCATCCCATATGGAAACTCATTCACCTCTCACGCCCCTTTCCCCAACCAGCAGCAGCTCTAGTTTCTTCTCAGGTCCACAGAGTTTCAGGAGCAAAAGCCAGCAAACCCCCTCTTAAGAAACCAAATTAAATGTAAATCAGATGTGATACCGGCTCAGTTAGTTAGAAAAATAAGAAGCAAACCAACAAATGGGCTATCCCAGATAGTACAATTCTCTGTTCTAGAGCTGCTTCTCTTGGGAAGATATCCACATGAGAACTAGCAAAGAAAAATAAATATTTACCCAGGAAAGTTCATAATGCAACAGGCAGTCTGGACAGAAATAACCAGAAAAAAAAAATTGTCAAGGAAATAGAATTATCCACTGCATGATAGCCTGTCAAGGTCAAGGCTTATACACTAGCCATGCTGTTCATGCTTTATCTGAGCTCCTAAAAAGGGAAAGGCTGCAAGTCAAATCTGATGTTTACTTTCTCCTAAATACAGGGGATACAGGGAGCTTCATATATTTATCAGTTCTGATCTTTCCACAGAGAAACTAGAACACATAAGTTCTAAAAAATGAAGGTCAATCTTTCAGACCTGCCATTCTTTAGAAACCAATAGACCTTTCTCCATGTCAAAAACACAGCTTTTCTTGAATCGTTACAGAATAGACACAGCTTCAGCAAAACTACAGGAGGGTAGATACCAGTAAAAAGCAGCATGTTGTTAAGAAAGGAAAGAGGTGAGGTAATTATGTCATATTCTCATTTTCTGTTCTAGGGGAAAAATTATGTTTTGAGGAATGAATTGAAATATTAAAAAGAGCATATTGATTCAGCCTGCCAAAAAGACACAGCAATATTCATTTTTCATTAACAGCTTTTTTAATATACAGTGTAATGTATCCCAGCAAAGGTGGTTATCAAACCAGTGCCAATGTGGGGGATTTTAATAAGGCAAGCCTTTGGTATCTCACAGATTGCATACATTTGTTATCTAGTACCTCAGCCAATTTGAGTCTCATTTCCCAAAACAATATGCCTCCAGCTGTTATCCAAATTTGTCCTTGTAAAATCTTTCCATGAATCCTGAAAAACTGCGAAAAATAAGTGAAAAAATGTCCATAAGGACAGACATAATGAGGGGAAGAGCAAGACATATTTGTAGCACACATAAGGTAGGCTTTTCCTTATCAAAATCCTCATGCACATACAGATATCTTTCATTTTTACTGTAAGTACGTGCTCAAGTTCTAGTGACTTCAGTAGAACAAGCTACTTAGAGTTAACAACTGCTGAAATGATTTTCAGAACACAACTTTTTAAAATCATATGCCCTAGTATTTTATCTGAATCAGGACTGTAGTGCCTCTGCATGTTGGTAAAGTAAATGTTAATGTAAATACTACTGCCTATGGCTTTTCATTTTATCAAATTAAAGCCATGGCAGTCAAATTAGCAAAAGAAATAGCCTCATCCGCCCCTCCCCCGAAACAGATAATTCTGATGGCCAACTTCAAGTGCATGGTCAAAGGCTGCCTATTTTCTGTTAATTCCAGTAGGGTGATGACTTTATCTACTCATCCGTCATCAAAATGGCTTTCTTTGGTATGAAAGGTTGTTTCTCTGCAAGAAACAATTGCTTGTTTCTGCAAACCACTAGGCAGTATTCAGCATCACAATAAAATTCCTCATTGGTTTTTTGTGTTGTTTTTTTTTGTTGGTTTTTTTTTGGTTTTTTTTTTTAATTTTGGTGTTGTTTTGAACCAAGTAGGTATGGGTGTAAGAAGCTGAAGAGCTCCATGTCACGGAGGCACTCACAAAACAAACAGCAGCCGCTATGAAAAATGGGGTTTATTGCAACCAGGGTTGCAACTCCTTTTGACTAAACACAGGTTCAGGTGTCTGTGGGAAATTAACTACTACATCACAACGAATTCCTAACTTTAAGAAATGACAAACCAAAATTGACAAACCCTCACTCACAAAAGGAGAAACCTCCCACACCAGAGTGCCCAAGATACCACTCACCCCTCACCCACAGCGGGAGAGCGAGATTCACGCAATCCATGGACACTCACGCAATCCATGGAAGCCATCCTTAGACGGAGTGTCTAAGGGGAGGGTCCCACTGCCAGGCCTGCTGCTCTGCCAAGAACCAGCTCCTTGGTTCTCAGGCAGGACCCCATGTATACCCTAGTCGAAGGTGCACTGTGGTCATTCTCATTGGCTGAGGGACAGGCCTGGACAAAACCTGGACAAGCCCACACCCCCGAGCCTGTTTACTAAGGGGTGCAGACCCTGAGATGCCAGTTAAGCACCGTGAGGTCCAACTGAATGGCCGAGGCCTTGAACTGCTCCTGCCGAGGCACCAAACTGCTCAGCATAGCCCCTGTGCTCCATCTCTTTTGTCTGTGGGGGAGGCTGTACCTGCCACACTCCATGAAAACTTCTTCTTAGGCTAAGCTCAAGAGAAAGTAGACAATTTTCAAGGATGACACTTATTTTCCAGTCCACACTGAATTAATATTTTTTGACGGTAGTTCCACGGAGATAAAAATTTCCCTCTCAACTCTGAAGAACAGCAAAGAGGACCTTCTATCTACATGACATACTTCAGAAGCCGATTACCTTTTATTCCAAGCAAATCTAGACTTTCCTTTTAATTCATGTTTGTTAAAGGGGAAACACATAAAAAGTTAAAATTAAACAAAGTCGACAATTTCCTCTATGAAAGAATTGTACTAATTGCAAATATATGCTGATTGCAGCCAGATATCATCTCCTTTGTCTTTTATATTAATGACACAGTGAGTTCACATTTTTGCAGATAGTAAAAATGTTGATTTCAAGATTTGGGAGGAAGGGTAAAGTGACAAAAAAACTGCACGTGAAAAGGCAGTTCACATCATGGATTTTTCTTGCTGGGAAGAATGCCCGTATCTTCATGGAAGGAAAGGCCAACCTATGTAACTATCAATCAAGCTGACCTTACTTATAGACCACAAAATACATGAACGCAGTATGTGGTGTACAACTTACAACTAAGGTTGTGTAATTCTTACTGTAAGACTATGTCTCGCAAAGAATGGCTGGTCATTAATAACTGTATTCCTCCACAGGACTATGGCTGACATCTTAGCAAAATGGTAATATTACATTCCACTGTAGTGTACTTTCTTCATGCAGTATGAAGTCAATGTTCTACCAGGTGGTCAGCTGGTACAAGGTTTTGTCTTTCAGATGAAGTTTGCAATTAGCTTCCTCACCACTGTTGATCATTAAAGAACATATAAAGATACTTTCACTTTAAAAAGAAACCTTTAAATTCTTTTCTCTGATCCAAAGTTTCCTCTTGTATGAGACTTCATAGAGCTTTATTCTTCCACTGTCGAATGGCTTCTTTGGGTGGCAGGTGGTGGAAATTCCTTTAAAAGCATTCAGGTTTAACCACTTGTCTCTCTCTTTCATTTGACAGTTGGAACTAAAGATTTCTAATGTTGTGGGGTTTGAATTCTTTTAAAAAAAATCTATTCACAAAGAGTTATGCAGAGTTGCTGCTTCCAAAGAGAAATTAAGATATTTGTCTTCTGAAGCAGTATGTTCTATATGGAATTGTTCGTGAGACACTGCTTAGAGCTGGCCAAAATTATGTACTCCGCTTTGCAGAAAGTTAGATTTTTCTCTTTTTAAAGTTTTAATGTTTGGATTCAAATAAATAAATCTTTCAAGACAATCTAACGATCCTGGTGAAAAATAGCACACTGAAAAAAAATGGTGTCAGAAATCAGTAAATTCAATGTAACACCAACAAAACCTTTAGCAGTTATATATATGTAATTAAAACAAATCTGTGATCTGGTGCATTAAATAGAACAACATATGCATAGGACTGCTATTTATAAATTTAACATTTCTAAAAAGGAGATAAACATTTTTCCTTAAATACATACGTTCTTTAAAGTCTCATGTCAGATACTTTGAGCAATTAATGAGAAGGTAGGAGACAATTTTTTTGTCTCTATATCTAAACACACCAAGTGGTTTATTGCTTTCCAGCAAAAGCTATAACACTTTTCCTATTGAAATCAATGCCAAAGCCCTCCCTTGTTTGCAAATGGTCTATGCTTGGAACTAGTGAAGATGTGCAGTCAAAATGCATGCATAAAAATAATGCATTTATAAACAGAGGGAAAAAGATCTTTATTGTCCTGTCATTCAATTAATGACTCAATGTCAGCTTGTTCCTTCCTCAAGAAAAATATCTCACTAATAATTGAAAAAGAAGCTAGATTTATTTGGAGACAGCTGGAGTGAGAAAAGTTGGTGGTAAGAGGAAAATATTTAAAGTATGAGGATTACTCAGGTAGAATAGACTTTCTGACCTCTGGAAACATTAAATAGAGACTCTGGACCCTGAGGAAAAAAAATAAGTTAATAGACACAGGTGTTAGCCTACCAAAGAAACTAATTAAAAAAAAAAAAGAAAAAGCCTTCTGTTTTCATAGTCCATGGTCAATTAGTATTTGGTGTTGAACAAATCCCAGTATTTCTAACCAGATGAGTACAATACGACATGCACAACTCTTCTCCTATTTCTTTGTTTTTATCAATTCTGAACTTCACAAAAAAGTAACTTCCGGTGACTGAACATGAGCCATTTCTTCCTATCTGACAAAAACTGCTTAGTGCAATAAGCAAATGACTTGGCATTCATGCTTGGAAAACTGTTATTCAAGCAACTTTCAGGAATTTTCTTTTGTCACAATTACTTCTTTGAATCTGAGCCCTTTGTCTAGTTGTAGAGAACACTCCAGAGTGCATGGGTATGAAACTGATATTGTGACCCTTACGGGGAAAAAAAATCCCCGAGCAAAAGCCTCATAAAAACCAAACTGATAGCATCCTCTCAAGATAACATCCTGTTAGTGTGTGGTGGCTGATTCATAGAGATTCCTTCTTTTAGTTCCTCAGGATATGTATATTAGAGCAATATTAACAATCTAAATATACTTTTTATCCTACTGTAGTCTTTTTCAATCCCTTAATTTCCACAGAATCCCCATTAAAGTAGTTTTAGAGTCAGTATTTAGCTAACAGATTTTTGCTTCTGAAATTGATACACTCAATTTTATCTCTAGAGCTTAAAAAACACTATTTCGAGTTGGTCTGTTTCTAATATTTCAGAATCTGCAGTACTATCAGGAAGTCAGGAGCTCATAACATATGCTTACCAGGGTTAAAAAGAAATTATTTGGTTCGTTTCTTAAATTTCAGACAAACAGTGCCAACAAACTAAAAATACGACTAGATACTTGTTCAACCGCCAGCAAACTGAGAAAGGTCCCTAACATACCAAGAAATCAGTATAGGCCAGGAAATTTCAAGACAGCTAGACCAAAGCAGCATGGAAATTGCGAGCCACCCGCAGAGTGCAAGGTGAAAGAGGATACACACTACAACTGAACCAAGGCACTAATTCTGCTTTTGCACAGCATGCGAGAAAGAAGCACAGGCTCATGCTTTGTGCAGCCTTACCTCCAGAGAACACGGACAGCAGAGTTTGTGTTCATAATGCAGTTGGTTTTCCTGCACCTGGCCCTTGCTCTTCTCATTTTGTAAAAATAAAATTAACTCAATCTCAAAAAAAAAAGATCTGTTCCTTGTTGCTAGTCCAGACTCTTCTCCAAATCCTGTGTTCTCTTCACCTGAGAGGAAGGTAAGTCATTTTACTTTTACTCTTGAAGATAGAGGTGAGGCTGCAGAGCAAAATGCTTTTTCAAGTAGCCTACTCCAAGAACAGCACATTTCAGAGGAGATTCTCACTAGTTTGGCCAAAGGGCTGAAGCTGCTTCAGTTGCAAAAGGAACTAGTCTTTGCCTCAGCAGGTGAATTTCTCTCTGGGGTGCTCATAGCAAGGGACACTGCTTGGTCTTCCACAGATACAGACAAGACTGCTCAAGTTTCCCTCACCCCTCGAAAGACAGGTATTCCTCCATCAGTAGGGAGAGAAGCAGCACAGCATGCAGAAAGGTCACACAGTTTTCAATTCCTCTGGGAAGCACCAAAGAACTATGAAGAGAATAAAAGACTGAGGATCCCTCTGATGTCTACATTACTACAATCAAACTTTTATTCTATCTCAGCTGTCAAGTACAATGGAAGATGAAAAAATGACTATATTAGCTGCTAAATTCCTTCAGGGAACATGAATTCTGCCTTAATCGTACAAGCAAAGTACTATATGTTTTATTTTAGTGTATTTTTCTAGTTGTCATTTAGTTTGCTCCAGAACTTGGTTTAACTTCCCAAGGCAATTCCATTCTAGCACATAACAGTGCTCCACCTGGAAATACAGTAATGTGTTTCCTATTTGACCAAAACTGCATTTGGAAATGAACTTCACTTGGGGAAGACAAGAATTAAAAACCTTGAAATATTGCACTTTCATGCATGCACAATCATGACACAGAATAAAATGTAGTTTTTATATGTATTTTCATAAATAAATAAAGATATCTTTATAAATAGATAAAGATATCTTTATCTATCTATAAAGATAAAGATATCTTTATAAATAGATAAAATATATAAATAGATAAAGATATCTTTTTCCCATAAAAATAGTCAAACTAGTCTCGTTGTTATGCCTAGAGAGTACTATATGTGGATTGTATAGATTTATCACAGTGTATCTAATAACATTTTCGTTTTCATTTGCCCCATGCCAACAGCAATTTTTATACCCAGTGTTATACTTATTGCGCAAAAACGTAGTGGTAGCCAAGCCAAAGAGACATAGCACTTACACGTGTCCCTTATGTTTTCTACATTAAGTTGCATTTCAGTTTGTTTTTTAATTAACTTAATTATTCATTTAAAGCAGTAAATAACTCAAAGTTTCAAAAAAATAAAAAAGCCTCAATAAGATATGGCAGTAATTAATAGGTCTTATTACCCAAATATCTTACATTTTTAAAACCCCTTGATAAGCTAACAGTTTACAATTGTTTTGAAATTGAATCTTACAAACTGACATCCATCAAGTTGCTTTGTTTCCACTTCCATTTGTCTTTTCCCCTAGTGCTAAAGTTAAAACTGGAAGATAAAGCTGTCTATTCTGGCCACAGAAAGAACTGTTTAGCCAAATTGATATTCCTGATGGGTTGCTTTGTTTTTTTTTATGTACATTTATATTTATGTATGCACACTCACATCAAGGTTTATGTATCCAAAGACAATTTCATCAGTAATGAATGCCAGGTAAGCTATTTATCCATCATGTAATTTGCTGTATTTAAAGCAGAACCACAACAAACAAATCTGACTTTAGTTAATGATTTAGCTCCATCTTTGCCACCTCATGTGTTTCTCTAAACGAAGCCTTTATGGGAGCCACATTTCTGGTCTGAAAGAGAAAGGATGGCAGAGGCAAGAGAAGGATATCCATGCAAGTTCCAGTCTTGAAGAGAAGCTTGAATTATTACCATCAGAATAAACTCTGTACTGCTCTCTCCCTTTTACAACTAGACTTCAAAAAGCCACAGCCTGAACTCGTTTAAGAGAGGCTAAACCAGGACTTTGTTTTTGGGTTATTACAGCCCTGCTTATATAACTCAATAAATCAAAGAATCAAACGGAACGTAGCTCATC
Source organism: Baryphthengus martii (assembly GCA_013396935.1). Classification (NCBI taxonomy): domain Eukaryota; kingdom Metazoa; phylum Chordata; class Aves; order Coraciiformes; family Momotidae; genus Baryphthengus; species Baryphthengus martii. The sequence continues at coordinate 124,750 of VWZK01008086.1, forward strand.
CAGAAAATGTTCTGGTCAGGATACATGACCTGTAGCTCCATAAAGACTCAGAACAATTTCCTTAAAATGAAGTGTGTAATCTTCACAAGAGGAACTAAACATAGGAAATAAATTCAATGCAATAAACGTTTTACATGTACTTAATTTATCTAATTTTTTTTTTAATTTTTTTTTTGTAAGGCAAGACTGATCTAGGTGCTTAAAGAACTATTGAGTAGAGTCTCTTTACCAGCCTGCTCCCTCAAATTATACCCTGACATGGCTATATTTCAATTCTTCTGGGACCAGCTTTCCCCTTAAAACTTCTTTGTTCATATTTACAGTCAGAATTATTTTCTCTTTTCACCTCCCAAGACTATAAGTCAAACCAGTTTACTGTTCTGAGTACAACAGATGTAAAATTTCAAAGGCATCAAGTCCTACGCTAGCAGGTGCAAGCTCAAAAGATGTTGAAAATAGAAAGGTTTAAGCCAACAACGTGCAAAATTTCAGTAACAGCAGGTATTTCTGTGGGTTCTGAAAAATGTTTGAGGATTTTTTTGGAAGTGTGTAATTAAGTTGATTAGTTTATTGAGTCTCAATGTTGTTTAACATTTACAAAGTCAGCTGTTATAAACACAAAATTAAATTTTAATTCCACTTTAATGATAAAGTGACTCTCTGCTTTAGAGACAAAATCTGTGCATCTACCTGCCTGGCAGCTCTCAGCATCATTTCTCCTCATCTCTTTCCATGTGTATAAGTGTAGAAGCTATGAATAGTACTGTCTTACCTGTAGGGACCTGGTACTGGTGTTTTATTTACTTTTTTTTTAAACAAAGCACTGGTCTGTCAAATGAGCACATCAGCAGACACATGTTCTGCCATTGCATGCCTCTGTAGTTTCCCCAATGGATGCCATATCAGCAACCAAGTGGCAATAGAGTGGGAACAGGCACTGATGTTCTGCTGGAACCTGATGTGACATCAGCCAACAGGCAAATTGCACCATGAGAACAGGGATAATGGGACTGAAACAAATTTCTATAAATTGAAAAAAGCAGATCTTAAATACTTCAATTACCTTAACTTCTGCTACCAATTTTTTTTTGGGGGGGACAGGGTAGGGAGTAGGTGGTGTGTGTCTTCTTAGGGATTTCCTTTCCAAAGTAGGGACTGTCTTCGCATTAGTCACTGCACTCATAAAGCTAATTCACATAGTAGGTATTTTCACAAAACAATTTAATTATAAGCAGAGTATAACCAGAATAGTAATTTCCATCATTTCAATGCCCTAAACCAATTTCAAGTTCTTTCTACTTTTCTCTAAACAGTATTTCATTGTATTGACTTTCTCTGTAGATTACATTTATTTTAATACATAGGAGCCAAAGGAAGTTTTCAAATCATTTCTGTTCTCTGAGTTAGACAACATTACTATATTTTTGGAAAAATGAAGATTTTATACCCTCAAAAATGTACTACTTCATCCTATTTACCTGAAGCTAGCAGGCCTTTATTAAATAGGACTTATTAAAACCTGTAACAGTTTATTTATTTGTTCATTGCCCAAAGATCTGTGTGAGGTTTGACACTGCTAAAGCATGCCTGTACTTCTCTAAAAACAGTAATTCCTGAAACTACAGGGTGAGGTTATTCACAATAAATGATTTAAGGAAGAAAGGTTACCATTGCTTCTGTTCCCTTCGCAGGTCAGCAGATATTCTTCCCCAAAGACTGGAGAGAGGCCTTGAATCTACCTGAAGAATAAATGTTTTTGGGTTGCTCTGTCTCTGTTATTGCAGGTTTCCATCTTCTCTACCTCACTACTTACTGGATCAAAAAAAGAAAGTAAGTACAAGAGTGATATTATAGCCCAGGAGTGAGATCTGCCAGCTGGATTTTGGAGTTGAGATCCTCCTGCTGAGTCACAGTCTAAGAGAAGTACACAGTCAAAGAGTAGTGGGAGTGGATTGCTCAATTTAGGGAGTCTAGAAAACAAATTTCATGTAGTGTCTCTCAAAACTCTAGGATAAAGCAGCTTTGTATCAAATTTGATCTACTGAAATTCATTAGCTTTAAAATCTACCTGAATAACAAAAAAATTACCATACCTTCCAAGATCTATTTCTCAAAAATGTAGTAGTTTTATACTATAATAAAAAGAAAAAAAAAAGAACCAAACAAAAACAAACAAACAAAAAAAAGGATTGTTAAAACCTGAGAATGATTTAACAGATAATCATCAACAGCCTTTTTCTTGATGGAATCTTGTAAATAAGGACTTGCCAACATATGGTCACTGAGGAAAATTAGTCCAAATTATCTAAAGATATTCTTTCTTACTGGTTTTTACATACCATGCTAAAGACTCATTCAGAATTAAAGTGATCTTCATTAGGTTTAGTTTTATTATTTCCAAAGTAAATTCAAGCGACTAGCATTGCAACTATTTCTGTTCTGACTTGGAGCATCTATACAGGCATTCAACATTGCTTAACTAATCCACTTAGAAAACTAATTAGGCTTAATTTTCTTGGATGTTCTCACATAAACAGGCCCACTGACTGAGTAAATTCCACCTCGTATAAAACATCAGAGTGGAAATGCAAGGGTGGAAATGCCTACACCATGTTCTACGGTAGGCAAGACATCAAGAATTTACAGTTGCAGTCAGCATCGCTTCAAAGCGATGAGCAAGAGAGAGTTTTTAACAACCAGTTCTGCTGTTCCAGACCAAATCATCAACCATTCAGACCTGCTTCTTCACATCCTTCTGTCAGAAACCCAGTAGATTTTAAATCAGTGCTATTCTTTTATCCAATTTCATTATTAAAAAGGAATTTGAGACAACTGAAGTATCCTGCTTAAGGGAAAGAAATACACTGTTTGCAGTAGAGCAGTTGTTATATGCTGTAAGATCAAATGGAGTACACAGAAACTTTGGAGTAAAACAGAAAGGAAACCCTTACAGTCTGAATACTGCTTTTCTTTCTGATATTTTCTTTCTATTTGTGCAAGGGTGAAATATAAGTCTTAATTTTGTATTTTAGATTTCTTTATTCTCTTTGGGATTCCTATATGCAAGTTTAGGTACTGTAAACACAACTTCTTACCAAAATCAATCAAACGGTTACAAATTACAGTAGGTCTAATTCTGAAGAATAAACAACTATCCTGAAAGACGAAAATAAATGTACTGGGTTTTTTTCTCCTTATATCAGACTGAAAATATAATTTATGAGCCTGCATGTGGCAACAAAAAATTAGTGTATTTATGTATATATATGTACACATATATATATGTAAATATTTATATACCCAATTCACTAAGGTATTACATTATTCCACAGGAAAATATTTCTGCCATTCGTAGTGATAGTATGACCACAGTGGGATGTGTGCAATATTACCAAATTATCCCCATTATGGAAAGGGAACATTTGGAGCTGGTGCAGATCAAGAGCTTCCTGCAACCATACAAGCTAGGAGAACACATGTTCATTTCCTTTTCACAAGTGGCAAGATGCCTGGGGTCTCTGAAAGGCACAAAACGTGCAGTTGGAACAAGTTTCAGAGTAAGTGGCACTACATTATCACAAGTTATGGGCTTTAAAACTAATAGCAAATTAATTCGCTATTAAAAGTGAAGAGGCAGATGGCAAGCGCGAGCACCACCATCTAGGCTGTGCATCCACTGAGAAAATGGAAGATGAAAGAAATGTTTCATCCTATAAAGAACTAGAATGAAGAAATGAAAGTTACGCAAAATATAATAAGACGGTTTTCCATAACTATTATATGACTGAAAACAGAAAGTCAGAACTGGGATGAGTGATTTTTCCACACTAGAACTAAGGAAAATGCAGTAAGTATAATTAGTTCCATCTCTCAGAGAAGGCTGTAATTGAGATTAGGGTATTTCACCAAGGAAAGGTCATCTGGGTATTCAGAAATTGTGCATTAACATAGTAGGTAACAGATACATTATGTTATGTTACCAGATGTACTACATATATATATAATGATTCAAAGCAGAAGAGATACAAAAGGTAAATCAGAAGCCAGTCGTCTGTTTAGCAGACCTGTGTTGTAAAAGTAATTCTAAGAAGATTGCATAGTAAAAAAAATGGACCAAAAATAGTTGAATCTTTTAGCAAAAGTAGGCTGTTTTAGTAAAATAGAACGTTAAGGTTATTAACAAGTTTTGACCATCCCACTTGCATTGGAACATTATACTAAATAGAGAATTCTTAAATAGTCATCAACGCTACTTAAAGATTAAGCAAAACTTTCACAGTAAGCTAAAAATTACAGCAAAGTACTGCCCAGAAGCCCTTAGTGCAGTACAACTATTTATAGAAAAATCCAACACAAACAACAACAGAAACCCAAACCAAAAAATGAAAAAAACCCCAAAACAAATAAAAAAAAACCCAAACAAAAACAAACCCAAAACTCTCTAAATTGCTTTACAGAGTTCTTCCCCTACAGTGCAGTTTTGCCAGTTGCATAATTACTATGCTTCCATCATGACACTTTAAGACATTAATGACTGAATTTCCTGTTGTCCTAGACTGCAATCATTAGCTCGAATAATGTCTTTAACTGTCTGCCATGCAAAGGGAAATAACATGGATTTCTAGCACTGAAATGCTTAATGTGAAAATCTTTTTCCACATTAAAGCTATATACTGGTTAGCTAGTGAGGAAATCGAATGCTAGATTCAGGACTATTCTTCAAGTCACAGGTTAAGGATCTTATTATACTGGAAATAGGAACACACATCTTTCTCCCATGTAGGCTAATAAGAATTATGAATGTGAAATAGAAATGTGGATCTAGGCTGCATCTATTCACGTATCACGAATTAATACAGAATGTCACAAGCTCAATTAAAGACAAAATATCATCCATAAGTAAAACTGTTGATTAATGTGTAACCACCAGGATGTCAATAGTGTAAGGACAAGAACAATGTTGGATCTCTGTGGCTTCATCCACACCACTGTGCAAAGCCAGTTCCAGGCCAAAATAAGTGCCTGAGTCAGTTGCTTCCATGTTGACATGTCCTCAGGACTGACTAGCATCTACAGAGGAAAAATCTCAGGTACATTCAGTGCTTAGAGAAACCTCCAGTGCACATCTATTAGCAGGATGGTCACCAGAGACTGTTATTTTTCCCTTTCGCTGTAAATTGCTTTTTAAAGAAATAAACTTTCAAAATCTTATTTCTTGGTCATCTAAATGTCAGGGAAAATTTTGCAGAAAATAAACCCCACAGGCAGTGTAACATCTAAACATGAAGCAATCTCTTAAGCTCATCGCAAGAGGATAGTTCATGACTAACTACATTTCCAACAATCCTCAGGAAATTTCCAGAAGTCTGCTAAAGGCAAAACTCAAAAGTAAGTCTTTGGGAAAGATCCACATCCCTCCCTCATTGCTCATTTGTTGTCTATAGGACTGTTAAAATTAAATTTAGCAGTCAGCAAACTGCATGCAATTTATTTTGCTTTTATGAGAGAATAAACAGTAGAAATCAAAGCTGGGTGCACCCCCAAATTGACAGTTCTGGGCTCATTTCAAAACAAGAATTTTATAACAGCATATCCCTGCTTCCTTCTGTATGTTATTCCTGAGTTACCTTGCTCTCATGGAAGACAGAATCTGCCCTAACTTGTCTTTTAACTCCTTGCTTAAGTTAAGGTTAAAAATAATTATTCAGAGGCTTTATATATTTCTGGTAATTGACAAAAAGTACATAACAGAAATAACACAAAATATACTCTACCTGAAAAAAAGAATCAGGTACTTATTACTATTTTATGTCTAATTTGCTTCTTAAGGTTGCATTTGTTATCTTCATTATTGCATTACTTACTGTATTTTCTCAAGCTCACAGGAATGATTGTGATTCACACTGGTTTGCAATACTGAAATAAAACCTCATCCAACACAAAGTGTTGAAAAATCGTTGCTTTCAACAAAGTTATATCACCTTATTTCAACTAGGGATTCAGACTTGTAACTTCTTCAACTTCAGTTGCTCATTTACACCTTTTTTAAGTTAAATGAAACAAAATTAGGCCTATATGATGACATTGTTTTTATCACGTGGTAGAACAAGACAGTTCTTTGAGAGCTAGATCAATAGAGAGATTTAAGTATATGAAGTGATGGGTACAAAGTCTAAGCCTGATGCTTTTATGTCCAAAACAGCCGCTCTTTGTCGACTTAGTCCTGGACTTACTTATCTGTCTGGCAGCAAACAACAATCACATGACAATACTAAATAACTTTATACCTTCCTCTTTCCTCACAATAAAAAAACCCAAACGAAAAACAGACAAGGCATTTTTCTGGTTTCTGTGTCCTCCAAGGCATAGTCTAGTATCTAGGAAAAGGGGTTCCGGCCTACAAGGCATGAAAGGGCTTCTCAGGAAACCAACTAAAGCTAGAGGTGGGTCATTTCCCTTTATGAGGTTATCATATCATGTACAAGCAATTATTTGCAAAGTCAGAGCTAAGCAAATGACTCAGCTTCATGACTAGTACTCTCACGCAGGAAAAATGTCATTGGGTCCAGATCCATTGAATATGTTTCCTATGCAAAATAAACAGCTTTAAAGAGCCACATCTACCTGTTCACCGCAGTAAGTGGCTGGGTTCCTACCAGGTCCCTATCTCTGCTTTGTTCAAGTCTCTTAATGTCTTTTTTTATGTATCCTTGTTTAGTAGCCTAACTCAGCTGTTATACAGAGATCTCGGGTATTTATTTTAGGAATCTGAACTCTGAACACCTCAAGATAGACATTAAAAAGCAGACCCTAAGTGTCCTTAATGCATTTAGCTTTTAGACAGAAAAAAAATCCAGGAAGACTTTACAAGCTGCTAACATGGGACTTTGTGGAACTCATATCCTAAATGCAAAATAATGATCTTCAAATACCAGGCTTCGGGAGCCAGAAAACGTAAGGGGCTTACACAGATTTTGCATTTCAGACTGTGATATTTTCCTTGACATGAGACTTCTGCGCAAACAAGCAAATGACAGGGGCTGAATAGTGAGGTGGTGAGATGTCTCCTTCCTGGTCGGAGCCGTTTGTCAGACAGTGCAGACCCAACCAGGGACTGGACTTAGTAACTGAAATCTGCAGTTACACTATGTGTTCATAGGAGCTGGAAGTGAAGTTCAGCCACTTTCATTAAAAAATATTGCTCACCTTCTGCATTGAATTCCACTCTCCCAGCCAGAGAGATCACTTTTAAAGCCTCTCTCAACAAAGTCGGATTCCACTGGGATATGCAGCTGAGAGTACAACAACAAATAGCCAGTGAGAGAGCAAATCACAGTGAAATTTGCTTCCAGATGAGTTTTTAATGCAATACATTAAAACCATAGAAAAACAGCTCCCAGACTCTTCCTTCTCCACTTTCAGTTATGGGCTTTGACCATTTAGCTAGACAGCAATAGTTTTTCCCTGCTCAAAGTAATATCTAACCATCTGGAGAGAGGCTAAAATGAATTAAAAAGAGAATTAATACATTTTAAGCTATTTGATGACATATGGACATCTATTTTCCAGGCAAAATGAAAGACAACAAACAAGATCTAAAGCATATTACTTCAAATCTCCTCAGAATCAAAGAAAGATGGACATACAGAAGTACAATGAAGAAAACTTATCCAGAAACATACAGACAAAATATGAATTTCATAAAATCTAGGCTTTTGCTATCTTGTAGGTAGAAACCCAGTTCACCTATAACCCCAAATTTTACACACCATAAAATATGGTTAAGAATAGAACATGAAATAAACATAGATTTTAGCTTTGTTTTTTTCTAAAAGAAAATGACAGTTTATAAACAATAGCAAGTGGTGAAGAATGTCAGGTTTTGTCATTCATTTCTTTTCCAATTTTTTTCCCCTTAACAAGGTAACCGAGGCAAATTTGCAGTAAGACTAGAAGGCCCAAAATAAATCACTTAAGCTCTTTACAATTACACTGACAGGAATGGAGGAAGAAGAGAGAAAAGGTATTAAAATTGGTTCTCTGATTTCGTCATCAAGATACACAAGGTTCCCAAGGCCCAGTGACAGATGAGCTGGTTTTAAAAAGAACTGGTTTCTTCCATCAGGCATTCCTCTGCTCTTTAAGGCTAATTGGCAGTGTTCACAGAAGAATCACTGAATCTCAAATTAGCCATTTCTGATAGCACATCACATCTGTTTGTCTGTCATTCTGGGGATACACTGGGATTGTTGAATAATTTGTTTACAAATAGGAGAACAATCTGTGCTAAAAGTTTCGCAGATGAATAGGGACATCTGGAGAAGAGCAACATTGCATTGATTGTCTCAGAATAGCCCGGGCATACTTTGCAGATCATTAGTCAACAGAATGGCTTGTCTTCACAGTTCTGTTAGCTTGACTTATAATTCAAATGTTGTCTCTAACTAAATAATGGTGGGGTTTCATTCATTTACAACTAGTGATTCCTACAGTGCCAATATTTTTTTTTCCAGTCTCAGTTTCTACTATCAGATCGATTTTTGTGGAATTGTCTAGAGTACACGGCCCATTGCATGACTTTTGGAGGAAAGGTCCTGAAGTATGCTTGAATGGAGAGCAAGCTAAGGACCAGTCAGAGACAAGAGCTTTACTAAGAAACCTCTGTGACATGGATGGAAGAAAGCAAGCATCAATCAGCTAGAGGGCCAACACTGCTGAGAGAAAATAAGCATTTCTGTTTAGGTGGAGAAAGGAGATAAAGCAATGATTTCAAGATATCCTTCTGTGCTTAATCGTTTCTTACTGTAAGAATCATAAATCTTTCTGTCTTTGATTTCTATACTGTATTCTTAAATGTTACAGCTCATCATGTAATGTATCTTCAAAATCCAAATATTTTAGTATTTCTCCTTTAGCCAAACTGTTTCCTTTAAAAGGCAGGGCTACTCTTTTATGAAATTAGCAATAACAGAAATTTTTTCGGTCATAGTAAATTTAGAATAAATCCCAGATCCCACTGTGCACCTTTACACATTCTAACAGACTTTGTTAAAATCACCGAAACTCACTATCTATCTAGTAAAGAATAAAAATTTAAAGAGGATTTGGCTCACTATTAAGAGATGCTACATTCCATTTACTTTCAAATTCCTTGGAATGCTGTAGGCTTTTATACTTGGCTAAAGCATGACTTCAGAAATGCTGAGATTTCTGTCTCATTTTGGCACCTATGTACCTCAAGATATTTGGATCACTAACAAAGAACTCCGTAAAATTAATTGTCACATCCTAAGCTGGAGCAAAGAAACGTATATTCCTATTTCTCTGGAGTTTAGCCAGACATGAGAAAAATGAACGTGACCCTCCACACTCACAAAGGTCTTCTAAGCAGGATTCTGTACAGGATAGGTGGATACAGTGGAATTCTGTAATTTCAGGATTAAGTTTTATCAAATTGAGAAAAATCTCTTAAAATTGATTATAAGTATAAGTGAATTCCATTTCTTATTCAAAATCAGCTTGAAAACAAAACGGAGTTAGCAGAATCCTGTGAATCCATAAAAAATAAAAAGCGCCTCTAAAAGGTCTGGTATTACTACCATAAAAGCAAGACCCTGTTTAAGTTTAGCTTGCGTTATTTTTTGAAATACCTGCTGGTTATTTTGAAAGAACTAGATGAAATTCGAATAGTGAGTATTAGATGGTATGAAAATAGTTTAACATGTATCAGATAATACAGTCATCAACAGCATATAAAAATAAGAGGAATTATTACAAGTCAAACTCCATAAAATCTTACATTATTCACAAATTCCATGATTTTAAAATACAGCATTATTAGACATTACCATGTCTGAAACCTGTTCCACCCAGCTCCCTGCAATATACGGCTAGTTTGTTTACTTCTATCTGTCTAGATACTGTGATTTCAACTAATACATATCAGAAAATTCTGAGTTGTAATTCCACTGCTGCTGACAGGAAGAAAGTTTCTGAGTATGACAGAACAATGTTAAAGATTCACAAGATAGAAATAGAAAATAGAATAAAAAACACAAGAGACATAGCTGTGCTGAGGATGTGGCACCAGAAACCAGAAGCACGGAGCTGGTTAATGAACAGGGTCACATGCACTAGCAAGAATAAGAAAACAGGTACAATAATGACCTGAAGTTTCACAGACTGAGTTCACGCAATGAAACATATGCAGTACAAAAGACTGCATGCCAGAAAAACAAAAGGTAAAACCTCTAAGTCTCTCGGGTCACTTTTGCAAACCTGAGATACTGCTAAACTGGTTGAGCTCTTGTTCAACAAATAGATCAATAAGCCCTTTTCCCTCATTTACAGCTATGTATATGAAAGCCAATCCAATAGATGCTAATGCCTAGCACTGTGGCACCTCATCAGCATCCTCATTCCAGAGGCATCATCAGAAGATGAGATTTATGTGCTAAGCACATTTTGAACATTCACAAAATCATTACCCTTACATTGATGGATGAACAAAATAAAGCAAGGGCAAAAAGACAAGTAGACAGATGTGAGAAAAGGGGAAAAACAATCTGTAATTCATATATGTCAACCTGATTCACATCAAGCAGCACAACTAAGGCAGTTATGAAAAAGTAATTTTACATAAACAGCTATGACATCTTGCAAATAAAATACAATAAATTCTCCAGTGGAAGGACATTGATAAAACAATGGAAATGAAGGCAGAATCTACACAAAACACTGTAAAGACCCAAAAAGAACAAAGTGAAAAGGTTAAGTTACATGTAGGTAGGACATAGTTTTATAGCTACTATGCATAGCAGCTAATATGGATAAAGCAGAAGGTAGATAAAAAGGTAACAAGCAGTGGGATCTAGAAAGCTGCTTGTATTGTCCTCAGTGAAGCTAAGGATACTTCCATTGAAGTTTATAAAACATGTTCATGAACAGACAAAAGACAGGCTGAACTGCAGGACTGAACAGAGGTAGACGAGGTAGTGCTGAAGAGAGATCAAGTCATCAGTGAGGAAGACAGCTGACCAAAGGCATTTGAGGATAAAAAGTGACAAATGAAGTGTTACAGAAGTGTCAACAGCAGAGGACAGAGTTGGAGGATGACTTCAGTAGAACTGGGCAAAGACAAGGGTTATTCCCTTAGGTCAGTCAAGCAGCCAGTCTGATTTCTGCACGTTCCTTCTAGTGTCTGATGTAAATGCAAACCATAGTATCAACACTCAGACATGCCTTTCTCTCCTTGTACAGCTGCAGTACAGGTGGTTCTGTTCCACTGTCAGCTTTTGAGCATGATAGCAGCTCTCCTGGCACAGAGACCATCTGGAGTGAGTGGCTTCATCCTTGCCATGAACCTTGCAGAAACTAGTTTCCACAGCAACAAGTGCAAGCTTGGGAGGTGGAACTGATGCTGTCTGTCAGGTTTGGAGAGGACAGGTTCAACTGTTTAATCAACTTGATTTATTCCTGAGTACAATCTTTAATATCAAGTTATTGATTGAGATTTGTAAGTAAGTAAGCTAATGCTTTAGTCATGTATTTCTGAGCAAGGCACAAAAACCAAGGGTTCCAGTGTTGTTTCAAGCACATCTTAATATTTCCAAAAGCTGCATAGTATCTTCTGCTTAATATTCAGGGCAGCAGTTAACATTAAGGCCCTGGTCATCACATCTTGTGCTTAGGCTTCACTGTGCAAAAAAAAAAAAAAAAGGCCCATCCTCAGGACTACTCAATTTGCTATCAATCTAGAGGACCATCCCCATTTATCAGAGGCACCAAATTCCCCAAAATCAATATCCAATTCAGCAAAAGAGTTTAGCTAAGTGTTTTATTATAGATACATATATTACTGGGGTCAGGGACAGAGACAGCTTGTGTTTGGTTTACATACTTACGTGATCATATGGTGTGCAGCTTTGGGGAAATAGAAATAGGCATCCATGTAACAGACCAAGGATGCTGCAAACCAACTGTATCCTGGGCTGCATCAAAAGAAGCATGACCAGCAGGCTGAGGGAGGTGATTCTGCTCTCATGAGACACCACCTTGACTACTGCATTCAGCTCTGGGGCCCCCCAAAATAAGACAGACATGAACCTGTGGGAGCAGCCACAAAGATGATGATCAGAGGGCCGGAGTATCTCTCCTGTGAGGAAGGGCTGAGGGAGTTAGGGTTGTTTAGCCTGGGGAAGAGAATGCTCTGGAGAGACTGTATATTAGCCTTCCAGTACCTAAAGGGGACCTACAGAAAAGATGGATTTTTTACAAGGGCATGTAGTGACAGGACAAGGGATAATAGCTTTAAACTGAAAGAGGGTAGATTTAGATTAGGTATAAGGAAGAAGTTCTTCATTGTGAGAGTGGTGAGACACTGGAACAGGTGGCTCAGCAAGGTTGTGGATGCCTCATCCCTGGAAGTTTTCAAGGCCATGGTGGACGCGGCTTTGAGAAACCTGATCTACAGGAAGATGTCCCTGATCATGGCAGGGGGGTGGAACAAGATGATCTTTAAGGTTGCTTCCAACCCAAAACATTCTATGATACTTTCAAGAAATCAACACACCCCAGAGTTGGAAATAAAATGTAGGGCTGGTAATAAAAGACAAATGGATTTTACTTTTCTGCAGATTTATTGTATAAGGTTTGACAAATCACTCTGCGGACCTCTACCATAGTTTCTCAGGTACAGGTTGAGGACATTTACAGATAAAACTAGAAGGAAACTTGGCAGGTTCATTCAAAAGATTTTTATGAATGTTAAGTAGGAAGTTTGAGTGAAAAGTAATCTCTATGTCACAGAAGTAATATAAAGCTGCATAGAAACTGAATCATACCTTCAGCAGCCTGTACCTCTCTCATCTGGTTGTTGCAAGCCAATGCATGTCTGTGAGCAGCTACTGGAAAATACACAGCTGAAGAAAGAGACAACATATATATCTCTTTTCGGTCTGTTGAAGCAAAGATTGCTTTTCAAAAAGGAATGTGCATTTGTATCTCCAAATTATATCCTTATCTTGCCAGTGGCTATACTCCTCACTCAAATTAAGCCAGGATTTGGCACACTAATAATCAATAATTAAGTAGCAAAGATAATTATAGAGCCAATATACAGAGAGGAGTTTTTAGTTTATAAATTGATTTGCATTCTAATGGGAGTTTTATTATGAGGCCTGTGTCAGTAGCAGGCACCTGGAAAGTGGTCCATGGCCTTCTGCCACTCTCAGATTTTAGACCATTATGAAACAGAACACTTGTTAGGAGGTGAAGATGAAAAAGGCAAATAGCTGTCTTTGCTAACAAGAGCAATTTCCAACCAATTATTAGTTTTAGCACCTCCCACAAGTGACAGAAAAGTGTAATGAAGCCAGTGAAGCAATAGTGCCTGTCTTCTGTTTTGCCAGTGTGAGTCATTCATTCACTATTATCCTGGGCTGCAGCTGCCTTGTCTAATGAGGCTAATGAACTGTCTGCTACATCTCTCTGCCATTACTGATATATGGAATTGAGTAACACAGCACCACTTGAAAAAAGTACATGCAAAAATGTGTTGAAGTAAATGAATCTACATATCTGAAGGAGCACAGCAGGTAGCACACTCCTTCCTCTTCTCATTTGAACATCTCGATTGTTTAAAAAAATTTCACTTGCTACATTTTTTCAGGTTCTTCCCTATCCAAGTTCCCAGATCACATCTATCACTGTAGGATCCATCTGTCCTTATAAATGAGTAAATAACTACTTATTAAACGAGGTTTTAATGACAGTGGTTATTAAACATTTACCTTAACCTAATTTTTTCTCCTGCTGTTAAAAGAGCTGCAATACTTTCAGTAAATTTTTCCATGGATGATAATTTTTTTGGTTGGTAATTCAGTTATGGAGCCGTACAGTTTCCAGTAGTGCAGAGTAACAGGACAAAGACAACTTAAAAGACACTTAAACTTTCAGATTGGTGATTATGCAAAACTGAAGTGACAAATAGGTGTGGAATTAGTGTTATGAATAACAGTCTTCTCACAGAGCTGGAATAAATTTTTTACAACTGGAAGGCTGTTCCACTGAGGGCGGAAAAGTCCCTGGCAGGTTGGTGAAAATCACTGTAGTTTTTCATATCTGGCCTGCCCTGAAGTCTCACACTAGTGCATGTCTTTCCCTCTACACCAGCCACACAGAATGGAGACCTGAAAGACTAATTTCAGTGAGACCTCGGCTGGTACAGAAGCAAACAGGACTTGCAAGATAGGTCACTTTGTCTATGCATTTCTCAGTGAGAAACCACTAGAGCAAGATCAACTTTTACAACAAACTGATTTTTGACTTTAATATAACAGCAACAGCGACAAGTTTGCCCAGGACGCCACCAAAATGAGCACATGTGATCTGTAAAACCAAGATAGAAGCATACAATCTTTAGCTGTGGAAAAAAAAGTACTTTGAAATACCTGAATATATCCAGCTAATCTAGCTAGATCCAGCTCCATTTAAGGGCAGTAAATGACCCTAACACAATCAGACTAACTAAGCACCAACGGAATTAAACAGTGGGATCTAATTATTCTTCAGTTAGTACAAACCCATTGATATATTACCACTGACCACAAAAATAAAATTCTACTGGCATATTTATAAACTCACTGAAAGAGCATTTATCTGAAGGGCACTATGTCAAACTCATTTTAAATTATTTGTTGACCTTTTTTTTTTTGCAGGAGAAACCTGACACACTTTCATAAAAGAAAGAAAACAGTAACAAGATGGGGAAAAACAAGCTTCTGGTTGCAGAAGATGATGATAAATTAATTTGACAGATTTTGATTAATATGATTTGACAACATTCACCCTTTAGAGATTCTGAATAAGTGAGTAAAGCAGAGGGAATGCAAACCAGGTAAAAGCATTTTAAAACAGAGTAACACAACAAATAAACACAGGAGAGAACAAGCTTTATTTGAGCTCTACTGTAACATCATTGTGTTGACTCAAAACATATATATTGCTACACACATACAATAAGATACAAAAAGAGAAAGGCACTATATTCGCTGTAATTTTCATCCCTGTTTTTAATTATTATTTTCCAATGAGTTAAAAACCTATGCTGAAAGTACAAGCAATTCTTGGAGAACTATACAAGCTGAAGTGAGTGTAAAACCACAATCGCAGAAAAACAGTGCTCTTCAGAGAATAGACCAGATAATCTAAAGGAAACTCCACAGATAGAGTCTACAGAGACCACTTGGTTCCCGTCATCTCAGCTAATGACTGGACGTTAAGAAATCTAAAATGCTACTTTCAATCCCATAATGTAGAACTTCATAAAAATTTAGTTAACTCCCAGGGTTTGAAATTGTGGTTTTGATGTGCAATATTGCAATCTGATTCCAGGAGACTGAAATACGAGGGTTATTGTTCTAGTAATATGTTCCAGTCTTTAGCTTGCCACTGAATTTGGTTTTGATCAGCTCTCAGTAAAATCAATGAATGCCCAGAGGAACAAGTATGCAAAATCTTAAGGCGCACTTTAGGGAAAACAGCGTATATCACATGATTATGTCTATCTTTACATGAAAAAAACCCTTTTAAATTCTGGCCGTTATTTTCTAAATTTCTCATATTAATTAGTTTGAAATTGGAATACTAATTACCCGTCTTTCAAATGCTTGGATATTCTCACAAATAAATCGCTACAGAAATAAAAATTATTAACATTTCCTAAATCTTTTGTGATTGAAAGCATGTATTTTTATTAGCATGATATATCACCTAGGAGCAATCACCTCTTATGCTTCATGATACAAGTAATTAATTTTATTCAACTTACCTGAGCACGTGAACAGTATTTCAAGTGGGTTCCGCCCTCACCTACCTGGTATCAACCATATGGTAGGAAGGAATAATTACTGTTTATTAAGTCTACATTAAACTTTTCAGAGAATAATTTCATGATATGCCATAAGGTCGTATACTTACTGCAGTCATTAATCTTCTCTAGGCATCTTTAATCAAGCAGCTCTGTCAGATCCATTAAATGATGTTAGGCCTAAGCTCTTAAATGATGTAGTTTTTTATTTTTAAAAAACAATGTGTTACTGAATTATTTTCACATGTGAAATGGCTCTATTTCAAGCACTCTGGATGACCATTAGAATCAGGTTCACCTTATAAAGTATATTTTAAAAATGGTTTCTGAATCTCCAGTGAAAACACCATATGACTATGACATGCTGGTTTTAGAATTACAGTGAAATATTCACATCAAGAGGTCAGGAAATGAATACCATATTTCTAACACAAAGAAAAGGAATGGAAAACAAACAAGTAAAAATTAAAGTTGGTAGCCAAAACTCATGAAAGAGATAGGTATAAAATGTCCAGTAAAATATCTCCAAAACATTGAGTAGACCACTTTTAGGGACTATTGACATTTCTGCAAGGTACTTACAAAGGAAACCAGATGCTTAGGAAAACAGTGGCCACACAAACATTTTCATTTCCATCCATCAGTTATTTGGTGCTGTTTAAACAAGACCAAAGCAGACACTTCACATAGGCAATATAGCTGGAGCAGCCGTTGCAGAGGTTTCCTCCAAACCTAGGACAAAGTTTCCTGTACCTTCTCAGAAAACAGTCTCATTTTCATGCTGGAGCAACACACTGTTTCTGTCAGGATGATAAAGATGCCACTACATAGAAATCAGGCTAGTGGATGGTTAATTGCACGGATTCACAGATCAATATTCTGGGGTCAACAGTTTCAGAGGGAAATCTGATGTTCATCAATCCATTTCCTCTCCCTGTTCACACTTGTCAACTTTATTAGATTTTTTTTTTCTGATTTGCCTTAGTTAGCAAATTGTCAAAACAAGTAACAGTGCTCCACTTGGAGTTGTTAAAAATTAGTTTGTCCATGATGTTGAATTTGTTGTTGCAAACAAGAAACCTCAGGTAACAATATGGCTACACTTGGTAACAACTGTGAAAAACAGGTAAAAGTATCATAGAATCATAGAAGGTAGGGGTTGCAAGAGACCTCTGGAGATCTTCAAGTCCAACCCCCCCACCAGAGCAGGATCACCTAGGATACAGATCCAGGTGGGGTTTGAAAGTCTCCAGAGAAGGAGAGTCCACAACCTCTCTAGGCAGCCTGCTCTAGTGCTCCATCACCCTTACTGTAAAGTTTTTCCTAATGTTGAGGTCAAACTTCCACCATTCCAGTTTGTGAACATTGTTCCTCACCCTATCACAGGACACCACTGAGAAGAGACTGGCCCCTTCTACTCGACATCCACTCTTCAGATATTTTTAAACATTAATAAGATCACCCCCCCAGTCTTCTCCAGATTAAACAGCCCTAGGCCTCTCAGGCTTTTCTCATAAGAAAGATGAATCCTGGGTCCCTACAACAGCTTGAGACAATAAGTAAGGTATCATCATATATCTTACTACTTGAAATGCAAAAATATACAGGCCTTTAGGAGGGCACTTTGGCTTCGTAACCACTATAAACAGCACAACAGTGTTTTGTTTCATATATTTATTTCAGTCCGTGACTAAGAGTATAAATTCTCGTAGCAACTATGCTCACAAACATTTATCCTCATGTAATTTTTTTTAAAGAAAAGAAAAAAAAAAATCTCCCCCTATAAGCAGTTTTCATCCTATCATGGTTAAAAAGCAATCTTACTAATAGTTGGCAGTTTAGTAGGGTAACTTTCCTTTAGTCAAGATTCACATTTTGAATTTTCCTTTGGCACAAGAAGCGAATCTTTTCATTCTGAAATGTCAAGAGTAGGTTGGTCCTTCGGAAATCAGACCAAGGTGGTGTGACCTAATTTTTCCCTGGTCAGAGGGCTGGGATGCTTGTGGCCAGCTGCCACGGACATGCTCCCTCTCACACTTTCTGCAGCACCATTCTGAGTACAATGATAAACCACTGTGAAGGGAAGCAGAGGCAAGGAGTACTCGCACTACAGCCTGCTGAGGGAGTTTTACACTGCAAAGAGTAAGTAAGTATTTGAAGAGAGGTAGAGTAAGAACAGAGTATGGAGGAGGGAACGCTGCTGGCAAGGAGATTGACAGCACCTCTGCAGTCCTGAACAGGGTACTGCACATGTTTATCTCTATGTCTTCCTGCTCTGCTCCACCATGGGCGAAATTTGGCAGGTGATGGTTCTGTTATAACTTACACATGGACATTATAACTTACACACACTACTGGTGAGAGAGCCAGGAGGATGCAGGCAGGTCTGGCACTTGGCCATATGCGTTATCCCACAGACATTACTGCCTTTCCTGAACAGGTTGTGGTGGCTGCCACACTTCAACAGGGAATTCATCTGGTGCCACAAAATACCAGCCAAAGTATCAGTGAAGCTACATATGCAGAAATTAATCTGAACGGAAGTAAGAATGATGAGCATCCAAAACTGAAGAAGAAATTAAATAAGTAAAGAAAACCTGCCTTCCAAATGTCAGCTAAAATGTCTTTTCCTCTGGGCGCCCTAACATTGTAAGAGGAATTCAGAGGGGGACAATGACAGATGTCAGTGGAAAGATCAGATCCTTTGAAGAGTGTCATCACAAGAGGTAAAATATGACTACTGTTCATAATATAATCTTTGAGAAGGCATAATCAATTCCTTTGAGGAAACTCAACTAATGCTAAATGAAGTACCCTTTCCATGCTAAAGAAGTTTCTAGGGCTCCCAACATCTAGAAATCATTACCAAAATGTCCCCCAAATATATAGGAACCATACAGAGCCCATGCAGTAAGGAAGATATAGTTTTCTTTGTCTGAGAGATACTCCCTTGCAAGTGCCGTCTCTTCACAGTGGTAGAGCCTCAAGCAATTCAAAAAGGTCACTGGTGGTCCTTCATCCAGTTCTTTAGCCATAAAAGGACTCCCATGGCTGTTAGCATTGGGCATGGAGAGGCTAGTGGGCAGTATCATAGTGCCTGAAAGTTCTGGGATAGTTGGGCCAGGCAAGGTGGGGAGCTGCTGGATTGAATGTTGATATCCAAAGGTTTTTCAGATCTCTGCAGAAGATTGATTGTAAAAAGAGAGGTCATAAACTATTAATGATTCTCCTTTCATAAACTGACCTAGAACATTTTCTCAAAACATTTCAGAAGACTCAGAAGTATCCACTTCTGTAAGGGATTCCACAGGAACCAGTGTTTGGTATCCAGCAGTACTTTTACTGGAAATTAGTTTAAATATTGCTTGGATTTTGACTGACTGGTCATTTCGAATAGTTTTAAGTCACAGATTCATGAATAAGGAATACAATCTTTCCTTATCCTGGAAAGTAGTGGGTTTTGAAAAGATGCAAATGTCATATTGTTCAAACAAATATATTCATATTTTAAACATGATGCTCCATTAAAAAGGATTTAAACAAAGCCAAGCAGCATAAATGTCATATGTGCTCACTTGATTCTCCCTGCACATGAGACTAGATAGAGGTATACAACAGTGCTTCTGTAATGCATATGATTCTGCTGCACATGCACGAAAAAAAAAAAAAAAGTTTTTCGAAGCACACAGTTAATGAGGACTGAGGAAATCATCTAACAGTGAAAGATGTAAAGAAGTCAACATGCTTAGTTTATCAAAAGAAAATTAACAGACGACTCAGAATAAGCATATTTGTGAAGATAAAAATAGGGTATGAACAAGTGCTTTACGTAAGCACAGAAAAAAACACTTTTTGCTGTACTTGATGAAGTAGCATTATAAATAAGGTATTGATTTCTATAATTGAAGCTGATCAAGCATTGGAATAAATAAGGCAAAGTGTGTTTCTGTGTAGTCTGCTAACTTCAGATTAGAACAAAAGCAGAGTTTCTGAGATACATGCTTTCTTCAAATACATATGTTATGCACAGCTGCATAAAATGTAACAGTCTATGCTATAAAGAAACTAGACAACAAAATTGGATTTCTCCTCTCTCCTGCTTTCAAAAATACATGAATGAAAGCAAATTTAACATTATCAGGAAGTCCTTGCTCTCAAGGATTGAAGCTAGAATAATTATACAAATTTCCAAGGCCACTCTGTCTCACTTTGAAGCTGTCTCTGGTCTCAATATTTAAGGATATTTTAAAATATTTGATAAGGACAGCATATGAAATGTAAAGCCCAAAATCTGAATTTTATTATTTTCATGATCAAGATTTACGATTATAAAAATAACGCTGCCTTCTTCCACCAAGCTTTAGGTAGTGTTCTTTTTCTGGCCTGCAACAGAAGAGCTGTCTTTGTACAATGATCCACATGGGATTCATAAATACATTACTTTAAAATTACTACGATAGGTATAATAGTGCTGTCATATAACACACTTGAACACTTTACTGTGTAAATCCATTCTGCCCCCAATGATCAAAAAGACAAAGAATCTTGTAAGTAGTCAGCACTAAAATTAGTCATGGGAGGAAAGTAAAATTGGTTGCTCAAGAGGTGCAGCATAAGAATGCCAAAAACAAAAAACAGTACTACGAACACAGAAAGCACACAGGTATGTGCTTATAATTCTCATCAAGCAGAGAGAGACCAGACCAGGAGCTTCCGACCATCAGTAAACTGGGGCCATGATATTTTGGGGAGGCAAGGGAGAGAGAATTTCTCTTGTCTGTTTATGTTTTCTTCTCTCATCATTACTTTACATGTTTCTGATTTTTTTCTTAATTTGTTGACATCTTTCCTATAACCTTCATAATTTAATTTCTGTTTCCCTCTTTCCCATCTCATTTTTACTTCACTTTTTTTCTCCCGCAGTCATCTAGATGACATAAAAGAAAGAAGGGGGGTTTTAGAACAGTGCTGAAAAACTTGCTCATCATTAGTGGTACATCATTAGGCTGAATTATACCCTCTTACCCCCCAAATTCAAACAAAAAAGTTAGGAATGTTACCTTTCTGTTCCGAGACAGACAACCGACACGTAGGGCAAACCTTGAATACAACTCTTGAATACAACTTTGCATTCCTTTGTAGTTTCAGAGTAGGATCTGGTATTTGACAAGTTAGTTGGCTTATGCAGTACTGCACTGGTAAACCCAACAGCAACCAAAGAAGAAAGAGGCAAACACAAGATGCCTGCATTTACCCTTAACTACATCTTTGGTTAGGTATTTCTGAATACAGTCACACACTTCCCATTTTTCACCAAAGAGCCGCTTCCCTCAGCAATGGAGGAAGCATAAAATCTGCTTCACTTGCAAACCACTTGGGAGGTAAAAAGCAATAATCCCATCTCTTGTCCAACTTGTAAGAATCTACAATTGTTTTTAATTTTTTTTTTTTTTCAAAAATGATGAAAGAAAAACTAAAAGCGGAATAACTGTGCGGTGTTCTGCTCTGGGGTGTTAAGGCGTTCCTCATCTAATGTGCCACATTAATCTCTGAGTTGTGCAACACGTATACATTGGAGGTGACAGCAGACTCTATGCAAGGGCCATTGTTTAGCCTCCACACATACTAGGTGATGGTGCACACCTTGGTCTCGGCCTGGATAGAAGTTCAGATTCAGTTGGGCACTCACCTTACTCTGGGAATCAGACATGCTATGAGCCAAATGAAATTAGATGTAGACTGAGGGGAAAACTGACAAGTTTATGAGAAGTGTGTAGAACGTTCATGTATCCCATAAAACATGCTTTCACTGAAAGACTCTCATAAATGTAATTTGCAAGATCAATGTCTGATGGTGTTCTTTGCAATGAATCTTGACAAGGTGATAATTTGCATTCATTAAAAGAATATTGGACATTTTAGCTGGATGTCTTTTCCAGATATAGGTATAAATAGGGTTATACCATGATAGTAATGTGATAAGCTACAGGAGGATCTTTTGAGAAACAAAGGTAAAGGTCAAGACAGCTGACAAGGAACAGAAGAAAACAGAAATGAAAACAGGTAGTCAAACTTGTTTTATAACAGTCTTCTGTTAGAAGCACTAACGCTTCTGTTAGACAACACTACAATTCCTTTAAAACAGGCACAGAACCACAACTACAGCTTTGTCATGTAGAAAGTGTATACTCAGATTATTACCTTTCAAGGGGAGTTCTATTCCTTTTCATGGATTAAAGTAATAAATTCTAAAACTTGGAATTATTTTCAAAATTTCCAAGAACTTAGAAATTGATTCCAGGTAAAAAAACTTTTAAAAATCAAAATATGTAACGCCACTGTTAAAAGCCATTTCCACTACCTTTCTAAACTACAGTGTATATCTTGAGGGGGAAAAAAAAAAAAAAAAAAAGTCCTATACAGAATTTTAGGACAGATATACTATACAACAGGGGAGTGGCTGTACTACACCTGACTAAACGGACAGGAAGCCCAGCAACCTGTATGCAGAATGAATTGCCTCCATAAATAGATGCTTAGGGAAGAATAAAAACACATTTGATGTCTCCCTGTAACACAATCAAAGAAATCTTGCTTGGATAGGACTTTCAAGCGTCACTTAAGTCTAGCTACCTACTCAGAGATGAACTTTTAAAGCCTCCAACTATGGGGGTTCCATGGAGACTCGAAGGTCTCTTAACTACCTTGTATTCAGATGTTAAGGGTCGTCCAGACATGTAAAGATTTGGAAGAAGATAAAAAGAATTATTTCCATCTGAATATAAATCCATAACAGTCTGTGACTCTCGAGAGGGAATCTGAAATCATTTGTAGAGCAAAATTTAAATAAGAAATAAACTTCTTAAATTGCAAAAGGCTAACAATTAAGAAAACGATACTACATTTTTCTCTGAAATAATCCAGAATTATTTTGGCTGTTTTATATAATCACTTCTAAGTACTGCAAAATATATGATATTAACCTCTTGATACGGGGCAGAAGCCTGAGCAAATAGAAAGAAACCTTGCCCTGCTACAGCCAAGAATAATGAAGGCTGAGCCAGAGACCGACAAATTCTGAGATGATGAGTCTATCTTTACATTCTTATATTTAGATTAATATTAATCCTGCACTTGTCCAAGTATAAAGAACCAGTGAAGAAAAGAAATTCAGTATCTGTATTTCCTGCCCAAACTCACTTGATTCTGCCACACCTATTTAAACACTGAATGTTTTTCCAGATGAGCACTGAACACTATAAACCACTATTTTCTAAATATTGTGCTCCAGAGAGAGATAAATCATGATTTTACCCACCAGTGGAATCAGCTTATAGCAGAGCACGTAGACGAGTATCATGGATAATAACCTTTTAAAACAGCTAGGATCTATACCGAGTTTTGGGTTTTAACATTACATTAAAATTCAATAGCAACAACCTGATTTATTAACACCTTAGGGTAACATTGTGAAGCACTTAAAAACAGCTCAGGAGTTACATCAAATCTACGAGGCCACTTATTCTAAAATAGATTGTCCACAATATTTTACTTAGTGCCTGAAATTTTACCTTATTTGGACAGAGCCAAAACCCAACTGCCTGCTATACAGTCCAGTCATACCACTAGTTTTATTTCCTAGTCTATGGATATACTTACTTCCTTCCTTCCATCAGGATGGACCGCATGATAAAAGGATATGCCTTGTTTTCAGCACTGAGCAGCTGCCTAATTAATTTAACTTTAATTTCTTCTTATAAGAAAGTGTCTGTCTATCAGCTACTATAGCAGTATGTAGTCCGCTGCCAGAGGACAGAGCCAATAACGCAACTGAGAAAACACAGATGGTCAGTGGGCAGTTGTTGTCCTTTCCTTGGCACAGTAGATAGGGAAGAGACTCCTTCAGAACTGGATACACTCAGCCTGGCTTGGGCATGCGATCATAGGACGCCAGTGTTTAAGCCAGATGTCATCCATTCTGCTACCTTCTTGCTGCTGATCTGCACAATGGGCACAGCTTGGCTCAAAGCTGAGAATAACACTCTCTTCAAAATTACTGCAATTTATTAATCTCCAAAAATAACATCAACGACTCATGAACCTTTACTTATTCCACTTCAGTCACATCGTGTTTTATCCCCTAGTAGCTTCTGCAAGATTTAAAACAATTTCTAACATTTTCATTTTATTTTTCCATTCCTTACACTGCAGGAAGAAAAGCAACTGTTAATGTCTTTGTAGGATACAGGGTGTCCACTTACTAGGAGCTCCTTAAGGACTTTTATATTCCTGGATATTACTTAATTTCACTATTACAGTAACATTTTATAAACACTGAAAAATTAAATTATCCACCTTTTATTGCAATGTATAGTTAACTGTAATATAGTGAAGTCAGTTCTCCTCAATCAATTCAAAATACTTTCACATTGTTGACTTTTCTTTACAAAGCCTTCAGGCCTACTGACACAATTATCACACGTTAAAGTAAAAATTAACTCTCATACTTTGCTGAATTTTACCTTCTGCCACCAGGTGTTACAGAAGACAAAGCTGCAGGAAGTGCAAGACTTTAGAACAGTAATTGCTGAGAGAGAAGGGAGTGTGACACATCTGGATTACTGCCCAATACCTAACTCCAAAGCAATTCATAGCATTGGTCTAACATAGCTCAAAAGCTACAAGGGGAGGGCTTCATTTGGTCATGAATGCGGAGTGGTTAAATAGCAGATACTTTTCCTTCAAGGACACAGAGTGAAGAAACAGCTGAAACACGTATCTTCATCTGAAATTCAAACACAACAAGCTACAAAAATGCCCACGTTTTCCAAAGATTAAAAGCAGGCATAATTTTTTAATCTCATACATTGACTATTTATCAAAAATGAAAACATATTTGTAATCAAAAATGAAATATATCTCAAAAATCTTAAAAATAAATCTATATATACCCCAAAATAATAAAAAAATCAGCGTAGTGAAAATTCTGATTTTCAATCCTTTTCATATATACAGCAGTTGTTAGAAAACCTTGTTATCTGTGTATTTTCTCAAAATCAGCTAGTATTGCAGAAAATACAGTTCTTATGATTTTAAAAGCAAATTTAGAAGTTCCATCACAAGAGTTAGTACAGAAGCAGAGTTCATCGAAGGTTTCACAATGAAATACCACTTCTCAACAGAGGAAAGAAATACTTTTCGTTCACATTCTTTATTTCTCAAACTATTTTTTTTTTATCCAGTGATTTCTTTTTTACTTCAGGACTTTCCATGCTCTAATTCTCTCAGGGTGGTTCTGTTTTTTTCAATGCATTCAACCCATGTAGTTTTCTTCTATCCTGCCAGCACTACATAAAGAACAATTAATCTTTTTTTTTTTTTTTTTAATTTATTTAAAATCTCAAATCACATGATCCATGTCTCACTTTTAGACTTCGGGAAAGCCCCACAGAGCAGGATTCCTATCAGCCCTCTCTCCTCCTCCCCCGTCCCTCCCAGGGGAGGATAAAATGGGGAATGAGGAAGAAAGTGCCTCACACAAAATTAGAAGTTAAGACTATGAACAGAATTTAATATGTAACAGAGATAAACAGGGAAAAGGAATATGAAGGGCAGAGGGATACACATCTATATAACCAAACCCGCTCTCGGATGGCCATGGATTGTGCAGAGCACGCGGAGCCAGGCCCAGCCGCACTGAGGGGCAGCCGCCGCACCAGCAGGGCCCGAGGGAGGAAGAAGGGGGACACCCCGACCTCGTTTTATAAAAAACTCTCTTTTTATAGAGAGTGGCAGGGAAGGAGAGGGAATAGCAGCTACCCCATGACCCCTCAGGGTCCTAGAGTTATCACCTGTCTCATCCACGCCCCCCCCTCGTTAACTCTTAAACCACAACAGTCCAACATTATTTAGCCACCTCTCAGTATTGTAAAGGTTCTTATTTAACATAACTAAGAGAGAGGTATTTAGTCTATATACTTGCAATTTCTACTAAGCAACTCAGCAACTATGTCTTGCACAAAAACTTGAAGCATTTACACAGCAGACTGCTAGCAAAGATCTTCAGTTTGTTGTAATTGTGCATTTTTGATCTTTTTCTCCTTACATTTCAGAAATTTCAAAACTTTTTTTTGCAGTATGACTTTAGTTCAGAGTTTCTCATCCAGTTCCAAAATGTATAAGTCAATACAAAAGCAAAATTGCCTAAATTCTTGACCTCCACTGACATGGCAGAATGATGCTGTTTGGCTGCTAGAGATACTCAACATCTGCTGAGAAGAGTCTTCTCTACCACCTGAGACACATACTTTTGCCTAAACAAACAAAAACATAACTGTGAAGAAAATCAGATAGAAGAAATTGCAGAGGTATGGTTAAAACACTATGCAGACAACAGAGAGCACTCTAAAATAGAAAACACATTTCAAGGGTGTTAAAAAAAAAAAGGCAGCTGCAAGAAAAAAACAAAAAGCTCACTTATAAATGGATATTTGTGTTTAAATATCTTGCAAATCTTGAGTAAAAAGTGACTGTAAGATGATCATTTGAAATTCTCTTTGCAACCAAGCCTGCATGATTTAGCATGGGTTTAGAAAAGGTGAAGAAAATTGAAAAAGGAGCAAATAAATATATGAATAAAAGAAACTGCAGCTTAGGAAGAGAGATTGAAGAAGCTGCATTTGTGAGTGTAAATATTAGACTGATTTAATGAAAGAACACACATACATGCTCCCTGTGACAGATGTGTTATCCTTTGACGGAGACTGTTTTGGACACCAGAGTTATATTTGTTTTGGCTAATGAACAAAATCAAATAAAAATACACATTCTACTTTCGAAAATAAAAAAAAACCTGGAAAATATTACATCCTATGAATAATTTACAGTAGATTGTGTAAGTAAAGGGAATTATTCAGTGCCTCCAAAGATGGTAGGAATGTTATCAAAGGAATTATAGAAAGAAACATTAATGCAATTCATAAGCAAAATGCTATTATTCATTAGTAAAAGTCCTGTAACAGTAGAAAGATACTACAAATGAAAATACTCATCAAGAACTTAAATAGTAAACTAGTGGCCAAGATGAAGGGATTAGTTTTGTAATAATCCACGAGCAAAGAATATTACAGTGTCCTTTTCTTGTCTTCTATTTTCTGTGATTGTCTCAGTAAGAGAGAGCTGGCTTAAGCTTCAGAGCTTTAAGGAAAGGAAAGATATAAGAAGAGAGTATTGGAAGAAAGTGAACAACATATAAATGGTAAGAACTTCCACAAATGAATCACACCTCAACTACTCTTCCATCTTACTTTGCTTTTCCATTGTCCTTTGTTCCTTTGGTGAAATCGACATGTATACACCAGGATCATCAGTTTTAGAGATCTTCTCAATTCTCTTGGCATTCAGAGGTAAACAGCAACAATTCTTTCTCTGCTATCTTCAGTTAAGGGCAAGAGTTCTTCCTGAAAACTACAGTTTTACTGACACAATCAGTAAATTCAGCTAACAGGTGAAAAACACACAAGTATACACAAACGTGTATAACTTTAAGTATCACATGCATAAGCACTATAATTGAATTTCTTGGATTTATAACTGCAGTTTTCAAGTGACATTTTATTACCTGCTCTTGTACATTGTGCTAGCACATAGGACGCACGTCAATGTTAATTTTGTTTGATACAACTATTAAAGCAGGGAATTTTCTGTGTTGGTGGGCTGTGTTCATATCATCACATTGCTTATTTCACTGACTTTTACAACACAAAAATTTGAAGAAGTTGCATTTGTCACAGAAGCTCAGTAATTTTCAGTAAAATCTAAGTATTCACTTTAACTTTGTCTTATACAAATTAAATAGTATCAACTTGGACACCACAGTCTGTAACATGTACCCTGCCTCAATAATATGACCCTGTTAAAACTGCTCACTAGTGTCCAAAGCAGTGTGAGTCATAGGAAATGCAAGCTTTAAAAATAAATCAGTCTCCTGTGGCATATACTCTTATTTTTAATTTCCAAGTGAGGTTCTTTTCTTGAATTAGATCTGTTAAGAAAGGGGCTCTTAGTGGCAATTTTGTGTACCGAATGAAAGAGGAAACGCCAAGTTTCAGGAACTTGGAAAGAGTACAGCCATTGCAGAGCGGGCGGCATGAAAAAGGGTCTCCAAGTCTGCCAAAGCCAATTCCCATCCTTTCTCAGCAGTGAACACTAATCTTGCAAACTCTCATGAGCTGGATCGTAGCTGTAGGAATTTGCTTCTGTAAAAGCTACAAATAATTTAATAAATGAAGATTTTTCATACTAAAAAAGAATTTTTTTTGCTTCACCATATAATTTGTATATCTCATCCTGAAAGACACTAGAGTTAAAGTGTATATTTGGTAAACAGCAAAGATACTGAACTCAACAGCCCCATAAGCTTTGTGGCATGGAATTTGAGGTTAAAGAAACATCACTTTTATTCTGGTATTTGCCTTCAAAGTCCATTTGAATTTATTTTCAAGACAAAGTGGTCTTGAAATATCAGTCAGAATTATTAGTTACATATTTCTTAACAAAATGTGGAAAACCAAAATAGTGCATGTGCCTGTGCGTCAAACAACTATTCTCACGTTGTACACCCAACACGGAATATAACTGCAGTGCCCCATTTTCAAATCTTACATGCAAATCCCAGAAAATCTGATTAAAAGTGTTTCATGGAGTTGAGCCAAACAGGGAGAAAACAAAGCTGGAATGAATACTCCAAATTGGGTGGGGGTATTTTAAAACCTGAATACAAACTGTAGCTGCTGTATCTGTCCCATCATCACTTGTCTGCCCAGTCTCTGGCCTCGAACATTGTAGAATTTGTGAGAATCTTACTAGAATCCTCATCCACATCCCAGTTTCAGGGTAGTAATATTAATTATCTGCTGAACTGAAACCCTGGCTTTTAAGAATACAGTATTAGTATTTTTATTCCTTTAGCTGTATTTTTTCTTAGTTACAACTGAATATTGACACAATCAATTTATTTTATTACAAAATTGTGGTCTGTAAATAAATGAGGCGGAACAACAGAAAAGCAAGTAGTCCAGGAGGAAAAAAAGACAAAACACAGAAAACAAACCCCAAAACTTTTGTAAAGGAAACAGCGGCTTAATCCTGGTTTGAAGTGGGTATAATTAATTCAGTCATTAATAACAATACCCCATAACAAAGACCTCAAATGCTACCAAAACCAGATTGTTTCCATTCTGAATCTCTCTTTTTATTTGTAAAGACTGGCATTACAATTGAAAAGGACTCAAAATGGAGTGATGTACACATTATTGGTGTTTCTTGATGCAACTGATGGAGTCCCTGAATGGATATTGCTTCAGCTTTGCTTTTAAAAAATAATTTAACAAAAAAATCTTCAACTCCACTATCAATCACAGGTGGCAGAAATGAAAGAAAGAAAAGGAAAAGAAACCAAAACTACTGTCAAATTCATAACATATACATTTTTGGCTGATGACACTTGTACCAGATGTACAATAAAGCCCACAACACTTTATTACTATGGATATAATTATTGTGAATGTTTTTTCATGTTGATCAACTTGCTTCAGAAAGTTGGTTTTTTGATTGTTCTAAACTTGCATAATAAACATGCAATGAAACATTTCATGTTAAAGTGTTTTTTGCAATCGTCTTGTTTTCATACAAAGATTTCATAAAGTCGCAGTGTTGTATCAGAGCATTACCAAAATAAGAGCAAAAGCTAGAGGAAGGTAAATGTGAAATGAACTTGATGAGAATAACCTAATCTTGTCCTGAGACACTCCAGTCTTATTAAAAAGATGTGCACAATCAAATCCCTTCCTCCCAAAACCATCAAAACCACAAAATAAATATTAACTTTGAAGAAAGGGAAGACCTAAAAAAAAAAAAATGTCATCATGCGCTCATCTTCTGCATAGCTCAACCCACATATAGTAAGGCACTATTTCCCCACAACTTTGTGTCCACAACAATCTTTGACAGTGCTCTGTGAACTATATATAGTTCCTTCCAGGATGATGAAATAAATAGATTGAGTGAGTGTTGCTACCATGTCACCCCATGTGTGATCTTATAGACAAGGGCATCATCTGGCAGTTTCAGAAATAAGCTGTGTCAAGTCTCTTCTTATGTGTGCATGTTATGTATAGGGATACCTTGTGTGTGTGCAAGTGTTTGGTTTGTTATCCAGAGTTACTGTTATTTTTCATTGTTCTTTACTCCAGTGGTCTCAAAGTAAATACACAAGAAAATAAAAGTGCAGTTGGGTCATTAAAAACAGAGCTTTGGTGCTCCAAAAAGCACACAGCTTTGGGGATTTAAGAAATCTGTTAGACATTCCCAACGGAGCAGGGAAACACACGGACATATTTTCATCTGGAAATCCTCATCTCTGCTTAGTTGAGTTGGTCTTCATACTGTTTTCGGAAGCAATCGCCAGCAGGGAAAAACTCCCAACACCGTTCTTGATACATTTTCCATACATATGATTCCTGAAACACATGCAATGAAAATTATTTAACTTGATTCAATGAGAAAGCACCAACCATGGGGTTTGTTTTTTTCTCTTTTATTTCTATACTGCTTCACTTTTTTTGATTCTGTACATATCTGGTTGTTGTGTATCAATCTACAAAATCATGTTAACGATTTTGATCAATTTAGAACAGCTTTTAGATTTTTGTTGCCTAGTCAAAAAGCACTAGTGAAACTTATAGAAGATGACCAGGTATTTTAGTTCTTACTGTACATCCAGGAGCACTGTAAAGCTCAATTAAAGCTGGTCGTGAGACAAATACCAGGGTAAGCAGAATATTTTCTGTCATAGAAGTTTGACTGAATTTCTGAATCAGTCATTTCAAAACATGCTTACACACAATACATAAACCAATAATACCTTTAAAGGTATTATTAGAAGAGTAATATTTTCTGAATAAGTGTTTTGGGTTGGGTTTGTTTTTTTCTAATTATGTGTTCAGGTAAGGCTCTGTCTCTAAGAAGCAGTCCAGAGAACAGTAAAGGATATGCCAGTTTATTTCCATTTTAAACAAATCACTCAAATGTGCTTTTATTATACAAATTCCATGGTAGAAAGAACATGTGTTACACAAGTTAGAGAATCATAGAATCATTTAGGTTGGAAAAAACCTTTAAGATCAATGAGTCCAACCATAAATATAACACTGCCAAGTCCACCACCAAACCATGTCCCTAGAAGTTATACAGTATGAAGTATTCTCAAGAAGAAACTTCCAGGGAAAACTTCTTTTGCAGATTTAATGTTAAATATATGTACAAGCTCTTTTATACTGACTTATCCAGGAATGTAGACATAGAAGATAATATATAGACAATAAGTACAAAGACTATTAAAAAAGAACGAAAAGAAAGAAATTAAGACTGCTGCTTTCGTAGGATGCTTAAATATTCTGTTTCTCATTGTTTTTGTTTATAGTATGTATTTATATTTTATGGAAATAGCAGGTCAGATAGATAACAAAATAAGAATAGGAAGTACTACAGAACTGATAATCTAAACATAAGTGACCGAAGTTCTAATTGTTTAGAAGAACGATAATTAAGTTACACACCATATAGAATACTCTTAGTTTTCCCAAGTCTGAACATTTTTTTTTATTTTAGAATCAGTCTTATTTAGTAACTGCTGACATTCATAGAGTTGTTCAACCTACCTGTCCTGTATGCTCTGTTTCATCTTTGTTAATAAGATACATCAGAAAAAACCTACAAGCAAAGAATCCACTATTATGAATACAATATTTGGAAACATTAGGCAACCCACAGAAGGATGGGTACTTTTCAACAGGTACAGTGATAATACTGTTCATGGATTTACAAGTTCCAGAGTTCTACTTATGATAATCTTCCCAGACATATTAAATACTCTTTCCTGACACTGCTGATATTCACTCATTGTTCAATGAATAATATGCTAAAATACAAGAGATTCAGTCTGGATTATAGTAAATAGCAACTCAGTATAAAAGAAGATTTTCTAAGCTTTCTAATCTGAACATCAACTTGGAGGTAGACGAAAATAGTCATTGGAAACTTTTTTTTTCCCCCTCTCCCCACAGTGACTAAGAAATGCTGAAGATGCTTAAGAGAATTCTCTCAATGTAATTATAAGTTAGGGATATTTTAGTAGTGTATGTAACTCAAGATAAGCATAAAGAGAAAAGAACTTGTAATTTTAAAAATACATTAGTCTTGGGTTTTTGAGATATCTGACAGACATTAGATGATGATTTCAGAATATCACTCAGACGTTCTGTCCAAACATAAAAATACAAAATATGATCATGTACAAAAATATAAAAAAAATTTCTTTAGGATGATGCACTTAGAGGAAGTATACTATATTATGCTATTTGTATAGTACTTTGTAAGCA
This sequence comes from Baryphthengus martii, assembly GCA_013396935.1. Lineage (NCBI taxonomy): Eukaryota > Metazoa > Chordata > Aves > Coraciiformes > Momotidae > Baryphthengus > Baryphthengus martii. Next base: position 157,057 of record VWZK01008086.1, read on the forward strand.
GAAACAAAATCCTACATGATGGTTCTTTTAATGTATTTTGTTTGCATAACCTGTTTTTCAGGCTGAAGTTCTTTATAGGGATGCTTGACTTTACAGTCTCATTATTTTGTGCACATACAGTGCTAGTTTATAAAGTCACAAACCATTCATCACTTCATGCTGACAGCACTTGTATAAAATACATTTTGGCATTGCACTTTTATATGTATTTGACAGGAAAAGAACAGTATGATACAGTGATTGTTGACCTGATAAATGGTTTTATTTCCAGATTTAAAAAGACTTCGCTTACTTGTCACTGACGCACTGCTTGGATTTTCCAAAGGTGGACTTGATGCCCTTGATCTGATTCCTCCCCTCTTTAGGTCCATGTTCCAGTTCCCCTACCTCCTTTTGTCCTGGATTCTCTTAGTCAGCCTCAGCACTCCACTCAAACCATTTGGCCCAATGTAAGTTTTCCCTCTTTTGCATTACTCCTTTGCTCATGCACTCTCTCCAGGTTAGGTAATGCTATTCCTCTGTACCTTACACAACACATTCAGTTTTACAATGCCTCCACAGCCACACACTAAGTTCCTGATTTCCACCTCCTAGCTCACACAAACTTGCTGTGTCACAACTAATCTGGAAACAAGGTAATGAAATTTGTTCATCCCTTGATCCCATCGCCACAGAACTATATATTCAGGCAGTGTAAGTGCACATCAAAATCAAACAGTATTGACTCTTATTTATGCAAGTGAGCTAATCAGGTACTTGCAGAGGCTGCAAGGGTCATGAGTTAGCGAATTCATTTTTACTGTACTCACAAATAATTGGCCAAGTTGTGCTCCTGTAGTGTGTGTGTTTCAAAGCCATGGGGCACTGTATCAAAGTAGTCATTTCCTATTCCACAGATAAAGCACTTCGTCTAAAAGAAAGAATACATAGCACTTCAACACTATATATAACCCTACTTCCCTTTAAGAAAAGGCCAAAAAGAATGTAACAATTTTTTTGAAAATGGCAATGCATTATGTATAATATGTGCCGAAGAAAACTGTTTTTCTTTTAATGATTTGGACTGGATACCTCAGACAAAACACTTGAATAGAAATTTAACTGCCATCAGAATAGTTTCTTACTGTTAAAAACATTAAATAAATCTTAGCCAAGTATAAGCAAACAGGTGTCAGAAGAAGGAACATCATATAATGGTCAAAGCTAATTTTTTTTTTCTTTAATACTTAAGTAGCACTCACTGTAACATGGGAATATTTATCTCAATGCTTCTTGTTGCTTGTCCAGATGAGACTGAATATTCCCAAAGTTTAGATTATAAATCACAGTAGTTTTGCAACACTTTTCTGAGTTCTTATACTTAAATGACAGAATAGAAAACCACCAAGTACAGGATACTTTCACTCATAGATTAACCACAGATAATGACATCTGAAATGAACTGTAACATAACAGTGTTAACAATCTCTGTTAGAAACTTCTAGTTTGAAGATCCAAAAGATTTAAACAGCCAAAGGCATGTAATTCATCACAATATACAGCAATGTACAGAGATTTTTCTTATTACAAAAATTAAGATGCTGGGATTAGTCTAAACTTTAAAAAGTTAGGAGCTAGGCTTTTTGTCTGAATTTTTGTTAACCTGTCACGGACAGAAAAAAAAAAATGTCCACACTTAATCTGGAGGTATTAAAAAAAAACAAACCATACTAAAAATTGGCAAACAAATCCAAAATGTTCTTAGAGCAGAATATCAGACTAGAGAACCTGGGTTTGTATCCCATGCAGAGACATGCAAGGCAGCAGCTAGAACCTGTCAAAGCATAGCATACCTCTTTCACAGAAGGCAGCAAAGAATAATAAATGCTATTAAGAACCTGGATGCTAGCAGAGTTTTCTCTTCATAAAATTATCTAAAAAAAAATTTATTGGGTACTAACAGAACTACTTATGTGAGTTTTTATATTTTAATAGATACAAAAAAAGGCAATTAAAATAATATCTCAGTTTCTATTTCCATCTATTGAACTGATATGTGAGATTAGAATCTCTCACAATGTACAATCTAGACTCATATACAGAACTGTATTTTCCTCTTAATTTAAAAAAACCTGTCCACTAGCTAGATCACATTTTGATTGAAAACAAATATTCAGGAAACCTGAAGACAGAATATAGTTCAGCAATTGGATGTTCTTACCTCCATGTCTTCCTTAACTTGCTCTTGCTGATCTCTCAATTCACCAAAAGCATCAATAATTAAACCTAGGGTTTAAGTTAAAATGATAGTTAATGTTCAAGAACTGAATTGTAACAATAAAAAAATCTGGAAATCCAAGGCTAACTCTGACAAGGAGTACTAAGTGAGAATCTTGTGCCAATTTACATTCCAAAGACTACAAAAACAACTCAATACGTGAAGAAAAATGAGCAAGTCAAAGAAAATGGCTACCAGTAACATGGCTGGTGGTACTATTTAGAATTCTAAAATGGGACAAGCAGACTTCTGTTTTATTCACAGTGCTCTAATCTTGATTCAGTACATGAAGACACATGTGGCTTTACAGTGATAGAGGCTTTACTATAGAAAGAATACTACAGCAAGTTTAACAGAGTTCGGGGATTTAGTACTTGGCAGATGCAGAGAGGCCCAGAGTTCTGTGCATCCTCTTTCATTATGGTTGTCATGTAGTACAAGGTTCTACTGTCAGAGCTCTACAGAAGTAAGGGGTCATTTCAGGGAGAAAGAGAAAGAAGAAAAAACACCACAGACTCTGTGGCTCAGATTATAAATTCTTTATGATTCACCCTTCATTTCCACCAATACAAATAAAGACTAAAGACTACTGTGTTGTAAAACTGATGAATACCAGATGAGAATTATACTCAAAGCTTGACAGCTAAGGCCTCTCTTCTTCAGCCACTCAAAGAATGAAGAAACAGTGCAAGATATGCCACTTAAGGCTATAAAAATTTTGCACCCTCCCCAAGCCCTTTAAAAAACAACACATTGCTGTCTAAGAGTTATAAACAATTTACCAGAAGCTCAGTCACCTTCTAAACTTCCTTGTAGGAAGTGAGAAAGCGTCCTTATTGCTGTCAAAATCATCTTAAATTAGCTAACTTTTAGCTTTCAGAAAGCAATAAGGTATCACTATTTATAATAGCAACTGGACCTAGCAAAAATAATTACACGCTTTTCCAAAATCAAGAATATACTTCCATTAATTTGTGCAAATTTCAATAAAAGATGACGTTTCAGGCATTCTTGACAACCGTTTGAAGGTATAACACACAAATACATACTTCAGGTAATAACATTAAACAACATTAAACCAGACTTAATAGAAAAAACCCCGACTTCCCAAAATTCATTACCCACTATCCAAATTACAACAGTGAGCCACACTATCACTCAAATAGTCTCACTCAAATTCAAAAGCTAACCTGATAGTAGCTGACTTTCCACTGCCATTAAACAGGATATATTAAAGCTGTTTCATATCAAGCACCTTTCTTTATTCTTTGACATTCTTCAAATAAGCAGGCATCACACTGAACAGAAGGTTTTATAGCCTCTTAAAGCTATGTTCCAGTTTCCACACCACTACCACCAATGTGAAGATTTGCCAGACAGTCAAGAACAATAGATGCTGGCAGCAGCAACACCTGCTGCTGATTTTGTCCGCATAAGCTCACAAAGGCTGGGTTATGCTGAACGACAGTTTTAAGGTATGCCACAAGATTTCACTTTCTAATCACTTCTCTCACTGATCATTTACAGGAGGCTTTTAGAAAGGGCAAGTAGAAGATATAAACTGTAGTTACACCAGTATTCTCACAGCAAAGAGCTTCTTTTGATTCCTCTGAACCAGTTAGAGCCTACTGATTTTACAGAGACTAGGAAGAACAACATATGAATAAAATCCAGCTGGGTGTGATTTAGTATATACATCTATGCTTCATGATCTGCCCCTGGTGTTCTGGCTGAATCTTAGCTATGTGATTGCTATAGCACTAAGATCTTTGTACTACTAAATAATGCCTTCAGTCTCACCGTGGGTTACAAACATGTACCTTGAATAATTGCAAGCAGGATGACAATCACAAAGAAGAAGAAAGTGATGTCAAAAATAATCCGATAGATTTCATATTCATCCCCTGCTGGATCCTCTATTTCATCACCAATGCCTCCACCTGCACGTACTCCAACGTACATGTGAAACATGTAGCACTAGAAAACACAAACCAAAAGGATATAAAGTTTGTCTGCAGCTAAAAGTAAAAATATCCATTGTTGCAAATACAGTAACTGGTAGAACTGGTCTATGGCCTAGCAACTATACTATATCCAGTCATCTTTTTATTTCCTTTGAGGTTATGTGTATTTCTGAGGGAAGTGAAATGCTGCCATGCAGCTAAAGCTGCAGTATTTAAAGTTCTGTCGTTATATAGAAGTTCAAAAAGATTAGAGGTTCATCTACCCTATGCCCAGCAGCACATCGTGATTCATTTACAAGTGTCTCAAGTACTGTGCAAAGAGGAAATACCACTACCACAGCCAACTCCTTTTCCATTTTTTTTAGCTCAAGAGTGAATGACTTTCCCCATCTCTGATATGTCAGACAAAAATTTTAAACAAAACAAAACCCTTTGAGAATGCTTGTGTAGATGACAGGTTACTGATGGAAAATATCTGTAAATACTGTGTAATACTGTGAAATTATATCGTGAAAAGCACTACAATAGGTCTCTCAGTACAGTGATATAGGATGTTGACAATGCAAAATTTCCAGTTTATCATGTTGCAATTTAATAGAAAATTATGATATTACTCTCCAAGGTCTGAAGCAGGGAAATGGTTCTTTTTCTTAAGTAGCTTTGCAAACTATAGGGCCAGGATTCTCACTCTCTATCAACAAGCAGTGATGAAAACTAACTCCTAAAACCTAACTATACAGAGCCTCAATTCTTTTATTTATGTGCCACACTTATTCCCCAAACCCCTTATACAAGAAATTGATATAGTAACATACAATGCTGAGTGACCAATGGCTGAAAAATCTAATAATTTTTAGCGATAGCCTTTATTTTACCATTGGAAGTCAATCATTAACTTAACGAGTAGATGTAGTGTTATCTAAAGAGTTTTAAAAGCTTTTCTTTCTTTTTATTTCTAAAAAGGACAGAGACTATAACTTATCTTTATTCTTTTTAACATCAGCTTGCAAGTCTTACTGCTTTTACAAAAGACCATCTCAGTTTTATAGTATATCATATGTTATTCTAACTCATTCCTGTACAATGTTGTAACCTTTTCGTAAGTGTATTTTCAGAGAATTACAGAGTAGATTTGGTTAGAAGGGACTGCAGGAGGTCTCTGGATCAAATCCTGCTCCAAGCAGGGTCCGTTACAAGCTCGGAGGGAGCTCTGAGTTGCTCTGGTCTTTATTCAGTCAGGTCGTTACAACCTCCGAAGAATTGAGACTACGCAACCTCTGTGAGCAACCTGATCCACTTGCTTGGCTGTCCTCATCAGTACGATGTCTTCCACTTTATGTCCATGGTCTCCTGTCATGCACTGCTATAAAGAGCCTTGATTTGCCTTCCCCATAACCTCTCTGCAGGCGCTAGGAATCTGCTCTTACACTTGTCTCTACCCTGAAGCTTTTCCCTCTCCAGGTCAAACAAGTCCAATTCCCTCAGCCTCTCCTCCCAGGGCTAGTGCTCCAGCACCTCACATTTTAGCAGCCCTCAACTGATTTATGTTCCAGTTTATCTGTGTCTTGTACTAAATGTCCCAAATGGGACAAACATGTAGACATAGTAGTCTTTTTCCACAGTTTGTCTAATTATTAGGTTTTTAATGGTGTCAGTTCCCTGGAAGTGATTCATATTGCATAACACATTGAAATATATTTAACTCTGTTGTACATGATCGCTTTTAGAAAGAAATTGGTGGCAACGTATCTTCAAAATTGTTCGTGATTTAAGCTCTACTTACCATCCACAACTGCAAAGCCTAGCACTCACTGTCTCAATAAGTGGTTCTAAGAGCAGGAGACTTCAAGAACAGGTTGCCAATAGAAGATAATCATAGCAATTCTTGCCAAGGGAAATTGATGGATTCCCAAGGTTAAACAAGAATTTAAGTATCCAAATTACTTACAAAAGTCCTTGCCTATAACTGACCCTCCTCCTGAATGGCCTGTAAAACCTCCAGATTCAGAAGTACCACCTTTTAACTGACTTTGCACAGCTTCACAGCTTGTAGATGGTTTTTTTTTTTTTTTTTTTTTTTTTGAGAAACTATAGCAAAGAATACCATCACATTTCTTGAATTCATTTATAAATGCATTTGTTTATCTAGGGTAAATCTAGTTGTAAAAAATGTTCATTATGTTTGCTTCTTTACCTTCAGTTATAGTCTTTCCTGTTGCTGGCTAATGATCTGACTGCATGAATAGGAATTACAAGAAGGTCAGGGCAAAAATGTAACAATTTTTTAAAAAATAGGCAGAAAGCAAAATAAGACTTACAGTTAGCATATCATCACATTTCATGTCTGGCATATCACCATCTTCACTCTTGTTGTAGAACTTGCGGAAAAAATTGAATGCCACTACTGTGTATAAGTATACTACTACTGCCAGTAATCCCACTGTTAGGACAAGCTGGAAGACAAAATTATAGTGCAGATATAACACCACTATGGAATTATGCTATACAATTTTCCTTGAAAAAAAAAAAAAAAGAGAAGAAAAGTAACAATAATCTATGTGTACTAGAAGAAGGAAAACTTTCTTTAATTTTCCTCTGCCTCTTTGCATATCTGTAATATTTGGTAACGTATCGCCATATTTTCATGCAAAGATTGTGCATTTCACCTGTTTCATTTTGAAGGAAAACTATGCTTCAGAAACAAAATTACAGAGACAAATCTTGCCAAATCTAGTGGATACCTAGAAAAATCAAGCAATCCAGTAGAATTATATAAAATTCACACAATCAGATGAGAATATCTGAGTTTGCTACCGTTATAATAGTAAAAGTATTACTAGTTAATATCACCTATAATTGTGATATAGTCTTTCTACTAATTTAATATTGAAACAATTTTGTTTACATCTATGAAATCACATATAAACCAAACTGTTCCTAATATTTTAATATCTACCTCAGAGAAGCAGCAACAAATACCCCACTGCTCAACTACAGCATCATTAAAATTTTGCCCTGAGTTTTATGAAAATCAGCTGGAAATGAACTGCAGTATCCTAAAAATTGATATTTCACTTGCACAGCTGCCAGACCTAAAAAGTTCCTAATCATAAATAATGTTCCATTACATCATAGATAATTTGCTAAAACTTCAGGACTATTGTTAAAAAGGTAGAATACTTCACTTTTATTTCAGCTGCAGATTGATTTTCTTTCTTTTTTGTTCTTTCAAGAAATCAGAATTAAGAATTTAAGAAATTATGTTCTTTGAAGGGCAAAGAATGTAGTATGTTTTTCACGATACAAATTTTGTTTCACAAATAAAACTTTAGTTTGCCACATAAATTAAAACAACGGTTTGTCAAGGTGAGTTCATAATGAATAGTCTTCTATATGTCACGTGCTTCCCTAGCTATTTTGAAATATAAGCTGCATACATTGAAATGTGTATTTCTTCCTAAAAAACATTGACAAGGACAGTGCGCTTGAAGGCAGAGTTGAATTAAATTCAGCATCGTTTGCATTTATAAAAATCATTGCTAATGATTTTATATCAAACTTGCTTAAAACAAAAGAGAATAAAAACAAACCCCTTGAAAAATAACTTGCTAGTGGTAAATTTCAAAATGGTACTTGCCATCAAACTTGTAAAGCACCTACAGTGTATAAAGTCAGAACCAAAATGTCATCTTATTAGAACAGTACATTAGAACAGAGAAGACCTTTATGTTATGAGTCCCAGCCCAGCTGAATATGAATTATATTAGTGGCCTTGCTAGAAGATCTTCTAAGCAGACCAAAGATGGTTTTTAATAATTAAAAATCATTTACAAAGGTGTTTTGAACTAGGAAGGCCATCAGACTTAAAGAACACTAAGTCTCAGGTTACATTAATTGCCATTCCTAGAACAGTTCTCAGTAAATTAAAAGCTTTAGATGTTTTCTTTACATAAATCAAAATGCAATTTCAGATTTTATAGCTTCTTATCATCAAGGAGCTGAGTTTCTCAAACAGTCCTCTAACAGAAAGAGTAACTGGGTCTCAAACAGACCTTTCTTTAGACGAATCTTGAAAAAAAACGTAAACAGTGACTTTATGGCACAGTTGCTCATAACAGCTAGACACTGTCATACATCCTCGTACTGTTTTCTTATATTCCTAAATTACATTGGCTATTTTCCCCACTGATTCAAGTTCTAAACTTCATGATGAAGAAACAAGTTTGTTGCCAATCTGCAGAGCAACTGAATTAAGTCATGAAGTGACCTTTCTGTGTAGTCCTTAAATAAAAAAAGCTGAAAGGAGATGATAGTTGATACCTGTTTGCCATTGTGTGTCACTGACGACAGGATAGTTCGTAATGTCTTGAATCCCATTGCAATGTCAAGGAGATGAGCAGCAAAGAAAAAATTGTTGTAATGGCCAAGGACTGACATGGTCATGTACCAAGCTAGGTAAAGGAAAGACTAACAGAAAAAAGTACATCAGAAAATAAAATTCATAGGTTTTATCTTTAACTTAATTCAAAACACTAATGAAAGGTAGAAATTGCTTGAATGTGCTCTTTTTGAAATACAAAAAATTCTTTTTTTTCACATAGAATTTGCTAGATATCTTTGAGAATATTCTCTGTGCAAAAATATTAAATCAGCAAATACATAGTTCACAGAACATCATCAAAATTGACGTATCCTAGATTTTAATTTGTAAAAACTAATTTTGAAATTGATAAACTGTTATTTGTTAATGTTTCTAACGTAAAAAGTTTTTTCTTATTAAAATGATTTTTTAATAATTAATTTCTAAATAATTATATTAAAATACTAAAGCCCTAAGGTGGTAATGACAACTGAAAGCACTCTGCAAGAAACAAAAGAATTTTATACTTAATTCAAACTACTAAAATTACTACTTAAACATATAAGTATTATTTAAGTAATTTACTAACTATTACTACAAATGCCAAGTTCATCTTTTCCTCTATCATTTAATTTTTATTGGACTTAAGTAAATATTTATAAGAGAAATTGCAGTCCCTCTCTTAGGAAAAAAATAATCCTGAGCAAACTCTATAGATCATGCTCTTTGTAGACGTAGAGACTTACCATTTCACTCTTCCTAACTGAACTCAGATTATACTTTCATTCTCCAGCACTACTAGTTCCAAAATTGTTTGTTCTCCATCTACTTTTTCCACCAGTAACTCAAGTAATAATCATATGAAGTGTGAGTTCTTACACTTCAAGGTATTTCAACAGTCAGTCTTATTTATCATACGTCTTTTTTTTGTTGTTTTTAAAGACTCATTTTTTTTCAAATTATTGAAATCACCAGCATCATTCTGTATCACATCCTACTACCAATTTCAGTGATACAAATTTTAGGAATCACACACACATTACCCACACTGATCTGACTGTACTCCAGGTATATTCAAGTGTTCATAAAGTTTATACACAGTATGGAAAATGTCAGTTAGAATTTATGTAGTCTGTTTTCTAATTCTACCATGCAGTGCTTACTTATTGCTCCTCAATAAAGCTTATCAGAAAGCAGGTAGGAATTGGCTGAGATCCTGTAGACTAATGTAACTGGGAAAATATTTTGGCCGTGTCTTTTTAAGTTTCCAAGATTTTCTTCATCTATGTAGTAAATTCAACATAATCCAGAGTATTTCATACTTTCTTTCGAAGCACTTCGGGTTAACAAGTATATATTGCTTTTTAGAAGATGAAAATATATATATACACAGACATATATATGCATATCTACTGATAAACTCACATTATCAGTGAAAACAACTCCTAATTTCCACATCTGATACTTAACATCAATGGAATTTAGCCTGTAAAAATAAAATAAATACATTACATTTGATATCAAAACACGATAGGAAAATATGCAGCATAATTTGTGGGAAGTGTATTGTCACATAAACACAGGAGAAAACAGCCGATCTTTTTCTTCAAATGCTGAAATATATCAGAATCTTGTTCTAATTCACACTTTTACTCTAGAATGGACCTGTCCCCCAAAAAAAAGAAAAACAAAAAACAAACGCAAAAACAGAAAAATAAATTAATAAATAGTGGTTTGGATTCATCAAACTTAATGCTGATAGATGTAAACAATGTTATCATATACAAACAAGTGAAATGAACTGTATAATCCATGGATAAAAAAAAAAGGTTTGGGTTTTTTTTAAAGGCAACCCATCTAAGCCTGAAGTAGCTGTCAAAAACGGTCAGAGAATTTGCACCCTAAAATGCCAATTATTTATCATTAGTTATGACAGCATATCTTGGGCAATACAATTAGATGACATTAAAGACAATGTGAGGTGAAACAAATCTCAGAGCTTGCGTCCTTTCCTTTTCCCACTGGTATAAAATGTATATATAAATGTATATATAATATATATAAATGGATAAATGTAAAAGAAAAGAGAAATGTACATTAAAAGGTTTTGCAGAAAGGGACCTGAGGTTCTTGGTTGACTCCAAGTCAAGCATAAGCCAGCAATGCATCCTCACTGCAAAAAAAGGCTAATGGTACTCCGAGCTCCATGAGAAGTGTTGCCAGCAGGTCAAGGGAGGTGGATCCTTCCCCTCTAGCTCAGCAGTGGTAAGGCCACACCTGGAGTGCTGGATCCATGCCTGGGCTCTCAATTTCTTCCACATTTTTTGTTGCTTTGTTATATAAGCCAATTAGCCTCTTCTGCTCTCCTCTGTTCAACAAACTTTCATGTTGTACAGACTAATACCGTAAAGTATTATCTCCAAATTTTTGCCTTGATACCTCTAAGTATTCATTCTCTAGGTATTAATTTTTCTAGGCACATTGATGTCACGATTAGCAATCGGTTTTGCTTTATTGTTCCCTTCATTGTAGACAGCAATTCTGTAGAAACCAAAGCCTAAGGTGTCACCAGAGTTTCTTCCATGGTGACTCAGGCCATAGTTGCGGAGTGACATTTGTTGTCCTATTAGGATTACAGAGATGATACAAACTACATACACTAGAGAAATAAAAGGTACCATTTTTTCTCTTGCAAGCTTATAACTTTACAAGGATGGAAAGATACATCCACCACAAAATTCACATTTATATCTTGAAAGAATTTATTAGAATCGGGCTACTCTTAGAAGTCTCCAAACTGTGCTATGCTTCAGATACCAGAGTACTCAAAAGATAAATCTAGTATGCTACCATTTCACCAAAGCTAGGAAAGCTTCTTGAACAAATGGCTTCTTCGACAATAGCCTAGCACAACTCAAAGCTGCTGATACCATTTTACTCAACCCCAAGGTATAAGAATATTTTGCAGACCCAAACCTGAGTTACTAACAAAGTCAAAATGTATAAAAAATTGTCCTAGAAGAAAAAACAAACAAACAAAACTTTTGTAGCATGTTAATGTCTTACTTTATTCTAAGTATTCTTGTGTCAGGCATATTCTTGCCACTATATTCCACCTATTCATAACTATATTTGTCTTATGTATATAACACCACGGACAGGATTGCTTATGAATGGGCAGGATACTCTCTCATTAAATGGCAAATAAAAGACAGCACCAGGGGAATTTACCTCTATTCAATTTAATTTGATAATTTTATATTTTACAAAGAGCAATAGCTGTAGAGCTTCTAAAAATAATGCAAATATTGATCTATATGAAAAAAAGGAACTGTTCATTTTTCTACATCTCAAATACCACAAAACCAAACAGCAGTTAGAAAGGTAAAGGGACTGAGAGGTAGTCCTTACTATTACACCTCTGATAAATAACTTTCATCTTTGTGTCTTTCATATTATCCTGTCAAATATGCTGCAGCTAGTTTATTATCATCCATCTCAGAAAGGAAACTTATTCAATCGAAAAACAGTGCAGTCTCAATCCTGGTGTTCAAATTTTAGCTGTCTTCACTATGTAAACTATGGTAAAGCTCCAACTTCATCCTCCTCCTTTGCTTGTTATATTGAAATAATACTGCAATATATATAAAAATAATTATTAAAATATGTATTTATAGATTTAAATATATATACTTTAAAAACCCTCAGGACTGCATCCATAAGCTGCATGAGTTAAAATATAGCAGGGCACTGCAGATTTTTTATGCAGTTTATCAGTGGGATGGGTAGGAGTTTCTGAAGCAATGGTCACCTGCAAGTAGAGTACTCCAAATCCCTTGCAGAAACATAGATGAAAGGGAATCCCACATTATTTGCCCACAGGAAAGGGGAGAAACAGTCGCAGCTAGGGGTCAAGGAGACAGAAGAAAAACCTGGTTCATTTGTATTCAAAACAGAAATGCTACACGCTGCATTTCCCTTCTGTGTTGAGAGAGACATAAGTATCTGGTCTGGTCAAAGTCTAGGCCACCTTATGCTGGTACATGTGGATATAGAGGCACTAGAGCTGGGATCTGCACCAGGTCATGCCATTCTCCATTTTTTTTCCCCAAAAGTGTTGCACAAAAGGTTCTACTCCAGTTCTTTTTCCCCACCTTTCTCTTCATTGTACTGCAAATATATTTGAAATGTTGCATCTAAAATATGCCTAAGGTTTAGTAGCTTCATTAGTGTTCACTGGTAAAAAGTGGATACATGTCCCTTCCAGAAGCACGTGAATTTTATGCAAATGGTTCTGTGAATTTCTGTCATAGTTGTTTATTTTCCCACAGCATATTCATCTGCCACAAGTATGGAATGATTTCTCCAGGGAGAACATGAAAGACGGATGAGGTCATAGGGTTTTTTTTAAATGTATATAACGCGGAGTAGACATGAGAGATGTAATAAAAAACTGGCACCTTCAGGCTTCATTCTGAAATTAAGTATTTCCTCAACCTTCTCCAACTGCTTCATTCTGGTCTTTTTTTTCAAGAGAAAACATTATTTGAAATTTCTTCCTAAATATGAGTCATGAGGACCCAGGGAAGGGAAAGTAATTTCATTTTAATTTTATACAAGTAAAAAAAAAAGTAATAAAAATCAAACATTTTTTTCTAAGCTCAAGCATGGGTCCTACTATAATCCAGCAGCAGAACAGCAGCTAAGAAAGTAGCCTGGAAAGTACTTCTGACACAATATTAAATTTTACTTATTGCAATGCCACAGGGCCCACACTTGGACCTTAACACTGCACCTGACTGACTGTTTAGATGGACTTTAGGTTTATTTATCCATCTTTACAAAATCAACCTTGTTTCAATGCAATTCTAATCTACCCCTGATCCCACTGTCTCTACCTCACAGAATCCTTGCAAACCCATTGATAAAATGTTGCTTTTAATGAAAGCTATATATAAACCCTTACACTGTAATCTCAGTAGCATTAAAAGTCCCCGTTAAAATATATTCTATCTATCTGAATGTCTTGTTTTTGTAACACAGAACTCAAAAAACATTTTTACAGTGCTTTACAAAAACTGAAGTAGTAAAATGAATGCAGTTACTCTGAATATCCAGGCGCGTTTTTTCAGGTCTGTCATCAAGAGGATAGGCAAATACATAGTTTAGGGAAAACAAATCATAAAAATACGTGAAGACTAATCCTCCCAGATTTTACTGGTCAGTATCACTCAAATTTATTTCATTTCTTTATAATCAGAAGACACAGTGCCAGTTTTGCCCATTCTTTCCAGCTGAGCTGAACTGAGAGAACTATGTGAAAAGCAGTTTCCAGTCCAGTTGTAATGACACTACGAAAGCAGTTGAAATGTAATGCATTCAGGCAGCTGTACACTAAACTAAATCTTCATACATAAAAAACAATGGAGCCCCGCGTATGTGTTGTTTATAATTAAATAAATCCACAGTATCATTCAACTTAAGAGTTGATTTATCTTATATAATTTTATATAGAAGAGCAACAAGAAAATTCAAAGCTGAATGACAAACCTTGTATACTTGATGTTAACTTACAAAAAAAAACTGAAACAAAAAACCCAAAAGTCCAAGCAAAAAAACCAATTACACGAACAAGAAGCAAATGCTTACACAGCAGATAAGGAGCTATCCTTCTTTGGTTTCTTCTTTTCTCGAGCATCACTAAAATCAAGAGCAGCTTTGTCCATTCCTAGTAATTCACTGATCCTGTCACGGCCATAGAACTCACCATATTTATCCATGACCTAAAGAGAAATATTTAAGAAAATCAGTTGGGTAGACCAGCTGGTTTTTAGCCTAGTTTCTGAAGACAAGAAGTTTAACATGCATGATCTTTTTCTTTTGTTTGTTTCCATCTGTCTATCACATCAGTCAGTATTTTTTTTCCTACTCAATGGAAATCAATTCAATTAAAGCAAGAGGTGGATGCCAAAGATAAGATGCTCCTATTCATTTAATGAAAACAGGAAGAGTAAAGCAACCCAGCAGAAGAACAACAACTAAATCAATATCATCAATGACAAAAAATAAACTGTGAGGTCACACAGGAAAGAGATGTTTCGAATATCCTAGCTATGTGAAAAGCTCTGATTAAAATATGTTTTGTCAAAGACAGCATTTGATCCTTACTAGTTATTGCTTTTACTAAAATAGCAAATAATAATTTTTTTAAAAAAAATCCATTTTAAAAGCTTTTTCAATAACCTATACATCTTGATTGGGAATTTTGGAATTTTTTTTAGGTTGTTTTTTTTTAAGGGCAAGTATTTCACATTGAAATAGTAATGAAAATGTCCTCACATTTACTTGCTCTCATTCTCCCTGAACACATAGCTCCTTCCAAAATATTATCTGTCTCTTCTCATTTTCAAAAGAATATGTAAAGGAATATAAAATTTTGGGTAACAAGATCATAAATGAATGAATTCTGCAGGTGAGGTGGTATTTTACCAGCTGTCTAATAAGCAATGCTTTAAATCTTTATTGATATGTTTGCAGATTTTTAGAGACAAGCCTTCTTCGTCACATGCCTGAAAACAGTGCTTCACGACTGTGGATCATTCACTAGGCTAGGGATTTAAATATATTTACATATAAATATACATAAAACCCCACATTCTTTACAAAATAGTGTATTTGAAGGTACTTAAAGCTATGCAGAGCGTTTCCTCAACCAAAGATAAAGTACCAAACTTTCCACACAATTTAAAAAACATGCACCTTTCCTTTTAATAAGAACCTTCCTTGACCTACTACATTGACAGAAGTAATGAAGTTTTCTCTCGAGTACTCTGTGCAAGCTACTTGTTCTTCTTTGCTTAGACAGGTAGAAATATGTATCTAAAAACTTTAGATAGGCAAGCAATACTTCCAACAACAACATGAATGCCTAACTCAATGCATTTTTTCATAGGTTGACCCACAACTGTTAGGAAGAAGAGCTACAAGTATTTAAAAAAGGTGTGGCATTTTCCAAAAGATTTGGAAATGATGTGAAAGAAAATGATGTGAAGAAAGGGTGAATCTGGTCCAACAACATAAAACCCCTCTTTTTTTCAATTGTGACCAAATGCCCTAGGAAGATTATTCTTGTTGTAAGCTATGGAATGTACATAACACATTCTCTAAGAGCAAGCTCAGAAAACATTTGACATAACGTTCTTAAGAAATGAACTTCAGCAGTTTCTGCTTACAGAGGACTATTTTTGAGAAAGAGAGATTGTCATGGTATGTGATGAAAGCTCATCTGCACACCCACAATGGACCACACAGAGACAATTTTCAGGGGGGAGTTCAAAGTATACCCTACCCAGCTACTCCCGGACCCACCACAGGAGCTATCAGCCCATTAAAAAGCCATCTCCTTAAGCCTAGAGGAGCACAGGGGCACAATGGTAAGCAGGAACCTAAATAACAGACTCCTGAAGAATAGACACTGGGCATGGTCTCTCCCAGGGCTGTCCCATGAGAGCCTCAGCCCCAGTGTCCAGGTATGAAATCCATGAAGATGGGTCATTGGGAGTAGCTCTCCAGATCATCTTTCAGACTAAGATGGTTACTGCCAAAGGATGTGGGATACATTATGGGATGGCAAAGGAAGAGCATTTGGGGACAGCACAGAAATTACTGCATGTCATAGGGAGGAAGCAAAGGTGAGGAAAAACAATTTACCTGATTTGGGGAGTAACTAATGTGGGAAAATAGAGTAGTAAGGGACAAGAGAGACTATATATATATATATATATATAGTTTTCTGGTCAGTACAGCTGTCTATGTCCAGCACCTAAACATCTCAATCTATCCTGTCTTCATATTAAATTCCTTTCTAAACCTTTCCTGAGGGATTCTCTATTCTGTGTGAATGGAGGTGAATACCTAAATATACACAGACAAATTGAGTTACATATGTTGCAATTTACATACAAGTGTATGCAGAAATTCTTGATAGAATTTCATTAATGTATTTGAATTCCTGTTTTATAAAACAAGCTGTTTGTAGAAAAAGTTTGGAATAAAACTATCCAAATCACACGAAAGTAATTGTAAGCATGAGGTAAGAAATTCTGTGTATTTTGAAATGATATATATGGAAATCTACACTAAAATGACTTATATTTCAAAGACATGTAGTCCACATTTCTTCAAACACAAAAATAAACATGCATTAAAACTTTATATTAACTTATATATATTTAGAAATAAATCTTGCCTTTCTTTTCACAAATTTGTCCCAATAGTTATTTGGAAAAGACCTGGAAAAAAAACACATAGAACATTACATTTAAGACAGTCATGAGAAGATACAGCAGTTACTAAGACATCATAAAAAATTACATAGTGATTTTGTTTCTCAGTGTCTCTTTGTTGTCGCTAGCACCAGCTAGTCATTTGTGAAGTCACTGGAATGAAAGCTGCCTAATGGCATTCAGCCTAACATGTTCACGTGTCTGGGAAAGAGCAGCAGAGCTGATGTCTGCAGACAGGGTTCTGAAGCAGTTGGATCACACAGTCCCACCAGGCAGAGAGTCAGGGCTTTAAATATATTCCTGAAGGAGAGCTTTCAAGAGACACTAAAAGAATGCAAAGCATGGTTCACTCTTGAACTGACAGTACTACACAATCATCACTGTGCTTGCCAAAATATTTTTTTTTTCTTTTATGAAACAGAAATAGTTTAAAATCAAAAATTTGGAATGAATAATACTAAAAAGTAATAGTAAGCATTAGCATAACAGGTGCCTGAAATATTTTGTATGTACTTGCTAGAAATACATCCCTCAAAATTGTTTATTTCAGACAAGCTAGATGATCAACTATATAATTGCAGAGATTGAAGGACAATTCCATGTAAAACTCTAAAGAGACAGAGAAGGTAAAAACTCACTGTGTGTTGATTACAAGTCTATCCCACTGTCCCTTAATATCATCTTCTGATGGCTGTTCAGTTATATATAGCCCATCAAATTCCAATTTTCTTGCCACTTCCTTTTCTCTCTTAAAAATAACCAGTGGGACCTGTAGTTGAAAAAAATATGAGGAATTATTTAAAATGTACTGGGATGTCTGAAAATTCTTTAGAAAAGCTTGCTATTTTAAAATATTAAGTATGAAAACTGATGAAAGCAAGAATAGTATTTAAAAAAAATTAAAGGCTTGAAAATTTCCCAGAGCACTGCACAAGGACCAGGTCATTCAGATTCATATAACAAGAGTGTACCACATAATTGTAAAAAAATGGCCAAAACCCCTAAAAAGGAATCCTTCAAATAAAAACACTTCTTCAGTGCTATGGAGCTATTAGACCTAGTCAAGTGAAAGAGAGATAAAATTAAAATAATTTTTAAATACTTAGAAATTCTAGTTCCAAATTATTAATTTAGGATCACACTTTTGGATTGCATCTTTATATCCAGAGGTGTTAGAGATTGCCTTTCATTTGTAAAAGAATTCTTGAGGTTTCACAGTGGGAAGCAAAGTGATTTCACAGCAGAGAGTAAAGAAAGACTGGAAGCAGTAAAAAGAAAAATACTTAAATCATATTCGCATTCCATATACGTGGATCTGTGCACTGTAGTTCTTTGCCAGCAGCTGAGACATCTGAGCTGGAAGGATCAGACTTTACCCTCAACTCTCATCACCTGGATGACATTCAGAAGTACATTCTGAGAAGGCAATGTAACTAGTGGTCCCAGCGGAATGGATTTTTCTTAGAAAACTATTACCGACAAAAAATAAACGCAACTCTTCTCTGGAATTATTTCACAGGTCCACTAAATTTTTCCACCATGACTGTATTACTAGTCAAGACTGGACATGAGTATACTGAAATAGTAATAATCATAGAATGGCTTGAGTTGGAAGGGACCCTAAAGATCATATAGTTCCAATATCCCTGTCATGGGCAGGGACACCTCCCATTAGACCGGGTTGCTCAGAGCCTCATCCAGTCTGGTCTTAAATACTTCCAGAGATGAGGTATCCACAACTCCCCTTGGCAACTCGTTCCAATGTCTAAAACTTACTCCACTGAAACACCACGGCAATTACTTTAGATACAATAACAATAGTTCCAGAAGAAACTGTATCATACACAGACATGTAGTTACGAAGATTTTTGGTTTTGAAAGCAGTATATCTCAAAAGATAGAGACTGAAGCCGCATTTGGTTTCACAGGGTTTCACAGTGGGAAGGAAAAGCAAGTTGTTACTGCAAATAATGACAATGTTTTTCCCTTCTAGCCAGTGAATGAATATAGCTTGAAAAAAACCAATGTGGGAAAGTAGCATAAAAAGTCATAGTGGAAAAAAAAGTCATAGTGGAAAAAAAAAAAAAAAAGCTGAGGTGGGAGAAGAGGACATCTCAAAAGACAGAAATCTAAGCTTTAATGCTGCATGCCAATCAGTGAAAAACACCTCAACTACAAATGCAGATTGCATGTTTTCAGCATAGAAAGAAGTATTGCCCGTTAAAAGATGCAATGAAAAACACCAAGGATCACATAAAAACTTGATAAAGAAATAATTTAAAGGACAAATGAGCAACCATACTGTGTCATAGAAAGGTCCATTTAATTTAATACTATCTTGCACTTTGACCTATAGTTTTTGCCTTGGGAGGAGCACAAAAATGGGGTAGGTACATGCCCAGATACACTCCTTCCAGCTGCAGGGATTTATAATATTTGGTCTTCCTAAACCAGAAGCAGCAGTATGCCAGTCAAGGTGGTATCTTTCTGACATACCTAACAGAGATCTTCTGCAAGATATTCCTTTAAAAGATGTTTAAGTTCCTGCTATAACACTGCCACCAGAGTGTGTATGAAAAGCAGGCATTGTCTATAGCCACAACATGCCGTAGCAGTAGCTCAGAATGCTGCATGCTTTTCAAATGACCCAGATGACAGATTAGTAATGCAGACACTGTCATCTAGCTTCCTCTGGTCGTGTGCATTCACAGCTTGTCTTTGAGAGTCACAAGCAGCTTCTGATAGGGGTTACTGCTGCAATTGTCTGGCTGACATAGTAACAGTGCAAATGCTGATCCTATGATCCTGTGTCAGCACAGCAAATCAGGCTGTTGCCTGTAAATTTCTGAATTCACACATTACCTAACAAATAATTTCTGTGTAGGTTATACTAACAGAACAGTGTTTCTTTACATGGTCCCTCAACCTTCATAAGCAGGTTGGCTTGATTTCCAAATTGGTCAAATTGGTTGACTTGCAATTTGTACCACGCAATGCATAAAAAAGTTGGGATCTAGAAGAAAAAACAATGTTCTTTTTTTTCTTACTTTCAAACAGTAATACCCTATGATGCAGAAGAATGAGATGACTGTGTGTAGGATGGCCAAAATCCTCAATGTGGGCTCCATGTAGCCACTGCTTTCTTCGAGGACATAATGCACTGCAATGACCCTCTCATCGTCGCTTTCCAGGCTGTTCAACTTGCTAGTTTCACCAGTAGATACCACAGGAACTTCCTTTTCTTCTGTCACAGCTGAAGTGGAGACCTGTTTAAATCACTTAACCTTAGTATGGCAGCTGTATTCCTTTGACAGAAACTTTACGCTACTACACGCTAGATAGTATAACCAAAACCAATACCAAGGACAGTATGAGGAAAGATTTTTTATTTTTTTTTTGCATTAAATACCCACAGAAAACGCCTCCTTTTCATGATGTTACACCAATCTGTGATAATATGCATTTTCTTGATTTTTTCACTCTCTGTCTATGGTAGCAAATCTGGGCCACACTGAATTTTATCACATCAAATTAAAGAAAGGGCATAGTCCTCTCAGAAGCAATCCAGTCAACTCCTGGCATTCCCACATGTAGCCTTTGTCAGCAACTGATTTGAGTCTAGAGTTATCTTAACACTAAAAGTCTTGACAAAGATCAGTGATATTCTAGGCAGTTTAAGATGATGTGACTTCTTGCTTTACACACCTGAATGTTTTTCAGTATACAGCTTGAAACGTATTTTGACAAGTTTACCTTATAGAAAAGCAGGATAAAGTTGATGGCAAAAGCAACAAACAACGCCAACATTCTCATATTGTAAAAGTTTCGTGCAAAATAATTCTGAAAATAGAAACAGAACATAAATACGCTTTGCCTAATAAGATACCACAATCATTACAGGGTTGTTGCATGGGGGCTTTTTTGTTTGTTTCCCCTATGGACCTTTGTAACAGAATTATAAACAGATTAAAAAAAAAAAAAAAGGGAAATATCAAACATTTTGAGTGATGTATTGTAGAAATTCTCTCCTACTCCGTATGTACAAGAATGGATAAAGGACCTTTTGTTTCACTCCATGCAGAAGGGCTGAAAGACTTCTAATTGCCTCTTATATCTTTTTTATCATCCTCTCAGTGCCCTTAGAGAAAACACCAAGACATCACAATGTAATAGTAACGTAACAGTACTACAGAAATCTCTGTCTTCCCCGTATCTCAACATTCTTGCATATGGCAAGCTGTTACTTTTAGCAAGAAGCAAAAATGTTTGCATATATTTATATTAAATCTTTTACTATTCCAAAATCAATTGTATTTTTACCAGATCATCTAAGAGTTCATCTGCAACCTAAGTAAGTACCATGAGTAGAAAGCTTCTCTCATATTACGATGCTATCATTAGGATTGCAGAAATGTACTTTTTCCCCTCCTGACAATTCACAAACCTTTCAAGCAGACATTTTAAAATGCTTTAACTCTTTAACTTTAATGGAATTTCTCCATTTTTCAGCCCTAAACATAGATGACTATTAGTGAATTATTAAGTGAGGATATAAGAAAAAAAATTAAATTAAATTCACCTAACTGCGATCTAAAAATTGAATCTGAGTTCAAAAATAAAATTAATTTCTTATTAAGATAGTGATTGCTGTTTTGCTATGCTACTCATGTTAGAAGTAGGCTGTCCCTCCACAATTGTAACTACTAGATATATAGCAAAAGTGTATTTCTTTTTACTTTGCATTTCACACTAGCCTCACAGAATATACATGGAATCTCCTAGCAAATAACGGATTTGAAATTGTTCTACAAATAATGGATTTGAAATAGTTCTACAGCCAACTCCTAGATAACATATTTTACACTCCCAGATACAGTTATATGATTTTAATTAGTCTTATTTTCCACAGGTTCTGCGTTTCTCAAATAATAACTTGCTATTTAAAAAAAATAAAAATAAAATAAATCTATAACATCTTTTCTTATGAGTTTTAGGCTAAGCATTGTATCTCAATAAATTCTTTTTATAGGAGAGCTTGTCATTTCCCAAAGTTATCTCTCAGGGAAAGACAAATCCTACAGGCTCACAAGCTGCTGTGAAAATTTGGGATCTTTTATTCACATAAAAATGCATGGCTGTTTTCCAGTGATGGACAGGTATCTCTGTCTGGGTTTTGAACAATAATCATCTCTGGGGATTAATATCTTGTCTACTAAGTGTGTTTCTTTTATCTAATGTTTCAGTTAAACCTTTGTCTTTATGTCCTTTTTATGAATGATGGTGCATAGAAAAATTCCATTCATCAGATGCAAATTTGCCTTTATACTGGTATAATAATATGATGGTACATCCCTGCTAACAAGTAAACACGTAGTCTAGAGAATCACTTACAAGAAGCTTCTGTTGGTATGCAATGATTTTCTTCCAGAAAGCTGATTCCTGAATTTCTGGTTCTCCATATCTGTGAATATGAAGTTGTCTTAACTTCTGTTTCCCTTTGTCTTCCTTGGTTTTCTCTTCTTTTTCTCCATCTTCTCCTCTTAGGACACAAATGAAGTCAAAATAATGTGCCAAGTCAATAAAATTGCTAAACAAAAAAATTAAAATCACACCCTGAAAGAAGCCATTGCATCTTTTCATGAGGCTCCAGTAGTCATGACTCACACAGTTTACACATATGAACAACAAGGAGGCATATCCCTCTTCAGCCCAAAGCACTGGCAAGAGCAACAGTCCAGTTAAGTCTGCAGATAATCAAACTTTCTGGTTTGGCACCCTGAAGTGAAGATACTAACTGGTAGAGACAGGAGATCAAGAATCTGCCAACCTTATTACCTGAAGCTTTACTTCATAATTGCGCATCTAATAGTTGCACTGATACATGTCTATAAAACTGACAGTTGTATGTCTGTGTAGATGTCTATCTGTCTATGTGCTCCTCTCCAGCCTCATGCACTTGATCTATCTGGTTCACACAAAGACTGCAGAAAACTTTGGTTCTTGCATTTACATGCCATATCTCAAGTTTTAAATTCTGCATTTCTGCCCACTTGAGGAATTCATAAGTATCCACTTCAGGAGGAGATATGAATAAGAAATCTTGACAGTTGCCCCATTATGAAAAGTCAGTTAGTAGGCGGCATTCTCTAAACACATGAGCTAAGGAACTATGAATTTTCTTAGATGTTAATTTGACCTGACAGCACAATAGATGAAAGGATCACAGAAGTCCATCTGAAGCCAAACCAGAGTGAGAGGCAACTTATAAATTACATTATTAATTTCTCTGTATCTATCTACAAACAGAATAACTGATGTCCAAAGTTGCTTCTCTTACTAGAATACACTGGGCAAATTTTCACTCGAAATTTCTCTTGAAAGTTTGTCTTATGTTAGGAGTGGCTGAATTAGAAATTTGCTGCACTGATTATAAGGTGACTTTTTGTTACTTCTGTTTGTCATTCCAGGACAGCAATAAGGATAGAGCTTGAGACTAAGGGACCCACTTGGATTTTCAACAGTGATGTATCATCTATAGGAACTGTACATGTATCAGAATTGTACATGTATTTGGAGTCATAAAATACAGGGATGAATTGTCATACTTTTTACTGGTTAGAACCAAGCACTATGTTCATTCTGAGCTAATCTCATTAGCATTAGATGGTAACATATCCTAAAAAAGACTAGAATGATCATTTATCAAATACTAACATTTGTTCTTAGAAACATGTGGGAGCACTCACTAATTCATTACAATTATATTGGAATACTAAGCTTTTTCAAAATCCAAATATCTCAAAATAAGTCAAAGAAAGAAAGAGGGGCAAAACAGATTTAATCTCTACCACTGGTGGCTAACAAGACTCTGGAACTCAGGTGCTCTTATAATTTTTCCAAATGATTTTCTCATAGCTTTCAGACTTGTCAAGGAAAACTAAATACATCAAGTACATTCTAAAAGAAACTGACTTGACATTACAAAGGATGCTGCTGGAAGAGGGAAATCCAGTCTCTGAGTGATGCAATTTATGTGGCATTTCCTTGCAAATGCGTATGGATGTGGAGGATGATGGTTAAAAAAATTCCTAACTGTGGAACATGAATGGACACAAAATTAAAGGCAATGAAATAAGCACAATTCAAGATGCTTTTTAAGTGAAACAAACCACATTTTGCAGGATCAGAGATTAAGGTAATACATACTCTGCTTTTTCAGGTTCAGATTTTGTTTCCTCCTTCTCTTCTTTTTCATCTTCTTTCACCTGCTCCTACAAAAAGTCAGATTGAAAAAAGTGTCTAAACTCTATTAGTTAGTTTAGAGGCTACACAGAGCGCAGAATGTTAGGGTGTTTTTTTTTTTATTTTAACAACTGAAACCCTGATAGAAGATGATCCTTCAATTTACATTAATGAAGAGACATTATAACACTGAATTAAAGGCAAACCACAACACCATGTACTTAACTATTTACTCAACAGAAAGCTGTGAGAATTCATGTTGATGATATCAGAGAGTGTAAACACCAGTAACTATATGTGATTCCTGAAAAAGTCACAAAACCCAGAAAAACATAGGTACAAGTTTTGTTTCAAGATTATACTTAACAAATGAAAGAGAAATGTACAACAGAAATAAAAGATACATTTACCTGGATTTTTTCCTGCACCTGAGGCATTGGAGCTAAGGAGGGAGTACTCAGTAAATCACTCAAACCAGCATTTGGATTGTGAGGGATCAATTTATATTGTCCACCTTCTCGTTTCAAATCCAAACCAAATATATCTGAGAGCAAATCACTCTCCTCTGATAAAGTTCTCAGATCCGTCAAGTCTTCTGCAGGCAAGGCAGCTTCTGTTGGCTTCCTCTCCCCCTCTTCTCCTTCCCCACGCACTTCATCCTGCGTGGGATCTGGCATATTAGCTAACAGTTCAGCCACCTTGATTTTCTTTGCTCCTTCTACTAAGCTTCCTCCAAGCAGCAAACTGCATATGATGCGAAAGAAGCCCCGGATGACACTACAAGCAAAATGTAGTAAGCCCATCAAAATGCTCCAGTAGGAAGAAAAAAAAGCCATGATCATGTCCTTCATGGTCATTTTCTTCACTTTTTTCATCTGTTTCTTTAGGCTTTTCACGCTGAGCATTTTCATAAGAGTCATTAAATTATACTTGAGAGCTACTAATGCTGACTTCATGGTCACGAGAGAGAAGAAACCTATTCTAGGATCCTGTTCATCAGGTTTATCCTTCTCATTCTCCTCTTTATTTGCTGACCTTTCATTCAGGTCTGACTCCGAGATCTGGGCAGCCAGTTGCATTTCAAAGATGGTGTCCTCACAGAAGTTAACAAAAAGCTCCATCTTTTCTTTCTCCCCACCTTCATTTACAACATCAAATATAAATTGTCTCTTTGACTCTTTTACCTGAGGTTTCTCCCACTGAGTCCTACTTGACTCACTTATTTCAAAATAAACTCGTTCAATGCGCTTTGCACTGCCCATGATTTCTATACGTCCAAGGAAAGGTTGAAAGTAATTCAGTACACTCTCTGACAGTTCAAGAAAAGTTTGCAAGCGGGTATCATGGGGCATGTGTTCTGACAGGTTGGTCAGGAGAACAGCAACATTGAAACCAATGTCTTTGGCAGGTTCGTGGAATCGTTTCACAAACTCCTCATAGTCCAGGGTCTCATTCTCATCTGTTTCAGCACACGATAGCAGAAACTCAGTTTCAGACTGGGTGTAATGTTTATGGCTTTCCATTGCCTTGTGAAAATCCCTCTTTGAAATTATCCCTTTGCCGTCGGGATCATATTCTTTGAATGCATCAGAAGAAGTCAAATCTTTCAATTTTAAGAACATATCAAAAAACTTCAGAATCATCTCCACATTGTTGGACGATTCCACAAGCATGTCAACCATCTGCTTGCCAATAGTTCCATTCACAACATTACCTAGATGTGATGACATGAAGTTAGAGATGTTGATGGTAACACATTTACTATAATAATGAGTATAATAAAGACTAGTGAAATAATCAAACAGTAAGAATGATAAACTGCTAGCTAAAACACTCACATAGGAATGAGAGCTGTAAAATCAGAAATCTTTAGTAATAACACTACCCTAAGACTTGGGGGGGCAGGGGACGAATAATAAGCGACTATTTTCCATTAAAGAAAGGAAGAACTAACAAGCACTACAGAGAGATATCTGTTACATTTAAAATAGTACTAAACATGAGGCAGTATACAATGAATTTTGCTATAGTGCAACATGGACAGAACTAGTGTCACTTTAGTTAGAATGAGTAACTCAGCAGGTTACTCATGAAGCACAGTCTACAATGCTAGGAATTTATTTTGCTTTTCGGTGACCTTCTATGAGCAAAGCAGTAGCAATTCATGCTACATTGTAATCTGTACTGCATTTATTGCCCTCCCAGTAAAAAGGAAAAACAGATCTTTGGATCATCCATACGTGTGCCTGGTCAGTTCAGCAATGGAAGTACTAATATAATACCATAAAGGAGCTAAAGTAGTAGTAGTATTTCTTGACAATGATCACGTTCCCCGGGGAGTCATGATTTCACGTACTAGCTATAAAGTGATCTTGAACCTAGTCACTAGACAAATCAAAGCCTGTTCTTTATGGCTAAGATCACTACCAAAATAAATGCGATACAGTAAAAGTGTTAATAAAAAGACTAATAAATGGTTTAGTCCCTAAAATTTAGGACTCCAACATCAATAGTAAAAAGCGTCAACTTTTCACCTAAGACAAAAGAGAAGCCAAGTTCACAGAAACAGAGTAAAACTTCTGCCAGAGCTGGATTTTATACAATTTGGCTATTCAGAATTAATATAAACTACATCAACTACATTACATAAATCTCCTATTCAGTTTAAGACCTAACAACTCTTCTCACAATTGAGACAAGAAAATAAAAAATCCAAAGTAAAATGAAAAATTATTTCTCACAGGAAGAAAATGATAAGGGTAAAAACTTTGCTATAACAATCCTGAAAGAGGATTTCAAATTAAATTTTTACTACCTTCCAGCATAGACAGCAACATGACAACCATATCCTTCTGAAGATCCATTAATTCCTTCAGTAATTCAATTTGACTGGAATCCTAAATAATGAACACAATATATATAATATTTATTCACTTCTTTGAGATTTATACATGCTCTTGCATATTTCATCCTGTAAAAATGAGACTTAGAAATTAAGCTAATAGCATCAAAGCTGCTAATACAGCAAACATTTACACAGGATCAAACATTTACACAATCATCTGTTTAGAAGACAATCATTTACTAAAGACCAAGTGAAAACTGAAGGTGATGAAAAAACTTAATAACTGGGTGTGTCAATCTCACAAATGATGCCTCTGTAATGGTTCACGTCAGCTAAAATATTGTCATGGTGTAAAAACAATGGCAACAGCACATACAGCTCAAAGTGTAACAGGATTCAAAGGCAGTGATTCCATTACGGGCCACTGTATCTTTTTTCTCGAGAAAGGAAAGTTGAAATAAAATTTCAAAATATTTATTATTCAAGTTCTATTAATATATCCTTAAATAGACATGGAATGGATTCTTTTAGCCATCTTTTATCTCATTTGGCTTATCAGGTTACTATTTTGCTTGCCAATGATTTCAACCTGGAGGCTATCTGGATCGATTTATTCAACTAAATTTCCTACTCAGTGATACATTGTTATATCCTACCATTGATAAGGCATATTTGAGCATTGCTGGACTTTAGTGACTAGTACAACACACTAAAGGTACTTTATGTCAATTTGGATCTTAGATTGAAAACAGCACAAATTGGAAATAATGAAGATTTCTATTTGATTTGTCTTGTAAGTTTTAATTACAAATTTTCTTATTTCAAAAACTGCTTACAATCTAGATGATCTTTGTTCATTTAGATTTAGAAAATTTTACTCTCATTCTTGCCTTACAGAGATTTCTTAAGAAGTATTACCAATATCACCTTGTTGCTTCCTACTACAAGACTAGAGAAGACAAATACAAAGAAAACCCCAATCCAAACTTGAACAAAACAGCAATGTAGTTTTGTTCCTATTTAAATTTAGTTTCAAATATTCTCCAAAAGTGCTCTGGAAACTCCCGATTGAAAATAAAACCCAAGTACTTAGCCTAGGCTTAGAAACAAAAGTGATATGGCACCTCATAAATTCATTCAGCCACACTTTACACCTTTGAATACCAGTATTTCAACAGAATCTGAAAAGCTTATTAATATATTATTGCAGCGAATATAAATGAATAAAAGTCTGTGTCTATTATGTTAAAATAAAAAAAGATACTGCAAAACCAGGGCACTATCTACAGGCACTTATAAATACAATAGAAATTCAATACATTCTTGAAAAACATGTTTCACTGTGATGTCATTTCCTGTAAGAAGAACTCTAGCCATAAATATTGAGGAACATACATGTAGCACAAAGTCTACAAATCTAAGAAATCAGCCTACTTTCAGCCATAAAGTCTCAATGGCAGTGAGGAAAATCACTTGAGAAAGACTACTTTAATTTATGCAAAGAATACTTACATGGATACATTTGAAGCCAAATAATGAAATCTAAAAACCTCAGAGCCTTCAGAGCTATACTCCTTAACAACAACTGAAACCTTTACAAGCTTATGACACTTTTGTCTGAGAATGTCAAATTATGTAAAAAATTTAGAATCACTGCATTCAAATAAGATATATAATCCTTTTAAAAGGTAAGAAGTTGAAAACTGCCCTGCTTAAGGACAGGATTATTCTCACCTGATTCACATACCCTAAAAATACTGTCTATGACAGTCCCCTACATTATTTCTCTAGTTTATGAAATGAGTACTCACGTCCAAAAGCAACTTATCATTTCTAAAGTCTGATTACTGTCTTTCTCTACTGAGACTAGAAATGGCTTAGATGCAGACACATATTGAACAAAGGTTCAATAATGATGAACTAGGGTTGGTATCAATGAAGATAGGTCTTACATAAAAGGCTCATGCAAAACTGCAGAAAACACTGTCACAGAACTTCAGTAGGAAAGACAGGAACTGGCCAGTTCTTTTTGTATGTGCTTCATTTGCAGTTTTATCTAATTGTCTTTGTGCCAGCAATCCAACTACAGGCCTGCTGTTCACAGCCACAATGATTTTGTAATTTACTCCCTCAAATCTATCGTATTCTATCACCTCTGACTCTTATTTTCCCTTCTATTTCCCGTATTAACTGTTGCTATGACTCAAACATATGAACAAGTCTGTTCATCTTTTACAAAAGAGTTAATAACTTGAAAAGGAAAAAGTAAACTGAAAAGATACCTGAGACAGCTTCATCTGCATGTGGGCAAACACATGAAGAAAACCAACTACAGCATCCCACAGCCTGCTGTGTGCCAGACTTTGCTGATTCCCAGTACATGGCCCCTATTGTTCAGACAACAACAAACAATAGGGAAAGCAGAGTTTATTTGCAAGAAATTCGAAAAAACCCAGGAAGATATACAGGCAGTGCATAGCTTGGGGTTGTTCCTTAGGAACTACTATGAAAAATTAAACAGATATAGAATTATCTATTTAATATCTCCAATGTGAGCCATACCTTCTGATAACCATTCTGCCTCTGTTTTAGCCAAGTTCAGATTTACTAAATCAGAACCATAAAAAGTGTATCTGCTTGCAACTTTAAACTGCAAATGCTAAAGGGGTACGAATCTTCAAGGTGATTCTTCCTTGTGTAGTTCTGTAAATTAGAAGTTACTTTATAGAAGGTTCACGCAAAATCAGCATAAGGGATTAAAGAATCAGATTCCTGTTGTTTTTTTTGCTTCCCCTCGCCCCCGTCCCAGCATATTCTAGCTGCTGTAGAACACAGTGCTAAAGAATATTCTTCAAAATTCAATCTTCTGAAAAGCAGGAATACAAAATCTTTGAAGCCTCAAAGGATAACAAATAAAGTCTTTACCAGTTACCAATGGTACTTGTGCTTTGTCAAGCATGTATGAATTAAATATATGCACAGACATGTATATAAGCTGCCTCTACTCATATTTATACAGTCCTATCACATTTCTTCCACATGGACTATTAAATACTATTTTCATAACAATGATTTTCATTTGATTGAAAATATTATAGAAACCTAACGGTCTAACGAGATTCTTTCTAATCTGTTTATTACATGCAGAAACAAACTAATATTGTTGACTGACTTACAAGAGGAATTAATTAGAACTAAATCACACTTGAATTCCTAACATATCATGGAAGAACTGCTATATTGTTATTTTGATAGAATTTATCCCAATCTCATTTACTGTAGAATTGACCTCAAGTACATCCCTAAAATTCTCAAATGTAATCTTTGACTTCATTATTTCAAACACAGCAGCGATGCCTGAAAATAGCCTTATTCCCAACAGAAAATACAATCTAATGTTCTGTTGTTTAAACAGTAACTATGTTTTGCATTGACCTTACTTTCTCAATAGATTAAATGTGCAGACATTAAAGGAGGTAACACTGCTTCAGTCTAGGCCAAATTAAAACAAAACAAAAAAATTCTACCATCTTGCATACAACCAATGGATGATTACTAGTATCTGTAAATTTGACTAAATTGCTAAGATTCCCAAAGAGGAGTAGTGACAACTATATATATTTCAAAACTTGACTTCCTATTTTGAAAAAAATGCACTAAAATAATGTTTAAGTATAAATGTATCTATATTATATTTCTACTTATGTTGTATCTAGCTACACTACGTCTTCATGACAAAAAAAAAAATAAAAAAATCAATTTTCTTTCAAATCCATAAAATTCCAATGAAACTAATTTACCTGGATATACTCTGTAAGAGTATTGAAAACTTGTTTTGCAACCTGGATGGCTTTGGAAAAATTTCGCTGTCCTTGCTCATCAATAACATCCTTCCCAGAATAATACCAATAGAAATCACTAATGGATTCCTAAAAAACAAAGAGATTATGCAATTAAACTGCCTCTAACCATTTCTTCATCAAGACAAGAAAAATTTAATCAGATATTATTCTAGATCTGAAAAGTATTTAGTTTATAAAGATTTTAAATGACTCCCAAATGATTCTCAAGTAGTGTAGTTTTATCTCAAGGGAATCAATAGGAAAACAATCAAACAATTAAATAAATACCCCCCCAGCAAATCTCAAAATAAAATTTTGAAAAAATATATTAGATTTGTTAGCATCTGATCTTAGAAATACACCTGCATTCTGAAAAGTAGTGCTTAGTAGTACTACCATGCTGCATGCTGTTCATTAAACAATCTCTCACAATACTTTGTGCTTGACACCTAGTCAATAGTGGGAGCAAATGTTGCTTTGTGTGCATTATTCCTCTTTCAGTCTGCCCCAAAGGTGAGCTTATTAAAGTTTAACCAAAGTAAGCAATGGAATGAAAATCATTATGTTGTCCCTCCAAATTCTACAGAATGCATAAGGGTAAAAAACAATGTTGTTAAGAACAGCAACCTAAAATCCACCACTTTTCAAAGCCTGGAGTTCTCAGACCCAA
The DNA here is from genome assembly GCA_013396935.1 of Baryphthengus martii. Lineage (NCBI taxonomy): Eukaryota > Metazoa > Chordata > Aves > Coraciiformes > Momotidae > Baryphthengus > Baryphthengus martii. Next base: position 188,522 of record VWZK01008086.1, read on the forward strand.
TAAATAAATGGCTAAAAGGAAAACTTAACTAGATAAATTAAAACACCACACCCAAATATTTTATTATGCACAGTGATTTCTAGAAAGGTAAGAATTGGAGGTTAAAATGATTAATGTTTATCACAAAATATGTTTTCATGTTTTTCCTATGCTCTAATCTGGAAACAAATTAGATTTTTTTTCATTATTTTCTACTGAGTTTTGACAATGCAATGCTTTAATATTTAAATATTAGGGAGATAATTCAAATTAGAGCATTGAAGGGTTTTTGATCAATGCCAGTCCCCTACACTATTTCTATAGTTCATGAAATTAGCTGGTTTTTCCTTTTGACTTTTTTTTCCTCCTTGATTAGTAGAGAACTAGAGCCTTTCTCATCAACATGGGCTATAGTGACCAGAATAAATGTAATGAAAAATAAATGTGCTTTTTTAAAAAAAAAAGAACATTCTGTGATAAAGATGAAGTTTGATTTTGCTGTAAACAGAACTTTTGTAGCAGCAAACCATGTCTTGCTGAAGGAAATTCTAGAGAAATTAAGAAATTGGAGTATCCACATAGAAACTTCTCCTTTATGATCAAAATACATGAAATAAATTTAAAAAGAAAAAAAGTGAATATTGTATAGACATACATCATTATTGTCATCTACTTAATTAGTATATAAGGTAACTTACCTGAACTCTTAATAAGTAATCCACAGTGGAAATTATAATATTAACAGTTGTGTTGTTACCAGTCTGAGTTCTCAGGTAATTCTGAAAATCTAAAAATGCAAATAAAATTTATTTTAAATTTAAAATTAATTCTGATTTAAAATGATCAAGGAAAGTATTGCTTAAAGGCATGGATTTTTTTTTAAGTCTCTTTTTCTTTTTTGGCAACAAAGTGTTTCATGAGTTTCAGCATTTCATTGCAGTGATCACATACAAGTAAACTCTGAAGCCAGAAGCTTGATTATCTGTTTCATCTGTAGAACTTTAACTTTTTCTTGCTTTCATCCAATTTATGATTGATTTTACATCTCTGGAACTCCATCAATATCAACAGAATTACACATAGTATATATTTTGTGAAGCAAAATGAAATTACCTAATTATACAATTCCTGATTACAAAGTCACAAACATGTCCAACAGCTAACTAATATTATCTTTTTTTCCCCTTCTTTTCCTTCCCTAATAATGACACAGAGAACACAGGGAAATGTACTTAATAATAAAAACATGCTTAACATCATATATTTATTTAATTTCTTTTTGTATTTTTAAAATAGATGCTATTTCTTAAAGAAAGGTACTGTGTATGTTGTTGTAATTTCACGTACAATTCAAACTGATATTGGTGTGAAACAGTGCACACAAAAAGGCATAGAAATGCCAAGAAACATTGACTATACTTTCCTGTTATATTTTTCCTCTGAATCTTTACTGTGCAGAAGTTATAGGCCAGGTATATTTTCCTACATAAATTTATATTTCCTAGTAAGTCAAGATCCAAAACTCATCATTTTGGAACTCCTCATTATCTTTCCTATGAAGTTAAAGCTGATTAAAAAGCTCAGTAATTTAATTCCACTTTAAGTATTTTCCTTTCACGCAGAATCTAGCATCTACTCAATCTTTCATAATATTTTCTAAACCTGCAAAACCTTCAGCAATGAAAGTCTTTCTCTTTAGTTACCATCACCTTGGCTTAGCTGTCTGGTAGCCTGCCCACAAACCTGAATTATGCCCTTCACAAAGCAACTGAAGGAAGCGGAAGAGGTCACAGGTGAACTCATCATCCTGCATCACCTTCTCTCCTGTAGAAAGGTCAGATGGAAGTGGATTATCACAGGCTGTCAAGTACCACCCCACAACCCCTGAAGAACATCCGTATATTTAATTTTAAGAAAGAGAGAAGAGAATAGAAAATTTGTAGCTATCAATCTATCTGAAGCACATAGAACTTGTGCTTGGCAGATAGTCATTTGGTAAAAAAAAACAAACCAAAACTAAAACCTTAGCTTTTGATTTATAAATACGGCAGCATGAGCTTGGCAACATTTTACAAGCATTCCATGGTTAAGATTCTTGTTTTACTTTGCTGGGCATGAATGCTGCATACCATACAAAGGTTAGCATTAGATTAATTTGGTTCCCATTCACCCAAAACAAGGTAATTACTTAAAAATACAGAAAGAGATTTAATCAAATGGTAATGAAAATCTTATCAAACAAACTGTTAATTTTTAAACACCCAACCCACAAAATTTTCAGCTCTATGCATTCTCAAGAATCATCTGCATTGAAATATTTGAGGATTTGGTACCTGTCTGCTGCTGACACAAAATGGATGTTGGCCATATGTCTCCCTTGACAAAATAAAGCTATAAACTTGTGATGAACTAGAACAAATGGCAATGTGTTTTACTGAATTAGGCTCTTCAGGTCAGTTTTTGGTAGATAGCTAACATCCAAATGTATAGAGCTTCAAATTATTTTTTTGATTCTTCACAGGAAGCAGTAGACTAAAAAGCCTTCAATTAACACACCGTTGTTTCAGTTACATCAATACACACAGGTAACTTTGCACACTGACATGTGAAGAGGAGAAACAACCACTCCCCCAGGGAAACAATCAGAACTGAGGGAAATACTGAACAGCTCATAAAATGGCACAGGAGAACAACATATGTGTTAAAAACAATAAAGGCACTTACCGACAGTAAGAAAATTCCCATTTAGGACTTTGGAAGAGTATTTGGAATATGTATGGCGAGCAAGCCATAGAAACATCTACTCTTTAAGAATATACATCATTTGAATATATGGCTCAGTGATATTTGTAGACAACAAAAGGAAAGGAGATAAAAATGTAAGCAAACTGCAAAAGAATTTGGAAGATTTTTTTTCAATGGGGAGATATTTTAGGCTTTTATCTGAACTTCAAACTCCCATATCTACAAAGGCAATATAGTGCGTGAACGGAAAGAGTAAATAAATTAAAATTTAAAAGAAATTTTTTATTCTAAAAGGTTATAGATGATAATAATAATAATATTAACAATTACTGACATATTGGTGGATAACTCTAATTATAACTGCTGCGTTTGGAAGTTATTATATTAGTACAATTGCATTATTACAGCTGAATCGGAAACAGAGTTTAGTACAATTTGGAATATCTATAAACATGAAAACGACCAGAAGCTTAACTTTAAGTAAAATCATGAGCGTTTACAAATTCAAGCTAATAGACTTCTCAATCCATACCCTGTGAATTTTTAAGTGAGAAGCTTCATTACAATGATAAGAGATTAGGAAGTAACAGCATTTTGATTTTCAGATGTTAATTACTGACTGCAAGAGATGCCTCACTGGCAACTACAGAACTGAAGTACAGATTTATTTCTGTAACCTTTGCTTTATTTCAGCAACCTTTGCTGCTGTGCACACAAATCCATGCCATTACACACAAAGATTTTCATAGAAAATGTACTTGCAAGCTGCATATAGTATGACTTCAGTTATTACAAAACCATGTTCTTTAACGTCTTATGGTATGATGTATATTCTGGGACATATTTGTTTAAACATTAAAATGCTGCCATTGCTCATGCTGTATGTAAATGATATGGCTACACACTTGATGGCTTTAAGTCTGCATTTTTTGTGAAACTGGTAGCTTGTGTTTGTGACATATAAAAACAGAGGTATCTTGTATGAAATGAAAATAAGATTGAATGAAAAATGAAAGATGTGGATTTTTTCCTTGAAAGTGCATGCATCCAATTTTACTAACTCTCTCCCTCTCCCCCACCTCCCCGCCTCAAGGGAAAAGATCTGACATCTACTACTACTCTGTCTGGTCTGATGCTACATACTACAGAAATATACAAATACTTGCACCCTTCAAAAAGGAACAGGGCTCCCTTTTGATGGCCATTAAGCAAGAGCAAAGCTCTCCCATGATAAACCAAGTGAATTTATTCTTATCACAACACCTGGGCAATACTGGTTTGGATTGTTGAGTGCTGCATGCCTTTGACATCTTGATAACATGATTCAAATAAGAAAAGCACTTGTTTTCTGACTGAGGAATACATAACAATTTCTTTTAACTGAAATGACTTAAGCTCCCTTTTAAATGCAAACACTGATTCAAATACAGTGATATAAAGATGAAAAATACTCCTCCAAAGTAAGCTACAATGGAACACACTGAATTTAAACATCCACTTTCAGCATGACTAGGTTGGTAAATGACAAAAGCATATTTATTGATTTCACATCATTAATGGCTGAAAGCAGCTCTGATATGTACTCTCATTATAGCTATTTATTACATGGCATGTGTACTACTCTCAGTTTAATAGAAAGTCCTGTAAGAGCTATTATCAGATCAAAATAAATTCTGAAATTGTATTTTATTAAAATCAGCCTTCTGAGAACTTATGGAGAAACAAAATAATGCTGTGATACAAATTGATTGAAATATTTAAAATAAAAATAGAGTTATTTTGACAAAAAAGAAAAAAAAAGGCAAAATAATCTAAGTGAAATTTTTTTTTTTTT
>VWZK01008086.1:193104-211355 GCA_013396935.1 Baryphthengus martii
TTTTTTTTTTTTGCATATGACAAGTAAACCAAGTCTCTCCAAAGGAGAAAAACACTACACTTTCAAGAAATTTGTGACTCTCAGTGAAATTACATGTAGTATGAGTGTTATAATGAAAAACGAAAAACTATGGCAAGATAATAAGTATTTTTACATGTCTTTCGTTTTGAATCCCCCTTGTTTTAAAAGGAAGCAGAACAATCAAAACAAAATACATACAGAAGAAACAACACTGAATACATCACGAAAACAAAGAAACACATTTGGTAGAGAACTATCAATGTTGTTACCAGTGGGGGTTCCAGAGTTTGGAAAGGAAAGGTAGTACTAGTCAGAGGAATATCAGGACAAGGAGCTTACAATGAGGACAGCACAAATAAACAGCTGGAATAGAACAATAAATCTCACATCCATTTGACTCAGTACAGGGCATTCTACCTATTGCCAGGGTTGACGTGGGACGACAAACAAGCACTGCCCTTGAAGAAATGTTGACTCTATTCCCATTAAGTGTCAACAGCAGTTTTTCTTTGCCTTTGGCAAGGATGGTTTCAGGTTTATAGGTTGTAAACTCAGTGACAGTTACTCATTAATATGCTTCTGCGTCATATTCAGATGACATGAGAAGCAGGCCACAGTGCACGTTTTACATGCCATTATTCCCTTGGGAATCAACAAAATTATCTTTAATTCAGGAGTAATTAAGGATCTCCCTCAAAAAAAAAGGAATGGGAGAAAACATTTCCACATATTTGGTATTTCCATTGTCATATTTACAAATGGTTATTCATGGGATTGCAAATAGACATATGATCTCAGGTATCCCATAAAATCTCGGATACTTTGAAACTGTTCACTAGAGGAGTTTCCCCACAGACACACTGGCTGGGTTTTCATAATGCTATCAGGTATCGATACCAGTACCCATACAGCTCTTGTGTAAATTACTTTTCAATGAGTTAAAAAAGGTGTGCTTCATAATATTAAAAAATATTATTATTATTTGAGGATAGTCTAATATTAAAAATAAAGTAACCTTGAAAAGGAAAAGTATAGTGTTTTATGGTTTGGCTTCCTTTGCTCTGTTTTCCTCAAATTTTCAATAACTGGATATTAATACATAAAAAAATGTACATTCGCTGCTAGCAAATATTATTCCTTTGTGCCAAGAAATCTTTGACATAGTGTTATTGTATCTTGGCGCAGCTGCTGCTCAGTAACAAAGAAAACAAAACCACGTGATCTTAAAAGTGAAGAATTTTGTTCATTTGCCAAATAAAAAAATTCCACTGAAAAAACAAACAAAAGTACAGATCATCCTCCTCCAACATCTGGCTAATGAAAAGGCATCTGCTGTGTTTGAGCTTATTGCTTCTTTTGAATGGTATATACATTTTGTATTTTAAATTCTCATTTCTCATGGCAACTGCTCCTACAAAGCTCTCCCTTTACTTGAAGGAAGGAACCTTTGAGACGTAGGAACCTTAACACATCAAGTAACTTTTGGAGCAAGGAAGAATCACCTGTAAACATTATCATTTTCTCTAAATTAGCAATGCACCTCTTTCTTGTATCAACTCCTGACTGCATTATATGAATCTAGCCAGTGGCAAGTCCTCTCTTTACTAACCACCCTCAAATCCTCACTGGATCCACCACTGATTTCCTGTGCTTGCACAAATCAATGCAGCGATAAAGTCACATTCAATACACAACATAAATACTACAGGAGGACTATAGCAAGAGGCTTTTTGTATATATAGATATACTTCTTATTTTTTCTAACATTCATCCATCGCAAATACTGGGCTCACTAAAATGAAATAAAAAAGAACAGGGAAAAAAAAAAAAGGGTTTGAAAAAGCTTGCTGCTCTTACATCCAGTGTGTCAGTCACTGTGCAAATCCTGAGAAAGGGAGGAAGAACAAAGTGGGGAGAGTTGACACAAAACCCAAGAATTTTGGAATACACGATTGCAATAATAATAGAAAAGAACCCACTAGTTTAACAGTTTTACAGGAACAAAAAATATAATGGTGTTCGGGAGCTGTACAGTGCTGACACAAAGCTAAGAGCAGGAAAAGTAAAGAATAGGCAGTTGTTTTTAATAATTACCACGCTCATGAGTGATGACTGCGGAAGGGAGGACAATTAGTTCAAAGAAAAACAAGGAAAAAAAAGAAAAAAAAAAAGGTTGAGAAACTTTTTAGCAAATACAAAATAATACTTAGTACTGGTTTTGGCAAAATTAGTTCTGCACTAAAAGAGAAAGATCAAATGAACAGAAAAAAAAAAAAAGAATCCTTCAATTGAGGAAGCACAAAAATCTCTAACTTAGGTAGAGTCAATTATGCAGCATTTAAAATCTGATCATTTCCAGAAATAGAAGCAGTGGTCAAAAGAAAAATAAGCCAATACCTTGATAGTTCATTTCAAAATCCAACATTATAAATAATAAATTTCATTATTAAGTAGTAGAAATGTTGTTTAAAAGAGCAAAACATTGTTTAGAATAATCTTCAGTAAAAAATGAAAGTAATGGCCGAAACCTTATATGCCAGATAGCTGCATCAGTGCTCAATCCAGTCTGACCAAATTCTATTCACATGGGTTCACTTAATTTTGATTACTGATGTAAGTTCAGCAGGATTTGATCTACAATTTAAACTGTGGGAGCACTTTCAGAGAAACAGCGCTCATGATTGGTCCTGAAGTCATTCAGACAAATTTAATAGTTCATGATTTTGATTTGAGAAAAGCAGCTGAATATTCAAGAAATATGCCACATAAAAGAGCTACAGGCACAAGAGGCAATGAGATATGCAGTGTTGCAGGTATGAATTATGAACTCCCAAATGCAATAATGATTACGGTCAAACTTTTTAACCTTGTTTTTAAGATAAAAACATGTTAAAAGATTAGGTCATTGTAGGGCTTAAACATAAAAATGGACCATAAGAAAATACTGAAGCTAAAATGTGCTCTTATAGCTCTATTAAGTCAAAAAGAATGTTTCTAGACAATCACAGTAAGGAAGTAGTAGAACTTGCTGTCAAACAGAAGAAATTTGACAGTGAACTGACAACACAGAGGACAAAAAGCCAAATAGGTTCAAAGTCAAAAGTAAAGCGAAAACTTCATAATATTCCCCCAAAGACAAACAGAAAATAATTTTTTCAAAGAAAAAGCTTTTCCAACAGACTTTTTTCCCCAAACAGCAGGTACAGTTCTCTCAGCCTCTAATATTTAACTTATGGGTTAACTAAATTGTTTGGTTTTCATTCCAGCCAAGACAGTTTAAGAAATCATATGGGAACTCTTAATTTTATTTTATGTTGAAACTGGCTATGGACTTCTGAAATGTTTTACACACATAAACACTGCTGTCTGTAACTAGAATCTCTTTTCAATTCTACATGTAATGTCTTAACTTCTTCAGAATGATGGGTAAGAGTCCTCTGAGGGCATTCTGAAACTTAACACATGCTAGTGTTTTACTGTTGCCTTACTATTTATTAAGCATGGACTTAGATAGGTATTTCCTAGCGATTTCCTACTGATTTACTATTTATTAAGCATGGGCTTAGGTAGGCCAATTAAGTATAAATCACTCTTCGGAATCATATTTTAGTTTCAATCTCTCTATATAGATATACATTTACAGGGTTCTTTCAAATTCAGCTTGCTTCTGCAAAATGTAAACCAGAAAAGTTCAGGTATCACTTCTATTATATCAATAATACCTGATCCTTCTTCAGTCACCATGCCAAGACCTTCTGCTTTGTTCTGACGTTCAAATGCATTTAGGTCAAGAACACTGCAATGAGAAAAATTACATTTGTCCTGTGATTAATTAAATATACGTAATATTTCGTTTTGTTTGTGACTTCATTTCAGTGTATAATCATACTAGTGTCAAGAAGATACATTTCCATGACTTAGTATATATCTGCTACAAGATTACAGAACTCAGCTCTACACACTTAAACTGCTTTTGCCCTGCAAATGACAATAGAATTTATCTTGTTATGACTGACTAAAAAATGGGAATGTATGATATACATACTCATATTAGAGGCTACAAAGAAGTCATATTATTGACTACTTTTACATTATAGACCAGTTCATCCCAAACAGCAAGATCCATTAAGAAATTGTCATTACTACTTTCCCTTCGTGTTCATCTACACGTCCTGAAAAACTGAAGTTGTCAGGAGGAATATGTATTCAACTAAACAGGTTTAAGGAACGTACATGCTCACATATTTTCATTTGTGAATCTGAAAAGCTATGCCTTTCAAGACTTGGCATGTCAGCTAGTCATGGATAAATTTTGTTCATAAACAAGAACATTTATGAAGGTCAGATGAATGTAGATAAACTACAGCAATAGCTCTGCTGGCAAGAAACTTCACTGATTTCAAAACGAAACTTGGTCAAAGAAATTGTTAAGAAAAAAAGGATATAAAAGGGTACCCTTGACATAATACTGAACTGCTTGATCCAGAAAGTCCCTTTTAATCCTATGTTTTATGTTCATGAACATATTTATTATTTATATGGTTTATTCTTCAGGGTTATAGATAAAAGTTTTAAATACATGTATTTTTATATATAAAAGCAATATAAACTGTCAAGAAGCATGAATGGACAAAAAAGTCATAATACCTTGTCGGTTCATTAAATTACAACATTTCATTTCTTTTTCCACCTTTTAAAAAGTCTTATTAATATTTCTAAGAATGCTGGGGTTTCCAAAAATCTTTATGATTACTTAATATTGATCTTTAGGCTGGTCTCTTCAGGATTACAGGATACCTCCAGATTTAAGAATTCACCCCTGAGAAACACTCCTAACTCCAGACTAGTTTTCTGGTATATCTGAAGTAGACACAAATGTCACAAACATTTTGAAAACAGCTCTTTCAACAAGGTAGATCAATATCACATGAAGATTTTCATACCATAAGCACCACTTTCTCCTTTACCCCAAGTCTAGCACATTAGAGTCCCCAGCTGCTGTTTGCAAAAGGTATGTAGAGGATCTTTCTCAAACTATAAATCCAGTGAAACAAAACCAAAATGCAAAAGAATAAAGTAGATATTTTCTTACCTACAGGACTGCATAAGGCCAGCAAGGCTCTGAAAGAATCCCACATCCTTTTTATCCTTGAGGTAGTCAAGCATTTTCTGCAGTAAACACAAATAATTTATGCAGAAAATTCGTATTTATACTATGTGCTAATCTAACCATCCAACTAAAATTACCCATCTATAAAAATACTATATGGATTCTAGATTACTAGTGAGGTTAGTGTTTTTAAATATCTCTAATATTTAAAAATTGGATAAGAGTCTTGCAGAGAAAAAAACAGGTATCAAAAATAAAAAGAACATTTAATGCTCGTGTCCTTTATGGAAAAGAAGGTCATCCATTTTGGATATTTCTTCCTAAAACATGGAAAATAAAGATAGTAACAAAAGTCAACACAGCCAGAAGAATGTACTGTTTAATATAAATACAATCTAGCTACTAGTAGGCCACAAATTTGTATTGATATCCCTATTTCAGCACTGGACTGAGCTTGCTATAATCTCATTTTATTTTAGATTAATTTAGCTGCGATAACATGTTAGTAATTGTGAGTATTTTTTAAATTTGTTTTAGCTTTATTGTGAAGCTTAATGTCTATCTGGTAATAGATTTCAATAACAAGAAGTTAGTGGAGTGAACTGTGATTCTAGAATGCAACGTGTTGTTGCGTGAAGATATAGTATGATACCAAAGGTCTCAGTTTATGAACAAAAATCACAATTCTCAAAGATCAGTCTTAGTAGGAATGGTACAAGAAATCACACTGTGAGTGAGGTAAACCTCTTTTTGCAAATAATAATAGGAAAAGAACGGATAATAAGTAACCTCCAAAATAAAAGAGCACACAGACAGTGTTAACAAAACGTATCAGCATAACCCCAAGTAGACCCAAGTCCACAGAAAAAGAACATCCCCACTGTGCTTAACACAGCAATGAACTCCAGAGGATGATGATGGGTTTTCAAAACCACTTCTGTACCTCTCCCCCCACCCACATCATTCTTCCCTAGGACTGAAGCGTCGATCTTAGGACCTAAAGGAAAATCAGAAAGGTGAGCATAACACCAGAGAAAATGGGGAGAAATGAGGCATCTGAAAAAACAGCAATGTTAACTGTATTACTGATGTTTTTAGAAGTACATAATTTAGACTAGTAATATTAGTATTATTGTAACCATACTGATAACTGTTTCCTGCATTCCGGTTAGTTAAGACTTGATAAAATAATTTAAAATAATATTAGCTTGTAGAATTACAAATTCAGATTAAATAACTATGCACAAATGTCATGATTTTCATAAGTAATTTAGGATCATAACATCACAAAGAACTGGCTATGATTCAAGCAGATACTTTTCTGCAAAATTTGTGGTCTTTCCAGTCAATTCCTGGATAATCCCTGAAAAGAACATTATTTTTCGTTGCCTTCAGCTGTTTCAGTAACTGCTTAACATGGAACTTTAACTGTTCCCAGTTGACTGTAATCTTCAAATTGTCCTACACCTATGTAGTAATGGCAGGTATGTAGCCTTCTGGACTCAGGAATTTTCAACTAGTATAGAACACTGAACATACTCTGTACCAGTCATTTCTCTCCAACAGTGAAGAATCCTGTTAACATATTAGACTTGTTCACTGCTCATCACATTATCTTATTATAGATTACCAAATCAAATTTGAGTTGTCTCCTTTTATCACCAAGACTCTCCATGGCATAAGATGGAGACTTAAGAAGTTCTGCAACTTTTTTTTTTGTGATCAGCAATTTTGCTCTACGGGCAACAGGACAATAGCAATCTCCCAAGAAATCCTTCCCTCCTGCAGAATTTCTCTAGAAGTTAACAATTTAACATAAAATTGGCCTCTTCTAGCTGAAATGCAAAAATAATTTAGTCTTGTATTCTGTAGAAAAATTATATGTATATGAATAAGAAATATATATCTAGCAAACAAGGTACTTTTGTACACTATTTTCTTCTGGGAATGAGAGTAAGAGGATAAACAGCATCTGACAAATAGTCATATTACATAATGCACTATTACAATAGCTGACCATGGTATAAAGCTCTATACAGACTAAAATGGGTAAAAATAAATTAGTACCTTACCTGTTGAACAGTAGAATTTCCTCCATTTAAGATGGCAATTCCTAGCTTTAGAGTAGCTGCAACCATTGGGCCCATCTCACCTTAAAATTATTTCAAGACATCATTTTAGATCATATAAAAATAAGAAAGTTTTATTAACTTATCCATACAATGACTGAAATGGTAATTTATTGGGAGAGGCCTTTTTGTTTCTCTTTTAAAACAGACTCATTTTTCTTTGTTGGAGTGCAGCGCAGGGGAAAGGGACCTGGGGGTCCTGGTGGACAGCAGGATGACCATGAGCCAGCAATGTGCTGTCAAGAGAGGTTCTTCTACCCCTTTACTCTGCCCTGGTGAGACTGCATCTGGAATATTGTGTTCAGCTCTGGGTCCCTCAGTTCAAGAAGGACAGAGAACTACACAGAAGAGTCCAGCGCAGAACCACAAAGATGACTAAGGGAGTGGAATGTCTCCCTCATGAGGAAAGGTTGAGGGAGCTGGGTCTCTTTAGCTTGGAGAAGAGGAAACTGAGGGGTGATCTCATTAATGTTTATAAATATGTAAAGGGTGAGTGTCAGGAGGATGGAGCCAGGCTCTTCTCAATGACGTCCAATGATAGGATAAGGGGCAATGGGTGCAAACTGGAGCATAGGAGGTTCCAGGCACACATAAGGAAGAACTTCTTTATCGTGAGGGTGACAAAACACTGAAATGGGCTGCTCAGAGGGGTTGTGGAGTCTCCTTCTCTGAAGACATTCAAAACCCATCTGGATATGTTCCTGTGTGACCTACTCTAGGTTCCTGCATTGGCAGAGGGGTTGGACTAGATGGTCTTTCAAGGTTCCTAACATTCTGTGATTCATAAGCTCTAACATGACTTAATATCTTCCTGTGTGCCTACACACTTAGTCTAAATGGATACACAATGCACAAAAGAAGCAAGATGTAAGACAGCAAGAACTGACTTCAATGAATATAAATCATATTCACTAGAGCATCCAACAGTTGAATTAAGGCTGTGTGCACAATTTCAAGCTAGCTTTCAAGTTAAACAATGTGCTTCCTCTGCATGGCAGCCTAGATATTTTTTTTCTTGTTTCTTTAGAAAATGACAGCGATCTGAAGCATTTAGTTATGGTAAATGAAAATTATAAACAGGAATTTGTAAAACATCACTACTGTAGAAACAAATCACAGAACAGACAACGAAAGCATTACACTTTAGAGTAAGATGGTGTCTAAGGGACAAAAGCATAATTTACACTTCTGAAATGTATTATTGAAGTACAATAAAGTAGATACTAGGAGAGTGGGGAGATCAAAGTCTACACCTGCTTTGAAACTGTACATATTCCATTCCAGTATCTGGGGGCGTTTTTGTCATTGTGTACTACTAAAGCGATAAACTTTTTCGCACTTCCTCTCAATCATCATTAGAAAAATTAATAACAACAACAACAATAACCTCATGAGAATTATTCATTATACTTTTTTTTTGATTAGCTGTCAATCATTTTTGAAACCTTGGGTGAATTTTGAAAACAAACTTTACTGCCAAACATCTACAGGTTCTGCCCAATATAAATCAGAGTCATTTCAAAGATCACTAGAAATAAGGTTTAATATGCTATCTATGCAGCAAAACATTACCTTTACTAGCACTGATTGTCTGCAGAACCATCTCAGCAGCACCCCGGTCATGCAGTCTGGCTTGTTGATAGAGCAGTTTTTGCTTTTCCATTTCTTTTTCCTGAATAAAAATTCCAGTCATTTAAGATGAGGACTTCAATTACTACCAGTTCTCCAAAGGTTTTTGGTTTTCTCTTAGTATATGGGCTCTATGGCAACATCATGGATCATTTTAATACATACAATGCTACTGAACAAATATTTAACATGTTCAAGTAATATTCTCCCCTTGGTATTTTTCTTTAATATGCTTTTAGCAGTTTAGCTGAAGAGTCATCTCAATTGTAAATCATTAGGTTAGTTCAAAGCCCCACGTTCATTATATATGTACTGCATATATCAAACTTGCACTTTGGTGCTGTGTTTTTGTGCAACAGTTCATACTCTTAATAATCTTCTATAGCGTGACCAGAACTTCATACTGCTCAGTATGTGGCTCTTGAGTTGCAAGTTGTTGCTGAATACCAGAGTAACAGAAGCATCTCAGTTTTTTTTCAAAATGTATCGTTATATTACAATACAGATTGCCCACCCTACTAACAGAATATTTGATAGAATACACTGTGCTTTTATATTTTACATTCTCTAGCGGCAACAAACAATACTGCATGGTGTTGCTTGAGCAATGGTGAAGTTTGTTCTTTAAAATTTAAACCACTACTGAAAACATAAAGAAGAACATAAACAGCAAACATAAAGGCACAGTTAATTCCAGATGAGTTTGAACTTTCACCAAGTTAATTGAAGTTTGCTGGAGAATTGAGGATGACTAAGCAGTATAAGTTGCAAAATGGAAGTTGCATAGAGCCCTATGACAGCGAGTCCATTGGATGGCGTGGTAAAAAGCTTACTCAAAAGGAACATGACACAACCAGTTAGTATCATGTCCAAAAACACAACGCCCAAAACATGTATGACCTAAAAGCAGGAACAGCTGCAGCAGAAGTAGCCAGAATGACAGCTTTGCTGCCATAAACTTTCCATCCAAGTTACGGAAAAAAAGACATTGGAAGATGGAAGAGGTTTAAAAAATGAAGGCTTGCTAAATAGAGGGTATGAATAATAAATTAAAAAAGAAGAGGTAAAAAAGAGAAATATGCTCAAATGAATGAAAAAGAAACCTTTAACTCAAAAGCAAACCAACACAGACATTTATGCTGTTACCAGAGAGTTCTCGCCGAGGCTGGCAAATTTGTTTCTTAAATCTTTGATAATATCGTGCTGCGGAAACAAAATTCATCAGGGTTGTTTTTTTTTTTCACGCTATTAGCTCTCCTGTGGTTAAATTGTATCTCTTTTTTTCTTTAAATTATGTGACAGATCTAGATGGAGGCACAAAAAGGAAAAAAAAAAAACATATGGCAGCCTTGCTTCGTATTTAGCCATGCTAAGGTTTGAAAGTTTTGCCTTCATGTTTAAACCTCTTCCTGAGAGTCCAACAAAAACAAAACAGAAACATACACACATACACACACGCACACACACACCACACACACAAATCACCAGAAAATCATGACATCGCAGGTTGAATAGAGCTAAAATAAATTATTTTCATTTGCTTCAGATGCCACTGAAAATTGCAGTTTCTTTTTTTAAAAAAAAACCTATTTCTTATTTGTAGCTTTTAACTTTTAGACCCAACAATCTTTGTTTTTTCTTCCATTTCAAGATTTATTATTCACTTCTGTTCACAAGCCTAACATCAGCTACGCTACTTTCATTATACAATATTTTTATAACTTTATAAGAATGCTTATAGTGAGGATGCAGCTGCATAATCTACAGACTAAAAGAATGAGCAGGCACACTTCTTGCAGTGGCACTATAGATAAGCAGTAGAAACAAACATTGCCAAACATCTTAAAGTGAGAAGAGAGTAATTTTTCACAGAAATCAAGCTGTCCAGTTAACTAGTAACAAAGCAGACAAAAAACCCAACCAAAACATAATAAAAAAATCCCATCAACAAAAAAAACCACCACAAACATTTCTTCTAAAAGCAACCATTCCTTCAATGACAACCTCCAAAGATTATGGTTCCTCCTTCAGCTTGACAATGCTTTTTCACTATTGCTTTCTCCATGCAATGATAATACGTATAAATACAGACATATATATGATGGCAGTGCTGATAAGAAGTGGGTCACCCACTGCACACAAAATATAGCAAAAATAATACAGCTGCTGGCTGGCCAAGGTATCCCCATTTCTCCAAGATGCACTTACTGCTAGCACTGCTATCTGTACTACCAGCACAGGGCTTTTTTTGCAATGTATTGTGTTTGCCAGCTGATGTTCAAAAGCCTACCAAAATAATTAGCCAGTGTCTAGAATTTTCTGTCATTCACAAACCACAAGAACAGCAAAAATACTTCATGCTGAATGAACTATTTCAAGTAATTCACCAAAATAAGACAAACAAAAACAACAAAAAAACCACCAACACAAAACCAACCTCATAAAAATGAATTCTATTTTATCTTGTCTGTTTTCCATTTATATGGGAAGACCTGACCACTTAAAAATATCCGTACACGTATTTCCACTTTATAGACTTCGGCCAGCAGCTTACCAAATCAAGGAAACTTTTTCATCACACTATTTGAAAGCTGAGACTCAAACATGTCCTACTTCATTCTAATTTGGGGGATTTAAAATCATTACAGGCAACCATATGCCAAAAAACATAAGTTGGGTAAAACCACAAGTTTTAGTATGAATTTGTAGCCAACAAACTTGCAAAAACTAAATAGGAGCTTTAACTGACAAGTGCACCAGTGAAACTGTTTATTTTCTCATAATCCATATGAAGAATGATATAATGATTCTTGGACTCTCCCTTGGAGCCAAGCCATACGGAGAGGTTTGTTTACTGCTATCGCTACACTCGCAGTCATGGATTGCAGGCTTATGATCCTGCTTCTACAGAGCATTCCTTTTTTTTTTTTTTTTTTTTTTTTTTTTTTTTGGCCTTTTATGCCTTGTCCAGATGATCCTCTTTCCTCAAACNAATAAATAAAAAGGAAAGTGAAGAAATTACTTTCAACTCAACTATTCCAAGATGAATGCTTCTCCTTTGAATAGTCTTCATATTTTATACTTTTCAAGACCTCTGTTTAGTCCAGAGAAAAAATCCTATTACACAGGTCTTATACTGGCAAAACATCTGTTCATTTCAGTATCAGGCATGCATGAGTACAAGCTGTGTATTAAAGTATAATATCAAGTACTCCAGCAAAACGTTTAAATATTTTTACACATTATATATATATATTAAGCCTTTAAGCCCAATACATACTGCTTTATGCTCTACAAATAATTTTTTTTTTCCTATATTGCTCATTTTGGACTTTATAAGCTCTAAAAAGAGTATAAACAAAAAGAAAACATGCTGTATTATAATTACTGAAGAGTAAATATTTAGGATTTTAAGAGTGGTAGAGGAATTTATTTTATTAAATATGCATTCCATATTTCTTAGAGATTTTTTTTCAATCCCTGCAATTTCACACTCATATTTCTGCTTCTGTTAAAAGTCTCAAGCCCAAAAGATTTTTTCTAATTGAGAATCAATTTTTAAACTAACTGATATGATATATCCATTATTATATCTCACTGACTTGAAGTATCCCTTCTAAATTGAAACATGCCATTACCCAGATGATCACAAACCAAAATGAATTCCTTATAGTACATATAGTAAAATATAAGACTAAAGTAAACAAGATATTTAGGGAACACTAAATTGCTAGCATATAAAATATTTAAAATACAATTAATCTCCAAAGTGAATTTCATCATAAATGTATGGTCGTTCAAAAGCAACTTCTCCATCAACTGCTCTGCTTCCCTTTTCTATGTACTCTTCCATAGTTTAGGAATACTGACATGTCTCAATGCCAGGCATCCATAAGCCTTCTATCATTTGATATTACTTGCATGATACAAGTAAATACTTCAGAAAATGCTTGAAAGTGATGTCTAAGTATCACTAAAAAAATATAAATATATTCATAAATTAACTACCGCATTCATAGATGTAGGCAGTTAGTGACAGTCTGTTAGCAATTTTTCTTCATTTCCTCAAAACGACAGCTATTTATTTTGAATGTGATAATTCCTGGCAAGACTTTAGAACTTTGGCAGGCTTCCTGTATAGGGGATTTATTAAATATTATTAAGTAAACATATGCTTTTATCTACTCTTAACTCAATGACTTAAAAAAATTTGAAAATATTCCCTGCATTCATCTTTATCACTGTTGGTGCTAAACAAATAATAACAATAAAAATAAAATGTAGGTAGGAAAAACATGTATGCAAAAAAGGCTGATTTGATTTGACTGGTGGTAAACATTCAGGGGCATGAGCGTAAGTATTTTGTAATATGGTGAGATGAGAAGAAAGGAAGTAACATTGATCTATAAAGCATCTAGAGAAAAAAAGAGAATTGAAGAGGAATAAAACATCTTAATGATTTTTTAACAAATTTCAGACAAGAAAGCAAAAAGCTATTATATGCTCATAACATAATAGTTGAAAAGACACAAGAATTAAAGCAATCATTCATTGAAATTATTTCTTGTGTTCACACCAATATTCAGAGAAAGAAGTACTGGTGTTCTGCTGACTCTCACCAGTCATAAATGCCTGGGAGGAAAAAAATTGTCATGTCATCGAATTAGATTTTATGACATAACTATGTTACTGAATATCAATGGTCAGCACAATAATACACCTGGGCATAAAGTAAGGATTGTTTCATCCACGCTGTGTTTCACATTTTCTAGCATTTGAATAATCTGTATTAAAAACTTAGATGTTATATTACAAATATATTTCGTTGATCAATATGAAGTTATAAAACAACAACGAAAAAAACACCAACATATACTAAACTAAGCAAAATACTGCACTGTGTTAAAATAGCTGAGGTGTGTTACATCAGAGCTACAAACGGACAGGAACAAAGACATTCTAAAATAAAACCTTCGCTAAACATTTTATTTTGGTTTGTTTCAAATCTCTCCATTTCAGGTTACAGCAATATCTTTACGGATGTCATCATGTTTAAAATGCCATTCATGTACATCTTCCTGTCTGGCAAGAAATCGAGCTTTGTTTCCTATATTCTGCCTCCATGTTCTTGTCACATTGATGAGATCACTCAACATATTGATTCCTATTGAAGTAGATAGGAACTCACAAAATATTGAGTCTCTAAAATGAGACATATTCTATTGGGTGACTTTCAATGTATTCTCGGTTTCCAATCTTTTTCTTCAATGGTACACAGCTATAAAACTACACACTACTTTCAATCCGTGTCACCCTTTCTTGTTTAAAACTGGGTGACAAATTTGATGTATTTGAAATAGCTGACATAGATGTCTAACTCTCTATAGGAACAAGAAAAAAAAAAAAAAGGTAATGGATCATTTAGAAGATTCCACTATGACTGGAATTGAATCAGTTAAATGGAGCAGAAAATCTTATGTACAGGGCTAAGTTTGGTAAGAACCTGTAAGATACAACTAGTCACTTGATCATTACAATATATCTGTTCTTCAAAGTACATCACTCCTTTACCCCAGGACTGCCATAGGCCCTGTCATGTATAGACCCTAACTAGTTCTGTTCGTGCTACAGCAGTAAAGCACAGAGTGCCAACTGGTGCTGGAGTTGAGAAACAGAGCAGATGGATGTCTGGAAATACTCTTGAAAAGTACCACACAAATGCTGGGATAAGTAGCAGAAACAAGGTAGGGGGAAGAGACATTGACAAACACAGAAGACAGGAAGCAGCCAGAGGAAGCAATGAAGGATCTTAAAGAATAGCCTTTAATCATCGTTTTTCACTAAGATGCTGAACTGAAACCCAGAGAAAAGCATGGGTATATTTGTCCTGTTTTTGGCTAGGATAGGGTTCATTCTCAAAGTTGACATCTGGGCCTAAACCACTTCAGCAATATTCACTTTGTAGAACACAAATTCTCTACAAGACTTTTGCGGCACATTTCCCATAGTCAATGGGAAGTTATTTTTATAGCCTAAAACAATCTTGACAGGCAGGCAAGAAGCTGAGAAACAGCTGAGACCTTATAACAATGGATATGTAAATGGCACTGACCCTATGTCATTGATATTATAAACTAGGTTGTGGGTATCAAAACACTGAAATGTGAAGACGAGTAGTGGACACCATAAAGGAAGTACACAAGACAGAAAAGAACTCTGCCCCCCTTATGACAACATGTAAAAACAGATTGAATCTTAACCATAGGTCAATGGTTTTGTAGTAGATGTAATTATCCTGGGAAAAGTGTATGAACACTGTCCAGTTCTGCAGGGATGGGGTCAGGAAGGCCAAAGTGCGGGTGCAGCTGAACTTGGCAATGGATGCAATGAATAATAAGAAGGGCTTCTACAGGTGTATCAGACAGAAAAAGAAGGTCAAAGAAAGCGTGTGCCAACTCATGAGCAAGGCTGGCAAGCTGGTAACAACAGACAAGAAGGTAGAAGTACTCAACAACTTCTTTGGCTCAGTCTTCGCTGGTAACCTCTCTCCCCACAGCTCAGGAGTCAATGGACAACAAGACAGGAATCAGGGGGGCAAAGTCCCTCCCACTCTAAGGAGAAGACCAGGTTCATAACCACCTGAGGAATTTGAACTTACTTAAGTCTATGGGACCTGATGAGACGGATCCCAGAGTTGAGGGAATTGGCTGATGCAGTTGCCAAGCCAGTCTCCATGATATTGAAAAGTTATGGCCCTCAAGTCAAGTCCCTGGTGACTGTAAAAAGGGAAACACTGCACCCAGTTTTAAAATGAATGTAGAAAGGAAGACCCTGGGAACTACCGACCTGTCAGCCTCACCTCTGTTCCTGGGAAGATCATGGAGTAGATCCTTCTATATGCTATGCTAAGGCACATGGAGAACCGGGAGGCGACTTGAGAGTCAGCATGTCTCCACCAAGGGCAAGTCCTGCCTGACCAACCTAGTGGTGTTCTGTGATGCAGTGACAACATCAGTGGACAAGGGAAGAGCTATGGATGTCTGTCCGGACTTCTATTAAGACTTTGCCATGGTCCCCCACAACATCTTTCTCTCTAAATTGGAGAGGTATGGATCTGGTGAGTAGACTGTTCAGTGGATGAGGAATTAGTTGGATGGTCACATTCAGAGAGTAGTGGCCAATGGCTTGATGTCCAGATGGAGATCAGTGGCAAGTGGTGTTCCTCAGGTGTCTGTATTGCTACCAAGAGTATCTTCATCAATGACACAGGGGGATCAAGAACAACATCAGCAAGTTTGCAGGTGATATCAAGCTGAGTGGTTCAGCTGACGTGCCTGAGGGACAGGATACCATCCAGAGGAACCTAGACAAGCTTGAGGAGTAGGCCTGTGTGAACCTCAGGAGGCACAACAAGACCAAGCGTAAGGTCCTGTACCTGGGTCAGGACAACCCCCAGGATCAAGACAGCCTGGGGAATGAAGGATTTGAGAACAGCTTGGCAGAGAAGGACTTGGGGGTACTAGTGAATGAAAAGCTGGACAGGAGCTGGCAGTGTGCACTTGCAGCCCAGAAGGCAAACCGTACCCTGGGCTCCATCAAAAGTAGTGTAGTCAGCAGGTCGATGGAGGTAATTCTGCCACTCTGCACTGGTGAGACATCACCTGGAGTATTACATCCAGCTCTGGAGTCCTGAGCACAGGGAGGACATGAACTTGTTGGAGCAGGTCCAGAGGAGAGCCACAAAAATGATCAGAGGGATGAAACGTGACTCCTTTGAAGAAAAGTTGACAACGGAGTTGCTAGCCTGTAGAGACCTTAGTGCAGCCTTTTAGTACTTTAAGGGGGCCTATAAGAAAGACGGAGACAGTCTTTTTAGCAGGGCCTGTTGTAACAGGGGAAGGGGTAATGGTTTGAAACTAAAAGAGGGTAGATTCAAACTAGACGTAAGGCAGAAATTTTTTACAATGAGAGTGGTGAAACACTGGAACAAGTTGCCCAGTGAGGTGGCAGATGTCCCATTGCTGAATACATTCATGGTCAGGTTGCACAAGGCTACGAGCAATTTGATCTCGTTGAAGATGTTCCTGCTCACTCCAGGGGAGTTGGCCTAGATGACCTTTAATGATCCCTTCGAACCCAACTATTCTCTCTATAAATACCTTACCCTGTAGTTGTAGAGAGTGAAACCACATTCTATGTTACAGCCATTCCATTATGAGTAGGAAAAACTAACGAGAAACACATTTTTGCATACTAACTGGAGTGTTTAATTCCTAAGAATTGATACATTGATCACGGAGTCTGACTTGAAGTCGTATCATTCTTCAACAAAAATAGTTACTTATTTTAAATACTTGGTATATGGTCCATTTATGCAAGCTTTGTGACAGTGAGAGGTAACTGATTACCTCTGATGGGCTAGAGCCTTAAGAGCTGGCATTACTTGTATGTGCTGAAACTTGCAAATCTTTCTGTGCCGGAGACAACTCACAGCACAACATACCATTTTGACAAAAAAAATGAATGAACACAAAAGTATAGCAACAAAGTTGGTACCAGTAACAGGGATGAAGAAAACTTGTCAAAAGCAAATTTAAACCAACTGATTTTAAAAACATGAGCTAGGTTTTGATCCCTTTTTCTCAGTTCTCACCCTACGTGTATTTAGAGCACATTAATATGTAGCAAATCAGTAGAGTCAGTGATTCAAAAGCAGAAACCTATTTGCATTCAGCTAGTCAAACAGTTTGATTAAAAAGAATTTCCTATCGGACAGAATCAAGGGGGACAGTGATATCAACTCTACAGGGAGTCAATTGAGCGCCTGTTCAACATGATAGAGAGTTAACTTAAGAGACAAAGGGAAAGGAGGAATGATAAGCATCATAATTCAAAGCAAATGCTAGCAGGCAAATGCAGACAGGTACACAGTAACGCACAGAAAACTTCATTGTGGGTTTATATTGTGATCTCCTTACTTCCCACACAGTCATCCCAATATAGAGATATAAAAACAAGGCTACGCTGAATGAGATAAGGGCATGAAAGTTGCTAGTAAAATACACTCGTCATTTTTATCACATTCTAAACTTGCCCAAAGGTCTTTGTTGCTCTGACTGTGAAAAGATTCAGGACTTTAAACATCACACATTTTTATGTCTAGAGGAGCAGTAAAGTTTTGTTCCCATACAAATTGAACACTTAGTCTTCTCACATACACACAGAGTATGGAATAAAAGAACTGCCTTTAGCATTGAACTTTGAGATAGACAGATTGACAGATAGAAACACAAAAACACACACACAGAGCTGGTATATATGGTCTCATATTATCACAACTGTCTTGGAGTGATTTTTGTCTT
>VWZK01008088.1:0-10971 GCA_013396935.1 Baryphthengus martii
TTGGTCAAGATCCCCCCATTTCGCCAGCCGAGGCCGCTGCCCTTGTCTCCAGTCATTTCCCTTGCCGTGCGGGGCGAGCAGCCCTGGGTAGCCCGTGCTCCCCACTCCCTCTGGCCAGTTCTGCCCCATTCTGGGGAGCGAGGGGCGCTGGGAGGGGGGGCACTGGAAACCACCTTCCCTCAGCAGTGTCCCAGTCAGCCCTGGGAATATTAATGCCCATTAACTTTGCTACAATCTGTTATTTCACCTTCTGTGCTCTGAGGGAATGGGGCAGGGGCAATTCTCTGCAGATTTTGGCCTGAAATATCAAAATGTGCAGGCAACGTGGCCGTGAAGAGAAGGTCTCTGCTCCTCAGAAGCTTGGAGCTTCGCTGGATTACACCGATGCAGCCAATATCCTGCTTCTTGCACACATCTGTCAAACTCTGCCAGCGGGTTTCCAGTCATCACAGAAAGATGGATGCCTGGAGCTTCAGGATCCACAACGAAGCAGCAACAACGATGAAATCGAGAGTTGCTTTGCAAGGGTTTGTGAGAGTTTGTGATCTTTAGTGTTGGGTTTAACCATTAGTTGGTGTTGTGGCAGCCAAATGCTTGGAGGGTATAAAAATGTGCTGATGGGGCATCCTGAGGTGGATTAGAAGGGCTGTGGTGAGTAGGTCGAGAGAGGTTCTCCTCCCCCTCTACTCTGCCCTGGTGAGGCCACATCTGGAATATTGTGTCCAATTCTGGGCCCTTCAGTTCCAGAAGGACAGGGAACCGCTTGAAAGAACCTGGTGCAGAGCCACAAAGATGATGAGGGGAGTGGAACAAGGGAAGGCTGAGGAAGCTGGGTCTCTTTAGCTTGGAGAAGAGCCTGAGGGGTGACCTCATTAATGTTTATAAATATGGGAAGAGCAAGTGTCAGGAGGACGGAGCCAGGCTCTTCTCAAGGGTGTCCAATGATAGAACAAGGAGCAACGGGTGCAGCTGGAGCAGAGGAGGTTCCAGGTAAACATATGGAAAAACTTTTTCACAGTGAGGGTGACAGAGCGTGGGACATCAAAACCCTCCTGGATGCGTTCCTGTGTCACCTAATCTAGGTTATCCTGCTCTGGCAGGGGAGTTGGACTTGATGATCCCTTCCAACCCCTGGCATTCTGTGATTCTGTGATTCTGGGAGACGAAATCTAAGGAAGAAATTTTTGACACTTTAGGTGGTGAAAGTCTGGCCCAGGTTTCCCAGAAAGGCTGGAGATGCCCCATCCCTGGAAGTGTTCCAGGTCAGGTTGCATGGAGCTCTGAGCAGAACCACAGAACCACAGACTGACGGGGTTTGGAAGGGACCTCTGGAGATCATCTTGTCCACCCACTGTGCTCCAGCAGGGTCACCCAGAGCAGGGGGCCCAGCATCGCATTGTCCTGGTGGGTCTGGAAAGTCTCCAGGGAAGGAGACTCTACAATCTCTCTGGGCAGCCAGTTCCACGCTCTGTCACTCTCACAAGAAGGAATTTTGTTCTCATGTTGAGGGGGAACTTCCTGTGTTCCAGTTTGTGCCCATTGCCCCTTGTCTTGTCACTGGGCACCACTGACAAGAGTCTGGCCCCATGCTCTTGACTCCCACACTTTAGCTCTTGCTCAGCGTTGATCAGCTCCCCTCTGGGGCTGCTCTTCTCCACGAGAACAGCTCCAGGGCTCTCAGCCTTTCCTGGGCACAGAGATGCTCCAGGCTGCTGAGCAGCTTCCCAGCTTCTGCTGGACTCTCTCCGGTAGTTCCTTGTCTCTCTTGAACTGGGGAACCCAGAACTGGACCCAGCACTCCAGACATGGCCTCACTAGGTGTTGCACGCAATGACAGTTAAATTTGGTAAGCGATTAATCCCCTGCATTGCAGCCAGTCCACAGAGATTAGAGGGGCTGTGGGTGGCTGGACTGATTTCCTCATAGATGTGCCGATCTAAACGTGTGTCGCTATAGGTCCAACAAAGTTCCAGGTGTCACCTCAACCCTGGGCTGCTCCAGATGTGGTAACTACATTGTGCTCTCGATGTGGCACCATGCGTGGCTCCAGATGTGCCCTCACCCTCAGGCTACTGTCCGTATCACCAGCACACACGGAAGGAAGGAAAGAAGGGTTATAGTTGTAGGTGACTCTGCTCTGAGGGCTACGAAGGGTCCAAGATGCCGTGTGGACCCACCTCACAGGGAGGTCTGTTATCTCCCTGGAGCCTGGGTCTAGAACATCACTAGGAAGCTTCTTAGCTTAGTGAGGTCCTCAGATTACTACCCACTACTAATTTTCCGTGTTGGTGGAGAGGAAGCAGCTGTACGTTGTCCAAGAATGATCAAGAAAGACTTCAGGGCCTTGGGATGGTTAGTGAGAGACTCTGGGGTGCAGGTTATTTTCTCGCCTCTCCTTCCAGTTGAAAGCAGTGACATTGGAAGGAACAGAAGGATACCACATGTCAACACATGGCTTCAGGGCTGGTGTCACCACCATGGTTTTGGGTTCTTTGATAATGGGACCTTCTAAGAGGACTACAACCTGCTAGGAAGGAATGGAAGCCACCTGTCTAAAAGAGGCAGGGTAATCTTTGGCAGCAGGCTGGCCAACTTGGTGAGGTGAGTTTTAAACTAAGAGACCTGGCGGAAGGGATCCAAAATGGCAATCCCCACGGCACCACCACTACAACCAATTGGGGAATAAACCAGGCCAATCAGGATAGTGTAAAAGGTGCCACAGCTGTCTCCCTAAATGGGAATAAAAAGACAGGCCACCTAAAGGGTGTGTGTACCAACGCAGGTGGCCTGGGGAGCAAAAAGGAGGAACTGGAGCTCCGTGCACCGTCAGAAAGTTCTGATATCATAGGAATAAGCAAAACTTGGTGGGACAACTCCCACGACTGGGGAATTGGGATTGACGGCTATAGGCTGTTCCATAAAGAAGGACAGGGTAGAAGAGGAGGAGGAGTTGCGCTCTGTATTAAGGAGAACCTCGATGGAGGTCGACTCTGGCAATTGTGGAAGCTCCATCGAATGCCTCTAGGTCAAAATCAGAGGGGTCGTCTCCAAGGGAGACCTTACAGTAGGCATCTGCTTCCGATCCCCAAGGCAAGACAATGAGACCAATGAAGGGATACTTGGGTCAACAAAATCTTGTTCTTCTGGGAGACTTTAACTACCCAGACTCCTGCTGGAAGAACAACACAGCAGTTCATCTGTCGTTCCTCAANATCAGCTCCCCTCTGGGGCTGCTCTTCTCCACGAGAACAGCTCCAGGGCTCTCAGCCTTTCCTGGGCACAGAGATGCTCCAGGCTGCTCAGCAGCTTCCCAGCTTCTGCTGGACTCTCTCCGGTAGTTCCTTGTCTCTCTTGAACTGGGGAACCCAGAACTGGACCCAGCACTCCAGACATGGCCTCACTAGGTGTTGCACGCAATGACAGTTAAATTTGGTAAGCGATTAATCCCCTGCATTGCAGCCAGTCCACAGAGATTAGAGGGGCTGTGGGTGGCTGGACTGATTTCCTCATAGATGTGCCGATCTAAACGTGTGTCGCTATAGGTCCAACAAAGTTCCAGGTGTCACCTCAACCCTGGGCTGCTCCAGATGTGGTAACTACATTGTGCTCTCGATGTGGCACCATGCGTGGCTCCAGATGTGCCCTCACCCTCAGGCTACTGTCAGTATCACCAGCACACACGGAAGGAAGAAAAGAAGGGTTATAGTTGTAGGTGACTCTGCTCTGAGGGCTACGAAGGGTCCAAGATGCCGTGTGGACCCACCTCATAGGGAGGTCTGTTATCTCCCTGGAGCCCGGGTCTAGAACATCACTAGGAAGCTTCTTAGCTTAGTGAGGTCCTCAGACTACTACCCACTACTAATTTTCCATGTTGGTGGAGAGGAAGCAGCTGTACGTTGTCCAAGAATGATCAAGAAAGACTTCAGGGCCTTGGGATGGTTAGTGAGAGACTCTGGGGTGCAGGTTATTTTCTCGCCTCTCCTTCCAGTTGAAAGCAGTGACATTGGAAGGAACAGAAGGATACCACATGTCAACACATGGCTTCAGGGCTGGTGTCACCACCATGGTTTTGGGTTCTTTGATAATGGGACCTTCTAAGAGGACTACAACCTGCTAGGAAGGAATGGAAGCCACCTGTCTAAAAGAGGCAGGGTAATCTTTGGCAGCAGGCTGGCCAACTTGGTGAGGTGAGTTTTAAACTAAGAGACCTGGCGGAAGGGATCCAAAATGGCAATCCCCACGGCACCACCACTACAACCAATTGGGGAATAAACCAGGCCAATCAGGATAGTGTAAAAGGTGCCACAGCTGTCTCCCTAAATGGGAATAAAAAGACAGGCCACCTAAAGGGTGTGTGTACCAACGCAGGTGGCCTGGGGAGCAAAAAGGAGGAACTGGAGCTCCGTGCACCGTCAGAAAGTTCTGATATCATAGGAATAAGCAAAACTTGGTGGGACAACTCCCACGACTGGGGAATTGGGATTGACGGCTATAGGCTGTTCCATAAAGAAGGACAGGGTAGAAGAGGAGGAGGAGTTGCGCTCTGTATTAAGGAGAACCTCGATGGAGGTCGACTCTGGCAATTGTGGAAGCTCCATCGAATGCCTCTAGGTCAAAATCAGAGGGGTCGTCTCCAAGGGAGACCTTACAGTAGGCATCTGCTTCCGATCCCCAAGGCAAGACAATGAGACCAATGAAGGGATACTTGGGTCAACAAAATCTTGTTCTTCTGGGAGACTTTAACTACCCAGACTCCTGCTGGAAGAACAACACAGCAGTTCATCTGTCGTTCCTCAAGTTCCTGGAATGCTTAGAGGACTCAGTCCTCATATAACTGTTAGATGTGCCAACCAGGAATGGGGGGGGTGTTGGATTTGTTGCTCACTAACCTGTTCTGTAGTGTCTCGGTTAGTGACAGCCTTGGCTGCAGTGATCAGAACATTGTGGAGTTTGGGATAATGCTGAGCACGCTGAAGGTTAGTTCCAAACCAAAGGTTTGCTCTTTAGAAGAGCAAATTGCAGCTCGCTCAGGGCTCAGTTAGCAAGGATCCCGTGGGAAGCTTCCATGGAAAGTAAAGGAGGCAGTGAGTGTTGGGAGTTTTTCAAGAACACTCCTAGATGCACAAAGCCAATTCATTCCCTGTATTGGCAAGGGAAGTAGGCGGAGTGAGAGACCCCCTCGGCTCAACAGCGAGCTGATGGGACTGCTCAGAAACGTATCAGAGGTGGGAAAGTGGAACAATAGCTGCTGAAAAATACAGGGGCATTGTCAAGGTAGGGAGAGATGCGGTTAGGAAAGTAAAAGGTCATGTTGAGTTGAAATTGGCCAGAGATGGCAGCAACTTCAAGAAAGGGTTCTTCAGATGCCTTAACAAGGAGCAGAAACAGCAGGAGCTTATTGGCCCGCTATTAAACAAGAGAGGGGAAGAGTCACCAGCAGTGCTGGAAAGGCAGAGGTCCTCAGCACCTTTCTTACAAGTGGTCTCATGCCTCATCATCTTCTCTTCGTACTGCTCTTTATGTTGCTGGAAATAAAGTAGCTCAGAAGTAGCTCTGTGGTGGTAGCAGTGGTCCTTGGAGGTGCAGTGAGGAACAGTGCTGCGCTCAAGGGACATGACTGGACAGTGCTGAGTTGGAGGTGAAGTGAAGTCACGGAGTCAAAAAGCCATCGGAAGTGTTCAGCCAAGAATAAGCAAGTGAAAGGAAGTGCATGGTAAGTCACCCTGCTGTCCCCAATAAGGATTCTCCACCCGGTGTGTAAAAGGCCAATCCACAAAATGAGTCAAGGTGTTTATCTTTATTTCTGTTCTGCAGAATTGAGTCACAGGCATCTCACAACAGCAGCACAGCCACCACTGCCAGGCTCATGAGATTTATATTAGTATGAGACACCTGACGGCTTGGTCCCTGCCCGTCCTACAACACACACATGCTGTCTAATGGTGAAAACATGCTCATTTTCACCTTAAAGGTGTGTATTTTAGTGTTATCACTACCCAATGTTACTTCCAGATACCCTCTTGGCTCATATTTGGTCCAGAAGTTATACATTTTATGTCTAAGTCAGCAACAGCAAAACATCAGACGCTGTTTTGTGTCCCATCGATCCAAGGTAAGGTATTGCTCATGATGTCTCAACCATGTCCCAACTGAAACTTCTTGACAAATTTTTAACTTTGTTCTTTCGACATCAATACTTGAACGTTTCAGAAAGTCGTGCCTAGTGCAGATATGACAAACTAGTGCTCTTGTTGGTTCTTGTTGCCAGCAGCTCATACCCTGTGAGCGGCAGCCCTTGTTTCCTGGGAGGGTAATGACACGCTAGTAAGAGGAGAGGGGGGGATGCTGTCTGATGTCACAACTTGGCCTCATTGCTGGCATTTCACTCTTCTGTGTCTGGCAGGTGCCATGGTGAGGAGCCTGCGTGGAACACAGCACCTGAACACAGTATTCAAACTGGAATGATGTTCCTGAGATGCACACTGCTGTCCGTGTGTGTTTTACACAGAACGACCAAATTGATGCAGGGAGGGTTTTATTTTGGGGAAAGCCCCGTGTAAAGCTACAAGACAGACTCACAGAATGACAGAAAGTTGCTTTTACCCAAAGGTGACGATCGGTGCCCCGGGCAGAGCCTTGCCAGCAGCAGGAGGGAGGTGACCCTTCCCCTCTGCTCAATGCTGGGGAGGCCGTGCCTGCAGCGCTGTGCCCAGCTCTGGGCTCCCCAGCACGAGAGAGATGTGGGCATACTGGGGAGAGCCCCCAGTGCCCCTTAACTCCCGTTGGGGTCAGAATGCCAGGCTGCTGTGTTGACCCAGGTTTGGCCCCAGTGCCTGTTGCGATGACACCGTGCCAGCACACGGTGGCACTGGGGAGAGCGAGGGATGGAGTTTTCTGAGGCTCACCAGTGTGCCTGATGTGCTTTCTGGATGTGTCAGGATGGGTCAGCTGAATTGCTGCCACCGCTCCCGTTAAATCAGGGTAAATAAATCACCTTTTGAGAACAACATGTTTTGAGGCCTAAAGCAAGGGTGGCAGCTTCTGATTTCATGGGGCTGTGAAAGGGTTGCCAAGGGAATTGAGGACCAGCAAAAGAAACCAGGGCTAGCACTTTTTTGGGGGAGCTATGGCTGGGTGATTTTATTTTTGGATCTGATCTCACATGAGACCGAATAAAGCATAAGGTGATTTTAAGTGTTATGAAGGCTGAAGGCTAAAGGAAACTTGTCAGCTGCGGAGTTCTTGGGGGTAGGAGGAGCTGTAGGTTAAGGATAAGAGAATTAAGATGCTATTCTCGGAAATTTTGAACGGTAGCCAGGGAGAGGTCCTCGCTCGTGGTAAAATGTATTCGGTGGGCTCTGCTGCCACCGCGTGTTCAAATACTTCGTGACTGCAAGCGCTGCAGGCTGGCGGCAACTTCAAACGTGACAGTGCCAGCTTTGTAGTGGCTGTTGAGAGAATACAGAGAGTGATGTCTTTACAAAGGAAAATACCACAAAGTAATACGGAGATAACCTTACAGGATAGTGCTAAGTCTTAGTAGATCATCGTAGAATCAATTAGGACTAGGAATAACAGTGACAGTCATCTAGAGCTGGTTGGGAACACAGAAGACAACGGAAGTGTAAACTTTTGAACTTTAAGAAAGAGTGTGCAGGCTTAATAGACGGATACATGTTAACTTCTCCTCCCAGGGGAGGCATAGAGTCAATGGAAGATGAGGTGCATGATGCGAGGGGGTGTACGCGTTAAGGGGGGGAGGGATGTAGTAGGAATTCTGTACCTTACTGGTAGCGCAGCCAATGGGGAAAGGTCTGCAGTCAGGAAATCAGGATAAAAGGGGGCTGCACCCTTCTGTGGTTTGAGAGACCCTACAGCGATATGCCCTGTGGGCTCTCCCTTTATTTGAGTAAAGTCTTTTTGCAGGCCTCCTCTGTCTCCGTTGTGAACGCTGACCGCTGATAATGTGATTTTCCGAACACGGTGAAAGAGCTTCCACGGGAAGATGAGAGCCAGTGAGAGAATTCAGGGCTAGCACCTCTCTTTGGCATGCAATCACTAGGGTTTTTTTTTGAATTTTGGATGTCATCTCTTTGCCAGAGTAAATAAAGTAAGATGTGAATAAATGTTACGCAGCCTAAAGTATAGGTATCAGCTCCAGATTTCTTGGGTCTGTGAAAATGCTGTCCAGGGAAGGAAAGGGCCAGAAAGAGAAATCAGGGCAGGCACCTTTCCTGGGGGAGCAATCCCTAGATGGTTTAAATTTTTGTCATTTATACTTTCCCAGAGTGAATAAAGCCTATTTTGAGAACCCACAACCCCTTAGGAAAGGGGCAGGACAAACCATCAGCAGCGTAAAGCTATGTGTGTCCTGGTTCGAGTGAGAACAGAACAAATCTGTTCAGTGATTTTACTTTTCAGCTCAGTTCCTTTAACTAACGGCCCTTTCTGAAATGAGCAGCCTGGTTTCCCAGGCAGTGCTGCTCCTGGCAGGGATAACGCCCCATGTTTGGAGTTAGTGCCAGGGGTTGGGGGGCAGACCACGGCCACTGCTGGATCTTGTTACCACATCTGGGTGCAGGAGGAGCAGACAGATGGGTGCCCTTAAACTGCCCCACAGGGTGTTCATCCCACAGATGCTGTATTCGGCTGCTGGGGGCCCTGGATCTGTTGCTCTTGGCTCAGGGGCTCTTGCTCTGGGCCCTTGCTCAGATTTTTCCTCATTTCTTCAATGACCACTATCCAAGTAGGACTCTGTTCGTTCTGCCTTTGACCCTGATTGGAGTGTTCCTGAATCCAGCACCGGAATCCAGCTCCTGAATTCAGTTCCTGTCTGATGCTGGGCCCTGTCTGGGACTTTCCTGGTGCCTGCTCCACAACATCAGTGATGACGGTGATGTAATTGTCGCCAGAGGGGTTTGGGTTTGATCCTGGTTTTGTACATATTTGTATGTACTCCATTTTATTATCATCGTTTTCCTTTTCATTCCACCTGTTGTAGTTTCCTTTTCTAATCGCTAAGTCTCTCTCCCTTATTCCTTTTCTCTTCCCCTTTGGGGAGGGAGGGGGGTGAACAGAGAGCGCCTGTTATAGGTCTAGTGGGCTGCCCTGACCCTAAACCATGACAGTTTAATTGAGACTCAACGTAGGACACAGTCAGAGCTCCAATAAATTGCCTGAACAGTTTGAATTCCAGTTCACTCACTTGAGAGATCATCGCTTTTTTCCTGCACATCTTTAAGGATTGAAAACTAAACCGGACTGCTGAAATGACATCGTTTCTGTGAGCAGTGCGATTTTGTGTCTTTTTAGAGTTTCTTTCAGAGTTAAATGCTGTCCTGCTCCCTTACATACTGCATGTGCTATGTTATTGTTTGCTTATTCTGACTGTTTATATGCAAGCCTCTCAGTTCTGGCCACTGGGCGAAAGCTGCCGCGTCGCTGGGGTGTTTCTCTCTGGTTTCTGTCGTGCTGAATTGGGCAGCGAATGCATCTCGGTACTACGGGCAATACATAGTGGATTTTATCACTAAGAATACTTTCAGTTTCACCTGGGGAAGTTACACTCCTCTCCAGTATGCTAATCTGACTCCACGGGATTTTAGAAGTCCATTAAAGTGTGAGGATTGCAGACACGATTATTACCAAAAGATTATGTTATTATCATTTTCCATTGTCTTTATTGTGTGGCATCAGATTAGGCATCAGTGCAGTTGTACACGTCAGACAGCCACCTCAAAACATAGAGTGCTTGCTGCTCCCCTACGAGGTTACATGACACACTCTGCAGTTAAACGAACGTCACAAGGTTTTAAGACATGCAGGACACGCATTGCGAGTATTTGGTCTCTGCAAGCCCCTCGCATGAGCCCTGTTGCTGCACCAGCTCCCACAGCAAGCACCGCAGCTACTCAGTCTCCACAAGCCCCCACTATGAGCTCTGCTGCTTCTTCAGTTCCCAAAACAAGCCCAGCTGCTGATCCAGCTCCCAGAAGTACTAAAACCGTTCCAGCTCCGATAACAAGCACTGCAGCTGTTTTAACTCCGGCAAGAAACCCTGCAGCTACACCGACAGCCACTGTGGCCGATCTCACTCAATCTGCTCCGGTACAAGTTGCCCCTGTAAAGAAAATAAAATCAACAGAACAGTCAGGTCCAGTGACAGGTCAGGGAGAGGGTCCTTCTCAAGCTGGATCAAAGTATGAGTGAGAACCAGACGTGAAGCCTGATGTCCCTGCAACTGGAAAGAACCACCTAACAAAGACGGATCGCCCAGTGTAGTCAGATGATAATGGAGTAGGTCCTCCTACAGCAAACCCCTCAGATGGGGAATCACTAGATGCAGCGGGTAGTACCAGACCTCTATGAAGGACCTGGAAATCTGAGGAAGGACTATGGCTGTGATGAAGGTGAGCCAATTACCACCTGGCTGCTCTGATGCTGGGATACAGGGGCCAAGTCCATCCAATTGGACCATGGAGAGGCCAGGCAGATGGGATCCCTGACCAGAGATGGGGGCATTGACCAGGACCTTGCAAGAAACAGAAACACCATCAGTCTTTGGAGGCAACTTGTCAGCTGTAAAATCCAGGTATCCCTGAATTTGGGATTTTTTGAACATGGGCAGTTTTACAGTGCGCAGGGTCTGCAGGCGACAGATGGAGTTCATCTGTCTCAAAGGGGAAAAAGAATCTTTGCGTATAAGTTGGCTGGACTCATTGAAAGGGCTTTAAACTAGGTCCAAAGAGGGAAGGGGATAAAACTGGGCCCACTAGAGTTGAGCCTAAGGGTGACAGTCCGTTGTAGGGAATGAAGTCGTTAGCCCGGCTCAAGTGCATCTGCGCTAATGCACGCAGCACGGGCAATAAACAGGAGGAGCTGGAAGTCATTGTGCACCATGGCAGCTATGATGTAGTCGCCATCAGGGAAGCATGGTGGGACACCTCTCATGAGTGGAGTGCTGCACTGGAT
>VWZK01008090.1:0-18261 GCA_013396935.1 Baryphthengus martii
CAGTGCACAGGTAAAGGCAGCTTAGTCCACTGGTGCAAATTGCTGACCAGTGAAGTGGTAATACTTTCCTAGCTTTTGTACCACAGATCCAATACCAACCTTTGCTTTTTGGGACTGGCCATCCAGTGAATTTTCTGTTCCGTATAGTAACAGTACTACATCTTGTCCAATTCCCTACAAAGGTGGCATTCTGACAATCCACACTTGCTGTCCATAATGCAGTATACTTCTGTTTACTGTTGGGGTTACATCTCCAAACACACTTAAAATATTTTTCCTTAAGAGCTGGGACTCCTATATCCCTCTCCTGTGTTTCAATCTCTATGCTCTTGTTGAAGGAAGTATTTCTCCATAACTTTTCCCAGCTTACATTAGTGGAAATAGGGATCTCAAACAATGGTATCCCTTTTGAGTTTTGTGGGAAATGTGTACACACCCAGAAATTGCTTTTGTTAGCTATTCAAACTGCATTTTTTATTAATGCATAATGAATATTGTATGTTCAAGGACTCTCCCCTACCTCTGGGCTTTCCAATCAGTTTGGGCGATTTTCCACGAGCTCTATGTGGAGCATCATACACATTAGCAAGAAAAATCCATTGCAGGTTTGAGGGAGCCTAAGATTAAACACAGACATTCTACATAACACATATTAATTACAAAAGTAAAAAGTGTAAGGATATCTTGTATGCAATTAACATCTCATTATGCAATAACTGAACCCAAATTACAATTCATATAGTCCATTTCATTCTTATCTTAACAGGTTCCTCCATTGTGACCACTTTCCACTGTCCTACTGGACTCTTCTTAGCTCTGGTGTAATGTATTCACAACAAAAGTCTGGTTACCTTCAGGGAAGTGAAGGTGGCTAGTAGAACCTGATACAGTCCCTTCTACTTTGGCTGGAGATATTCCTGAGACCAGTTTTTAATATAAACCATCACCAGGTTGAAAGGATGAATTTTACATAATACCTGTATCACCTCAGCCACAAAATGAGGTCCCCTATCTGATGACATTCCCAGCAGGACCCCAAATCTGGGTATTCGTTCTTTTAAAATAGACTTTGTTACTTCCCGAGCCTTGTCGGTATGAGTGATAAAAGCCTCTGGCCATCCTCGAAAGGTGTCTACAAACATCAAGAGATATCTGTATCCCTCCTTTTGGGGTAGCACAGTAAAATCTACTTGCCAATAGTCTCCTGGTGAATTTCCCTGCTTGGTGCGTCCTAACAGTGTCTCTTAAGGTTTAGGGGGTTGTTCTTTAAGTATACCTCACACTTCCCCACCACAGACTTTATGATCTTTATCATTCCCACACTTGCTACTTGTTTCTGTAATTTAATTAACATTGATTTGATTCCCCAGGGTGTTTCCTGATGTTTTTACGTTACTAACTCGATCATAGGGGAAGAAGGAACCATTACCTTTCCTTTTCCAGCCACCCACCATCCTTCACGGCATGTAATGCCTCCAATAAGCAATTATCAGTGTTGTTGTACTGGGGTTTACTCTCCCTGGGGCTCCAAGGGACTTTAACTGGCACTAACGCTAACAGCCCTTGTTTTACAACCTGTTTAGCCACAGTATCTGCCATTTGGTTACAAACATTCACCAGAGTGTTTCCCTTCTGGTGTGCCTTGCAGTGCATGATAGCCACTTCCTTGGGATTCTTCACGGCTTGTGGTAGTCTCAGGATCTCCTCTTGGTGTTTTATCGGAGCAAACCTCTCTCCTTCCAAATAGCTCTGTGGGCGTGGACTACTCCAAAGGCATACTGCAAACTCAACCTTTTGGGCTGAAGTTCTATTTGGAAGCTTCCCTGCCTCTGGTACCTTTTCGGTAGTTACCACAGCAAAATCTGCCATCCGTGTCCCATTTTCAACAAAGCTGCTCCCATCTGTGTACAGCTTCAGGTTCGTCCTTGAGATCAGTCAGGTCAGATTGCATAAATCAATTCTGTGGTCTATAAGCAGTCAAGTGCTAGACTTGCAACAGACTCTGTAGAGTTTCCATATCATCCTTCCACAAAAGAACCACCTGATACTTGAGCATCCAACCAATGTCCCCACTTTTGTGCTAAGACTGTGGCTACTATACGTGGGACAAACACGGTAATTTTCTGTCCCATGGTCAGCTTCCTTGCTTCCTCTATCACAAGAACCATGGCTGCCAATGCTTGCAGACATCTCAGCCACCCCTGGCTAACCAGATCGAATTGCTTGGAAAAATATCCCACTGGTCTTTTCCAGCTTCCTAATTATTGAAGTAGACTCCGTTCAGGGTTTCCCATTCTCCAGTCCTCTAGTTCCAGTGTGTAGTTCCTCTTTATAGAAATAGATCTGTCTTTTAACTTATGATTGAAACAATCACGCTCAACAAATTACTACTCTTTGACTAGCATTATGCATTTTTTTTGGCACAAAAACAGATTTCAAGAAAGAATAATGGAGTAAAAAAAATTAAACTTGAATCTTGTCTACTTTTTAAACATTGACTTATACACCACACAACTGTTGTCCCATTTCAGCTCTGACAATTATATACAATCAAATTGCAATTTAAGAGCCTTAAAAGTAAAAATTAATGTTTATTAACATGAATGAGAAATATATAATACAAATACAAGCAGCTTAATAATATGTAATCAAAATAATTGGTAGATGTATTTAAATGGAGTACACTGAAGGCTTTCACTCACAGGTGAATAGTAGTTTATTTCACATTTCCATAAAAATCAAAGTTGCATTCTTTCAGGGATGATTTCCTCACCCAGAGCCTTTGCTGACTGTTTCTTTCTTTTCATCTTGATTTTAATTAATCTTCTTTCACCTTTTTTTTTATTGAATCCTAAAGATAAAGTGAAGAAAGTAAGATTAGATGCTGTATGCCTAACACATCCAAGATTATCAGAAATGAGAGGTAAGATTTTTTTTCAAGAAATATTTCAAGTCACAACATTGTCTTCCCTAACGTCTTCATATGTCTGACCAATGCCAATTTATCTATTTCTGTTCTTGTACACTGTATTTACTGTCCATGTTTCGAGCTCTGTCTTCTGATTGCCATGGTTACTTTTATACTATTAACTTTTATCAGGCAATACTTACTACCAAAAGTTGCAAGAATGTTTCAGCCTGCATAATATTTACCTCTTATGATAGTATCCACTTGCCATACCTTTCTTGCAGATCCTCAAACATGACTTTCTTGAGGTGAAATTATTTTCATTCCCACCACAACCACTGTAGCTAAATGGGCAACATCTTCCAGTTGAGAGGTTGTAGAAAAATCTTAACTCTTTGGCTCTACAAAGTCCCATGTCCATAGGCATCATGCACAAAGAAGGGATAGAGGGTGCTTCTAGAAATACCAAGAAAAACAAGGTTAGAGACAAGACCGCAGTTAGCTAGTTTTCTGTTGTGTTGGTATTATATATGAGATTTGAAGCTCACAGAACTTTGAAATGTATATGAAATTCACTGGCAAATCATAAAATCATAGAATGTTAGGCATTGGAAGGGACCTTTAGAGATCATCGAGACCAACTCCCCTGCGAGAGCAAGATCTCCTAGGGCAGACCACTGAGGAAGGCATCCAGGCGAGTTTCGAAAATCCCCAGAGAAGGAGACTCCATAACCTATCTGGGCAGCCTGTTCCAGGGCTCCATCACCCTCACAGAAAAGTTTCTCCTCATGTTGAGATGGAACCTCCTGTGTTCTAGCTTGTAGCTGTTATTTCTTGTCCTATTACTGGGCACCACAGTAAAGACACCGGCTCTTTCTACTTGACACCCATCCCTTAGATATTTATAGACATTAATAAGATCCCCTGTCATCCTTCTCTTCTCCAGCCTAAACAGCCCCAGTTCTCTGAGCCTTTCCTCGTAGAAGAGATGTTCAAGCCCCTTCATAATCCTCGTAGCTTTCCGTTGGACTGTTTCCAATAGATCCCTGTCTCTCTTGAATCAGGGAGCGCCAAACTGGACCCAGTATTCCAGGTGTGGTCTCACCAGGGCAGAATAAAGGAGGGGGAGAACCTCCCTCGACCTGCTGGACACAGTTTTCTTAATGCACCCCACGATCCCATTGGCCCTCTTGGCCACAAGGGCACATTGCTGTCCCATAGAGAACTGACTATCTGCTAGGATTCCAAGATCTTTCTCCATGGAATTGCCTTCCAGCAGGATGACCCCTAATCTGTACTGGTGCCTGGTGTTATTCCTCCCCAGATGCAGGACTCTACTCTTGTCCTTATTGAACTTCAGGAGGTTCACCTTTGCTCAGCTCTCCAGTCTGTCTAGATCTCATTGGACAGCAGCACAGCCTTCTGGTGTGTCTGACACCCCTCCCAGTTTTGTATTATCAGTGAACTTGCTGAGGGTACACTCTATCCCCTCCCCAAGGTCGCTGAATTTAATCCTGCCCTCCTGAAAATCCAGGATACTTTACATAAGCACCTGTCTTTTTATAATTACAAATGTACCACAGCAAATGTTATTCTTTCTTTGAATTCCAAAAGCCAGCAAAAGCTTACCTGAAAGTAGGGTTTGTTTCCTGTATATTTAGTGACAAAATTGCCATTTCTGTGATTAGAGATAGTATTCAGATTCAATTACAGAAGTTTCAAGTGAAGTAATTGTAGAAAGTGAAATAAATTAAACTTGGACAGCTTTAAAAACATGGTGAATATTTATGATAATCAATGAAGTAAATTTTCCTAATTTCTTCTAGACATTCTGAAATCAAGTAGAAGACACAAGTACCCAGCATTTCCAATGTAAGATTCGATACCTTAATATTAGGTTTGTCTTATGAATACAGAAAGCTTAACCTAAATAATAGAGGTCAGTCTATTGGAAAACACTGAGCAACTATCAAGAAATAGCTTGTAACTTGCAGAGTAACAAAGGATTTAATGTGAAGATTAAGTGCACAGAGTGACTGATATGCTGGTGCTTTAGTGCTGCTGTTAGGTTTTTACCATTCCAAGGAGTAGGCAGATGATTTATTCCTTCAGTGTTGATGGAGAAACTCCATCATCTATCACCCTGGAGTGACTCATATACAAAATTAAAACTGATACAATTGCTGCACAGGATGTAAGAAACGGAATGGGACCCACAGTATTATCAGTTTGAGGGACCTAAAGGAGCATCTTTTTCCTTCAAGAAGTAGCAAAACTGAAATAGCTGAGATCTGAATGCATAAAATGAAATGTGAAGCTAGTCAGATGGCCTTGTTGAATTACAAAGCCAGGCAGAAGTGGTTCAGAGGGAAAATCGAGTAAAAAAAATAGGGAATGATTTGTGTTACAGTGAAGCTGAAGACATCCTCTTGTCATAAAAGCAGGAAGTGGATGAGTTGCTGAAAGCAAGAAGTTATGAATTAACTTGAGCAATTCAAAAGGCTGACAAGAAAATACCCAAAAAGAGCATACTACATCTTACACGTCTTACACATTACACCTTCTGAAAAAGATTCATATGCCAAGAATAATAGCTGAACTGGCATGATGAAAAAGGATAAAAGTTTTCTGGGAGATAAATAGAATGATGAGTTTTGGAAAACTGAGAATGAGATTAATAATATATTTCAAGCTGTGTCAGCAACATCATGCTATTCAAAAAGAATCCTGAAATGCAAAAACTGAGTCATGAGTTGTTTTTTTGAAATAACCAGATTAAGTTAGTTTCAGGTTATAAAATGAGCACTACTTAATTTATTTTTATAACTGTGATGTTATTGTAAGAGCAAGGGTCACTCTGGATCCAGAGTAAGAGCCCACAATGTGACACAATTAATATTAAATCCACTGTTTTATTTATAATGAAGGTGGTAGTTACATTTACTAATGCAATGCTTTAGGTACCATTCTAACTGAGAACTCTTGTGGCCAGAACTAATTACATCTCTCTCTAGCTGAAGAGGATGTTAGCTTTCAAAGCATATGTTCAGCAACATGGGGAAAAAAAAAAAAAGTTTTATCTATTTTGACCTGATAATTTGTGAGCCTAAAAAGAATAAAGCAGAAAGCTTGCCAGTGATAAAAGGGCCAGCCAGTGTAGGTTTGTTAATGATGTGACAGAATTTAAACATATACTTTGTCGTGTAAATTACTTATCTGGTATGCAGAATTTTCCAAAGACACTCCACAGTCCCCTCATCAAGGAGTTCTCACAACAATTGTAAGCTTTAGGGGACCCATGGAGCCAGTGATGTGGTTCCTGATGAATAAGGACTACCTAGCATATATAATGCAACTGGCAGAGTGGAATCCAAATGCTATTTAGAATCTCTCTTGTACTCTTTCTAAAAATTACACTGTTCTTTGTCTAAATCATCGCTAGACAAATACTCCAGCTACAAAATACTATTCTTGTTCTTATTCAAAATATCTGTATATTCTTCACACTCAAAGAAGCAAGCAGTCCATGAAGAAAACCTCTTAATTTTGCCATGTAGCAGCCTTTTTTTTTTTTAACAAAATAGTACATTAAAATAAAACTTAAATGACTTATCATAATTTCCTGTCTGCTCAGGATCATAAAAATGATTAATTGATTTTAATATACTAAAAGACCTGTTAGCTTTAAGTTACCGTAAACATAAAATATGTACAGCCCAGCCCCTACACATCTACTGGCAGGACAATCTATAAGCCTGTGAACCAGTATGTTAACAGAGTCGCTAGCAGCATTCGAGCCAGGTAAGTTTTCTCTGTTCAACCTAGTTTCTAATGATGTACTTATGTATGTGATGTTACAGTAAGTGTAGATATCGTGCTTATTCTTGGGTTTCTCTCTCAAATATTTTCATTTTGCAACATCATTTTTCTGCGAGCTGTTGAAATGTTTTATCTCCTGCTTTTTCTATGAAGGAAAAGAAAAAGAAAGAAGCAAATTCCACAACCTATGAAATTACACTCAGAGAAAGGGG
Organism: Baryphthengus martii; assembly: GCA_013396935.1. Lineage (NCBI taxonomy): Eukaryota > Metazoa > Chordata > Aves > Coraciiformes > Momotidae > Baryphthengus > Baryphthengus martii. The sequence continues at coordinate 6,940 of VWZK01008090.1, forward strand.
TGTACACTGAAAATAGTAAAAAAAATAGCAATACATGTCCCACTATCAGAATTATTCTCCCCATATCTAGTCATTATAAGTCTACACATTACAGATATCTACTTTATTGATAGACTTCTTGAGACAGGAATGGTTTTTTAAAATCTTACTTTTTTTCTCAATTTGGATTATGTTTTAGTATTTTTTTTTCCCACAGTGCAAGCAGCATTACTCATTACATTATATAACTCACTACATGCTAACATCAAGTGGATCACATGAACTTAAAAATTAAGAAATGTCATTAAATGCTTTCTAACTTTTTTATATGTGCAACTACATGGCTCATCCTATGGCTTTTGATGCAGTTGTACAGAAATCAATCGGTTATTTCTATTGACAGCAACAAGCCTTAAGACTCTGGCTTCACCCTTGTGTTCATGCTATTCTGTTTATGCAAAAGATCTAATTTAAACAGATTTTAAATATTCAATAGCAAGCTCATAAACTATATATATCATTTGCCAAAAATATGCGACATAAGTCAGGTCATGAACAGGCATGGGAAAAAAAAGAACTTACAATTCATACAGGCAAAGGACAAATTGAAGCTCCCAAGCTGAGTTAGGCAAACATTTCCAGGCATAAAGTTTTCTTCTGGAAAATGCCTATACAATGAAATGCAATGTTCTCAGAAACATACCAATTCCATCAAAAACGTCTGAAGGATATAAGACCTTGGAACGCATCTCATGTGGAGCTTGGGAACTGAAACTCCTGCCACTATTTCTGCAGGAGCTTCTCAAATAGGTTTCAGGCTTTACAACAGCAAAATACAATGTAGATCATTCTGTTATCTTATGTTTCTGTAAATTCTTTTTCTTAATGATGAAGCTGTTTGGACTGATTTTGTTTTGGTAAGAGAGTAAAACCCCAAAATGCAGTCTCTGATACTTTGTTTCTGAAAAAAATAGGCAAACTTATTATATGAAATAAACAGGCTATTTTTCTTACCTATAAAAAGACTATTGTGTCTTACCCTTCACTACTACCTAAACAATCTTTAAATGTGTATGGTTTAAGATTTAATTCTTATAATACAGCCTTTCCTTGAATCCCAGACAGTCCCCTCTGTGAACAGATGCCATGATCATAGTTCAGAATATTTGAAACGTGTATGTTCAAATAAAGACTCACATTTATCAAAAATAATTCCAACTCTGCATTGCAACAATAATCATTATCCCTCAGGCTTAGCTGGGGTTGTGTGACAATGAATCATTAATTTATCACAATACAAAAAAATGCCTGAAGTGATCTCAGTGAGCTGGATGAAAAACAGCGCTTACTGTGTTCTCTTTTGCTAGACATGGGGGTGTGACATTTGCACAGCTTCTGATTTACTGCTAGATTTTTGATATATGAAGACCTTAGTATCTCATTTCTGGTTGCAGCAAAGAGAAAATAAAAGAATCTTCAAGTAGACAAGATATTACAAAAATAGTCATCTGTACTTGACAGTTCTCTATAGGTATAAATTGGTGTAGATCCATTATAGAGAACAAAAATGTGCCAATTTATATCAGCAAAAGATGTGGCCCTGACTTTGAGAAGTAGTAACAGGAACTGCCTGTGTGCCATTACAGATTTGCCAAGTTGGAAATTGACTTTTGATCCTGCATCCCACTTAGAGCTCACAAACCAAGTGTAAACGATAGTACTTCTGATTTCCTACCATAGATCACTTTGTATAATCTGAAAATGAAAGGTTTAATTCTTGACTTCACTTTCTCTTAATATAAGAATAAAAGTTATTTTAGATCTTGCAGCAGAGGAAGACCAGAACAATCTTCATTCTCTGTCGAGTTCATTGCTGATAATGCTAGAAGTTTCATGTTTATATATAGAAAAAAAGTTTGTTTTGTTTCACCATAAAAGAGTTGGATTTTCTGAAGATTAAGAACCTTGTTGGAAGTCTATTAATCTGATATCATTACAGAGTTATACATACCACCAATACTATGCATTTTTTTCCTGAAATCAAGAAGAATTATCATTTTGATTGTGAAGTAATGTATTCTATAAGACATAATTCCTTGCAAAATTTTTAATAGTGGTCATGTATTTAAAAAAAACACAGAAGATGCATAGCCATTCCACTGTATGTGCAAAATAGATGTTACATCAGCAGACCAGATACTCTGCTTCTGTCTGAGAAGATGGGCATCAGCCACTCCATCTCAACAGTCCATCCTGACCTCATGTGTGCACAGTCACACTTGTCCCTCACTGAGCACCATACAGAGTCACAGTGCACGTTTGTGTGAGATGGCTCTACCTTGCAACATCAGTTTGCACCTCTACCTGTAGTAATGGCAGGAATGGAGGCTACATTCTCCATATCTCTGTGGAGAAATCAGCTGTCAGTTTTGGTTCTACCCTTTCCTCCTGTAGTGAGATTGCATAAAAGCAAAGGATTTTAGCCCATCCCAGCAGCCTGAAAGGTACAGGCTGATAAACAGAATGGTAGCAGGTGGCTGCATAGCGTAGGCTAGTGCAGGACAGACAGTAGGGAAGAACCTGTGGGGGGTCTTCACTTTCCACAGAATCACATTGGTCCTTCCAAGGTCACTTATCTTACCTGACTCATCCAGCTACACTGACGCCATCTACCGTTGTTCCCTGACCCTTTCTTCCAGAAACCTTTAAGTCTTCTCCTCTTAGCCTCACCTCTCCCGCCCAAAATTTACTCCACCAGTGCTACTGTTGCTGACACAACCAAGAACCCTCCTGTTTTCTCTGAGAAAACACAGTGAATCATGCCCCTTTGCTCGTAGAGATTAGTTGTTTTGAGGGTTCATATTATGAGTAAAAACCTTTGGGGAACGTGTATGTCCCTAGACTTAATACCAGGCCTTAAATCATTGAAATATTTTCCATAAGACAAGTTACCAAAAGCTTTACTGTTTTCAGTCATTTTAATAACAGAGTATATTGATACTTTGCGTATGGTAAACAAACAATCCAACTCTCACAGAAATTTACCTCAACCCAACAGTACACGTGGATCACAGTGCAGGAAAAAAGAAAACAAAACAATACACACTCAAGCTTTATTAGGCATACTTTCTAAGCAAAGAGCACAGAAATGTTATCCTACATGCCCATTCTCTTCCAGATCATACCAAACACAAAAACCTTAATGGATCTGTAAGCCACCACTCAATCTCCAAAAGCACAAGTAAGTGTAAATGCAAAATATCAACAGAAATACTTGGTAAGAACGCTCAGGCTTTTTCCAACTGTTTCTTGTTTCCTCTTGCAGAACTGTGGATCATAAAAATGACATGTCTCAAATTCAATCACCCTTTATATTGTGAGAAAATACCAACAATCAGTAGTGGACAGCATCCAGCTGCAGAAACTGTTAAAAACTAGCCTTCTGCAGCAAAGGTCCAGATACTCATCTGCATTATAATACATAGTGCATAATGCAAAAGTACCTTTAAGTAACCACCAAATTAATTCAGACTCACTTTGATGATACCCAAAATAAGAACTGATTTTAATGCGGCCTTAGTGAAAATAAAAATGTATTATGAGAAATGTACTGTATTTCAAAATGCCACATTTCAAAATGGTCCTTTTTCAATGGGTAAAAGGAGATTTAAATCAGCTGCCAATTAGATCCCCACAAAAATATTAATTTTGATGAAAAGAACTCTGCATCACTGCTTTTGCTCTTGGTCCTTAAAAGTTTGTATTTATCACACCTTCAGGAAGTACACACATTCAAAAGGGGACAAGATGTGGTCAATCTCCCACTTTTTGATACTTATGGAAGATCTGCAAGTAGCAATGTATTTCTTTGCTTTCACTTTTTCTGATTATCAAAACATTTGACATAGATGGAAAACTATTCTTTAGTCTCAGATATGTTGGAAAATGGGTGGAAATAGAGAAACAATCCAGAGTGAGTATAAAAGACTGAAACAGTAGCTTATAACATATAAAAAGAATATATACATTATTATATATTATTTTTATAATTTAAAAAGAATAGTAAAACTGAATTCTTACCAAAAAAAATGGGAAATTGGTTGTGCTCCTCCTTTGGGGAACTACCGTTCAAAGTGTTTGATTTCTCATTTGGAGCAGTTGGCAACAAATTTACTAAAGGGAAAAAAAGTAGGGTGTGAAATAGTAAGTGATAGGTTATCTAGACACAACAAAGCTCTGAAAATAAGTCATGATTGGTACTCATTTGTCTTGTTCCATGTCAGTATTAATGCCACTAAAAGACATTTCTTTAAGTTCCAAAGGCATAGGAAACTGATGTGCTGAGGCAACTTTGGGATGGGTTCCTATTTCTTCTTTAATTTTCCCCATGTAAGATTTAAATCCAATATGATTTGATAAGGTTATTTTTATATTACTAGCAGACATTCTAGCCTTTGCAATTGTAAGCCTTTTATAAAATATATATTACTGACAAGAAAATGGCTATGACGCTAGTTTTAATGTTACTAACTTCACTACGCTTGTATATTTCAACTAATAAACGTGACTTCAAGTAAATAGGAAAATGAGTGAATAAGCCAAGGAGCATATGCATTAAGAACAGATAACTGTAAACGAAAAACCCCCAAATTCTTACCAGAAATCCTAGCGAACTGGTTGGGTTCTTCTGCTGGGGAGCTACTGTACACAGTGTTAGGATGCTCTTCAGCTAAGAAAATTGGCAATGAATTTGCCAAGAGAAAAATGAAAAGAAAAGAGTAAGGAAAACCACACAAAATCAATTGTTATCAATGATTCAGTATCATTAGGCTAAAAACTTTGATCTATTTGAACCATGGCAATAGCCCCTAATCCTCTCTTTCTTCTTGGATATTCAAATAAATTTACATAGAGGTGTTATTTCAGATTAAAGTCAGGAAAACCCCCCGACATTCTGCAACTTTTAATCCAGAAGGGAAAAGTGGAATCAGAGCCCAGGAAGAAATGCTTCAGCAAGGGTAAGGGAAAAACACATAGCTCTATATGTATATCTTTTAAAAAGAACGATAATGGGTCTTTCCTATTCTAAATGTGAGTAAGATCGAGTTCCCCTTGCCAAAATGACAGATTATGAAACAATCCTGGAAAAAGGTCCACTAGGGACAAGTAAGATCAAAGAGTCTGGAGACTTGTGGGAAAATATATTTACCCTATGGATAAAATGAAGCACTTTATGAATGGGAGAGGAATTATGAAGGTTGCTATATTCTGATATAGAAAATTCACAGGAACTAGTCAGATCTACCATCTGAATAGCTGTTTTGCAGCCTAAGCTGCACAGCCAATCATTCAACAGTGAGGGGGTTTCCCACGATTCTTCAAAAAGAATTCAGATATATTCAGATGTTCAGGTTTGAAAAGAATAAATTCAAACATTCAGGTTAAAAAAAAAATTAAAATTAGCATTTTGTGATACTATAAAGCCAAGCGGCTGGCAGATTTTTGATTAATTGTCATGATATAAGTAAAAAAGTATGAGTCCTGTAATATTCATTAAAGTCAATAGTAACTAACAGGTTTTTTAGTTCATATTTTTCATTTTTGTATTTTTATTCAAAACTATATATAATTAATACTAATTTCAGATATTTCTCCATGCAAGATACCTTCAAAACACAACATTGTTTATTCAAGAGTAAGACTAAGACTAAGAATACTGGGAACAACAACTTACAGTTGTCTTGGCAGGTAGCTTGGCATTCTTCCAAAGTCTTGAAGTTGTTCTGGTTTCCTAGACACCCACCATACTTGAACACTTCGCATAACTTTGCCTCTTTGTTATAGAAATACCTGGAGAAATAGCCACGGCAGATTCCAGGGTCTTTCTCATGTAAGCAAAAGTTGGGCTTTTCTACAAACAATGGTAAACGATGAACAAGGTGGCGAAAGAAAAAAAAAATCAACACACATTCCAAGACAATAGCACTGGAGGAAATTTATAAAATAAACCTAAAGACCAACTGTAAAATAACTGCTGCTTTATTGTACTGCTTTTGTTCTATACATAACATTGCAATATATTGCTGAAGTATTATGGAGACATTTTTATGGCTTTTTATTCTCTTTTCAAGTAGCCAGTAAATTATATCTTGGAAAATGAGGACTAATAATTCCACTAAGTATCCTCCTACACTGAAGCTTTAAGATGAAAATTAGGTTTTACTTGGTAGTAAAACAAGACTTGAATCTCATCTGGATCATTTGAATCTAAGTAAAAATTCTTCTCATAAATGTAGTTGTTTTAGTTAATGTTAGTGTGAATTATACACAAAGTAATGTTAAAATAAAAGGAAAAAAAGGCATGTTTTTTAAAAAAAAAAGAACAGAAAAAATATAACAATGAATTTTTTCTGGAGTAGTCTACTGCTATAAAAGGATACAGGAAACTGGGAGGCAAAGCGGATATTCTAACTCTCCTTAAAGAAACACCAATAATGCAGGTCCATGCAAACACTGGGGTTATCTGAAATGTTGCATTCCTGATGCTAAATAATGAGTTTCACTCTCTTTTACATGAAAGCTCTAGAAGATATTTTTATTTAATGTGAATCACGGTCAGTTACCTCAGAATCATGCCTGGGAACACTGTGTTTCTCTGTAAGAGGACTTTAACATGGTGTATAGGACAGTACTGCCTACCTACCAGGCATCAGTGACACCAAGGTGGCTGTTACAAATGCGTTACTTCCCCAGCACTTGTCACTTTTTTACTTTAGTCTGAAACCACAGGCTCAGAATGTCCTTACTGAGTCACTGAGCTGCTGGAGAAGCCAAGTTGCACACACCTCAGCTCTGTCTCCACGTTGAGGTACCTCACATGATCTAGAAATAGTGTTGAGGTACATCACACAATCTAGAATTAGAATGGGAACTATGAACTAAACCAAGAAGATATCCAACCGGCAGGTAACAATGCACCAATTTAATTCTGTGTAAAGAACTGAGGTTTAGGTTTCAGCACTCTATGGAGTGTATAGGTTTCCTGTCAAAACTGCACCTGTCTGATTTATATAGTTATTGCATTGTAGGTCTGTGATGCTCATAGTGATATTGTACCAATACAGAGAAGAAAAACTCTCTAAGACTCATTTTGGAGTTCTAGAAAGCAGGCATTCTTTATTGTGGTACCAGACGCATGGGGGATAGTTCCGCCTAGCGTGCATGCCTGGGTCCATTGTATATGTGCTTATATGGTGCTAAAACATAAATATTCATTACATTCTTTAGAAAAGGCAATATTATGCTAATACACCCTTAAAACTTATTTACATAATCTCTTCCCCACCATTGTGCATGCTCAATGATTTGAGGCGGTGGTCCCTGAGAGTCTCTGGTGGTCGTTCTGGGACCCCCGACTCATGTTCACTAGTTGACCCTGCTTTCTGATGTCCTTATTTGGTGAGATGATCTTGCAAGTTGGCCTGTGAATTTTATTGCTTCCTTATCTACAACGCCATACATTGTTATCTCCAGCTTACATTCTTTTAGCAATCCTAGTTCCCTTGACAGCTACTATATTTCAGGAGTTCAACTTAGCTCCTTTCATTTACACGGTTGTGATATTTACTACATTTCAAGAGTTTAGCTATTAATTACTATGGCAGGCATTAATACATTTTATACGACAAGACTCTACATAAGTATTTTCTGCTATAAATCTCATTTTTCAAATCAAACTTAGTAGATCCTAGATTAAAAGAGTCACTTAGGCACCAGAAAAGAGATTCGATAGAATTTCTATGTAAGAAAAAAAGGAGGATCATTGTCATAGGCAATTTCCCTCTGAGGCGAACAGAGGGCCCCATATGCCAACCAGACCCATCCCACAGGAAAGTCTGCTGCTTCCCTGGGGCCCAGGTCAGAGACATTACCAAGAAACTCTCTGGTCTGGTAAAGTCATTGGATTATTACCCATTGCTGGTAATGCAGATTGGAAGTGATGAGATGGAGGATGAAAGTCCGAAAGCGATTAAAAGGGTCTTCAGGACATTGGGGAGATTGGTTGAAGGATCAGGGATGCAGGTAGTGTTTACCTCAATCGCTTTAGCAGCAGGAAAGAAAAAGCAAGGAAAACACACCTGATTAACACGAAGCTCAGAGGCTGGTGCCCCCAGCAGAATTTTGGTTATTTTGATCATGGGGGTATTTGCAGGGTACCGCGCCTGCTGGCAACAGACAGACTTCAGCTGTCTCAAAGAGAGAAAAGGGTTCTTGCTCGTGAGTCGGCAGGGCTCATTGAAAGGGCTCTAAACTAGGCTTGAAGGGGAGTGAAACCAGGCTCACTAGAGATGAGCCTAGAGGTGGCACGCCAATGTCGGGGGTGAAATTAATAGCCCAGCTCAAGTGCATGTACACCAATGCATGCAGCATAGGCAACAAACAGGGAGAGCTGGAAGACATTATGCAGCAGGACAGCTATGACATAGTTGTCATCACAGAAATGTGGTGGGATGACTCTCATGGCTGCAGTGCTGCAAGTGATGGCTGCAAGCTCTTCAGAAGGGATAGACAAGGAAGGAGAGGCCGTGAGGTGGCTCTGTATGTCAGGGAGTGTTTTGATAGTGTAGAGATTGAGGACCATGATGGCAAGATTGAGTGCTTATGGGTAAAGACAAGGAGGAAGCCCAATAAGACCGCTATCCTGTTGAGAATCTGTTATAGACCGCCCAACCAGGATGAAGAGGTTGATGAAACATTCTATAAGTGGCTGACAGAAGTATCAAAATCACAAGCCCTCATTCTCATGGGGGACTTCAACTTACCAGACATCTGCTGGAAATATAACACAGCAGAGAGGAAACAGTTCAGGAGATTCCTGGAGTATGTGGAAGATAACTTCCTGACTTAGCTGGTAAGTAAGCCCACCAGGGGAGGTGCCTGATGTTTATAAACAGAGAAGGACTGGTGGGTGATGTGGTGGTCGGAGGCCATCTTGAGCTTAGCAACTGTGAAATGGTAGAGCTCTCCATCCTTGGTGAAGTAAGGAGGGGGGGTCAGCAGAACCACTATCATGGATTTCCAGAGCTCTGACTTCAGCCTGTTCCAAACTCTGATTGTAAAAGTCCCTTGGGAGACAGTCCTGAAGGGAAAAGAGGTCCAGGAAGGCTAGACATTCTTTAAGAAGAAAGTCTTAGAGGCACAGGAGCAGGCTGTCCCCATGGGCTGTAAGACAAGCTGTCGGGGTAAACGACCAGCCTGGTTGAACAGGAAGCTTTTTGTGGAACTTAGGCAAAAGAGGAGAGTGTACCACCTTTGGAAGAAGGGTCAGGCAACCCAAGAAGAGTATAAGGATTTAGCAAGGTCACGCAGAGAGAACATCAGAAAAGCAAAAGTTCAGCTAGAACTCAATCTGACCGCTGTTGTAAAGGATAATAAAAAAGGTTTCACAAATACATCAGCAACAGAAAGAGAGCCAAAGGGAACCTCCGCACATTACTGGATGCAGAGGGGAACATTACTACCAAGGATGAGGAAAAGGGTGAGGTACTGAATGCCTTCTTTGCCTCAATCTTCAACAATTAGACCAGCTATCCTTGGGGTATTCAGCACCCTGAGCTGGAAGACAGGGATGGAGAGCAGAACAAACCTCCCATAATCCGGGAGAAAGCAGTTAGTGACTTGTTATGCCAACTGAACACTTACAAGTCTATGGGGCCAGACGGGATCCATCCAAGAGTGCTGAGCAAGCTGGTGCAGGAGCTTGCCAAGCCACTCTCCATCATTTATCAACAGTCCTGGTTAACAGGGGAGGTCCCAGATGAATGGAGGCTTGCCAATGTGATGCCCATCTACAAGAAGGGCCAGAAGGGTGATCCAGGAAACTACACGCCTGTCAGCCTGACCTCAGTGCCAGGGAAGATTATGGAACAGTTCATCTTGGGTGTGCTTACACAGCACATAGAAGACAACGAGGGGATCAGGCCCAGCCAACAGGGCTTCATGGAGGGCAGGTCCTGCTTAACAAACTTGATCTCCTTCTATGACCAGATGACCTGCCTAGTGGATGAGGGAGGGGCTATGGATATTGTCTACCTGGACTTCAGGAAGGCCTCTGACACAGTCTTCCACAGTATTCTGCTGGAGAAGTTGGCAGTGCATGGCTTGGACAGGCGTATTCTTCACTGGGTTAAAAACTGTCTGGATGGCTGAGCCCAGAGAGTTGTGGTGAATGGAGCTAAATCCGGTTGGTGACCAGTCACTAGAGGTGTTCCCCAGGGCTCAGTTTTGGAGCCAGTCTTATTTAGCATCTTTACTGATGATCTGGATGATGCAATGGAATGCACCCTCAGTAAGTTCACAGACAACACCAAATTGAGCGGGAGTGTTGATCTGCTTGAGGGCAGAAAGGCACTACAGTGAGATCTGGACAGGTTGGAGCGATGGGCTGAGGTCAGTGGGATGAGGTTTAACAAGGCCAAGTGCCTGAGTCCTGCACTTTGGTCACAGCAACCCTAGGCAATGCTACAGGCTTGGGGAAGTGTGTCTGGAAAGCTGCATGAAATAAAAGGATCTAGGGGTGCTGGTGGACAGCTGGCTGAACATGAGCCAGCAGTGTGCCCAGGTGCCCAAGAAGGCAAAGAACATCCTGGCCTGGATCAGAAATGGTGTGTCCAGCAGGAGAAGTGATCGTGTCCCTGTACTCAGCACTGGTGACATCACAGCTTGAGCATTGTGTTCAATTTAGGGTGTGCTGGAGTGGGTTCAGAGAAGGGCAACAAAGCTGGTGAGGGGTCTAGACAAAATGTCTTATGAGGAGTGCCTGCGGGAGCTGGGATTGTTTAGTATGTAGAAGAGGAGCCTGAGAGGAGACCTTATTGCTCTCTACAACTACCTGAAGGGAGGGTGCAGTGAGGTGGATGTCGGTTTCTTCTCCCAGGTGACCAGTGGTAGGATGAAAGGAAGTGGGCTTAAGTTGCACCAGGGGAAGTTTAGGTTGGATATCAGGAAAAATTTTCTTGCTGACAGTGGTTAAGCATTGGAACAGGCTGCCCAGGGAGGTGGTGGAATCACCATCCCTGAAGGTGTTCAAAAAACATGTGGATGTGGCACTCCGGACGTGGTTTAGGGGTCATTATAGTTTTTAGTAGACGGTGGGACTTGATGATCTTGAAGGACATGTCCAACCTTAATGATTCTGTGATTCGATAAAAACCTGTGTCTTTTATTTACCCACTCACTGAAATATTTAGAATGAATAAATGCTTTAATTTTCAGCAGTAAAGGTTAGTCTCTTTGGGGAGCTAGTCCAAAGTTCATCAGGCATATAAAACAGAAGTTTTCTGA
>VWZK01008091.1:0-24457 GCA_013396935.1 Baryphthengus martii
GTGTCCCCCAGTGATCAATACTGGGTCCAATGCTTTTCAATATATTCATCAATGACCTGTACAAAGGGATAGAGTATACCCTCAGCAAGTTTGCTNGTACAAAGGGATAGAGTATACCCTCAGCAAGTTTGCTTATGATACAAAACTGGGAGGAGTGGCTGACATGCCGGAAAGCTGTGTTGCCATCCAGCGTGACCTAGACAGACTAGAGAGCTGGGCAGGGAGAAATCTCATGAAATTCAACAAGGGCAAGTGCAAAGTGCTGCATCTGAGGAAGAACAACCCCATGTATCAGTACAGGCTGGGGGCTGATTTGTTGGAGAGCAACTCTGGGGGAAAAGACCTGGGAGTCCTGGTGGACAAGAGGATGACCATGAGCCAACAATAAGCCCTCGTGGCCAAGAAGGCCAATGGCATCCTGGGATGCATTAAAAAGAGTGTGGCCAGCGAGTTGAGGGAGGTTATCCTCCCCATCTACTCTGAGCTGGTGAGGTTCACCTGGAGTACTGTGTCCAGTTCTGGGCACCCCAGTTCAAGAAGGACAGGGAACTACTGGAGAGAGTCCAGCGCAGAGCCACTAAGCTTATTAAGGGAGTGGAACATCTCCCTTCTGAGGAGAGGCTGAGGGAGCTGGGTCTCTTTAGCTTAGAGAAGAGGAGACTGAGGGATGACCTAATTAATGTTTATAAACATATAAAGGACGAGTGTTAGGAGGACGGACCCAGGCTTTTCTCAGTGATGTCCAATGTTAGGACAAGGGGCAATGGGTGCAAGCTGGAGCATAGGAAGTTCTGTGTAAACACAAGGAATAACTTTTTCCCAGTGAGGGTGACAGAGCACTGGAACAGGCTGCCCAAGGAGGTTGTGGAGTCTCCTTCTCTGGAGACATTCAAAACTTGTCTGGACACGTTCTTGTGTGACCTACTCTAGGTGATCCTGCTCTGGCAGGGAAGTTGGACTCAATTATCTTTTGAGGTCCCTTCCAACCCCTAACATTCTGTGATTCTGTGGCAGCTGTGGTCTGAATTTGCTATTGCAAATAACGTGCTCCACTTTCAAGAAAGTTTGACACAGAATTCCTGAGATTGAGTCTTCTGACTGCAGTTACAAGACTCATCCTTTTGGCATCCTTAACAGGTTAGAATCATTAAACAGCTACTAGTAGTAGTTTCCAGACAGTTCTGAGTTTATTTCTGCCTGCCTCTCTTGTGATAGCAGTTGCTATCTGAGGCATGTGTAGTGTATGCTGAAGAACACACTGTATATTAAGTGTTCATCAAATATGGACACAATGCCTTTTTACCTGGTGATATCTGCTGTAAATAATTACTGAAATCTGAAACCTAGAACTATCAAACAACTGTATGACTGAACAGATAATTTTATCTTCCTGAGATTTTTCCTTATATATTTATTTGTCCCTTTATTATGTTTATACTGGATCGTATTTTAAAAATAACTTATACTAGCCAGATCTGTAGTAATATCATTGCTTTTTTTCTAACCAGAAAACCACACAAACTGCTAAATGTCCTAGCATTGCCTTGATGTCCCTTCTGGCCCACTTGGCACAATTTGAGAAAATCTGAATATAAGAAGGCAAACTCCCTAGAGTGATCTTGTGACAGCTCTCATAGAGGCAGTACTGAAAAGTAACCATGAAAACTCCTAGTTGAACACAGGAATAAAATAGTGTTTAAAATACTTCTACTATTTTTATACTTCAATCTAGGCTGATAAAAGAAGCTCTTCTAGTCCACTGGCACATGGTTTAAAGCATTGTTTCTTTTTATTTCTTCAGCTGCCTCCCTGCTAAGATGCAACACTTGAGTGTATCCTAATTTGTGTATGCAACAAGTTGCTTGTCTGTCACAGGAATGTGGAGGGCTGTGGATCACCCTGTTGGGAGCAACACGTATTTGTCAGGTTTTACAACCCATCAATGGCACAGCCAGCTTCAGGCTGTGGATGCAGGGACTAGTCCCATAGCAATGTCTGATTAAGCTTCTGTAACACACACTCTATTCTCAGATCAGAAAGTTATTTTATCATGCAGTGAAATTAGCCTGGTACAACAGGAAAGCAGTACTATATTGTACTGATATTGGTAAGTTCAATCAGTTATTTGAGCTCACAGATACTACCTTAAATAATGCAAGGGAAATTGTAGTGATGATGAGATGAACAGAGGAGGATGAGGAGCGAGGGCTGGAAGGGGAAGTTAAGCTGGCCTAAATTGTGGTTCTGCTGAATGTGGCTGAAGTTAGTCAGATAGTCAGTTTGCTAGAAAGATAGCTTGAGCTATATTTGAGGGTTTTCTCCTTCTCACTCTTGACTAAACTCTTTCTATTCTCTCCTACACTGACAGCAAGTTGCCACTCCCCCCATGACCCAGCTGAATGGAGGAGAAAGTTAATACAGAAAATGAAAGATGTGTCTAGTGACCACCAGAGGTAGAAAGACATCTGGTGGAACTACACAGAGAAAGAGCTACACTGGTAAAGGAGAGGCTGGAAACAGTAAGGAGTTGATCTGCCCTGATCAGGGAGATCAGGGCAGATCAGATTATTAATGCTTATATACAACTAAATAACAGGTGCCAAGAGGATGGGGAAAGACTCTTTTCAGTGGTGCCCAGCAACATGACAAGGGGCAATGGGCACAAACTGGAACACAGAAAGTTCCATTTGAACATGAGGGAAAACTACTTTCTTTTGAGGGTGAACAGACTGTCTAGAGAGGTTGTGGAATCTCTTTCTCTGGAGGTATTCAAAACCCACCTGGATGAAGTGCTATACAACCTGCTTTCAGTGAACTTGCTTTGGCAGAGGGATTGGGTTAGATGAACTTCAGATGTCCTTTCCAATCTCTACCATTATGTGATTATGTGGTTTTGAACAGCTCTCTAATGAGCTGCTGTGTCAACAAAGGTAACATAACTGCTCCAAGAGTCAATGTCTTACCTTTAACACTTTATTGGCATATCCTGATAATGAAAAATAGAAAAAAAAAAAAAAAAAGTCTTTCTCAAAGACCAGCATATATAGGCCACATATATTCTGGAAACAAATTGGACAGGAGCAGTAATGTTAAGGGCAATTTGACCATACCTTGGAAAATTTTGCAAGAATTTATTTAATTCCGCTGACAAAAACTCTCTCTGACCCACCATCCTCTGTCAAACCACTGCAAGGCCATGGTTCCTAGACGTAACCATTAACCTGAGTACAAAACAAGTCATCAGGCATGGGAGCTGTGACTTTCTCATAGTCCTCATTCTGCCCTGGAGAAAAATGTCCCTTACATTGCTCTGCGCCTGAATAGTGTCCTGGGGATTTGTCTCTTACTTTATTTTTACTGGGAAAGATAATTTTACTAATTTGCTGAATATGCATTCTCTCCTCTTGTAATAGCACTTTGAAATGTAAATGCTAACATCATTTGTACGAAAATCACTACATACAATGACAAATAAATTCAGAGACCTGACTCTAAAATCATCTTTAAATAAAATCTTTATTTTCTTTCCTAGTAGTACAACTGAACCTAACCAAACTAAAACAGACAATAGACATTACCATTCACAAAGCACATATATTTAACCTTCATTCCTAACAATAGCAATAATTAAGGGATGTTGACAAGCACTCATTTGACAGTGAGACTGGGGAGGCATGTCTTTCCTGACACAGTGGGATATAGCATTAAATTGTAACAATGCTGGCAGCCTCCCAAAGGATGGAGTCAAGGCAGGTGGTAATCCAGCATCAATGGAAAATAGGTGACTGCATGTTAGCTTTAAATTACAGTACACAGTTTGTATTAAGAATAGAGGATAATTTATGCAATATATGTAGTGTAAGACTCAAAGTCCCCTCATACTTTTTCTTCATAAAACTGCATGGCAATTGTTTCCCTGGGATCTTTTTTTTCCTAGAAAGAAAGAACTAAGGCCTGTAACAAGGAAGATGTTAATTAGAATAGTGAGGCACATTCACAGCACTAAATTACTAACTTTCATTTACCTGGAGTCTAAACAGAGTGCTGTAAATGGAATTTTCAGTGGAAATTATGGTAATGGAATTAGAAAACCACTGTTGACAACAATAAATCATTAGCTATCTAGTCAGAACATTTCACACTTCCACAGAGTGAAAGCTGTATTTGTAGCTGAAATAGGATCTCTAAACCCAGCACCCCATGGATGGCAAAACTCCAGAAATAAGTATACCTATGGCAAATGCTCCACCTTCAGGGCAAAACAGAGATGAAGTATTGTGCAAATATTAATAGCCTGTGAGAGAAGAAAAAAACAGAGGTAATTGTAGGAAAAGTGGTTGAAGACATAGCAGTGAAAAATTTCAATTGCTTTATGGGTTGCCTTCTTTGGTTCAGTGAGTGCCTGGCGGGATATTGTACTCATAGATAAACTGTGCAAGAGTGGAGAGAACAAAACTAAGAGCTTTGATTTTGTTGATGATAGCTTTACTGTAAGTATAGTTTGTTCTAAAATGTTTCATCACCTGACTTTCTCAAAGTGCTGCAATAGCCATCAGAAAAGCCTCCAAATGATTTTGATATTTGTGTTGTTACCCCTCGTGGGTGTGCACAATGAGAGTACTTAGCTATGTAAGCACACAGTATTTTCCAAAGATGTCATGTAATACATGGTTCAGATTAGATTTTACTCTATCATAATAAAGTCAATCTATTTTGCTTAGAATCACCACTGTCATACTGTGAAAAAAAGCATCAGGTCCCATAAGCAGCTTCATTTTTTCCTTACAGTACTTTATGGCAAGAACATCTTCAACTGAAATATTTGGAACAGATTTTGAAAGACATTCACTTTAAAAGTATGTGATTTCTATGTTTGTGGAAGAAAAACTTGGTTATACAAATAAGTATCCAAAGTTTAAATTGTATTTTTGTTGTTGTCTTTTCCTCATTGGCAAGTATGGCCCAGGATTTAGATGAGTCAAGTGCAATGGGGAAGAAGGTAACTCGATACGATAAACGTATTTTGGATCACATGTAGCCTAGTTTATCATCTCCATAGCTTACATATTCCTAGTCTTGTATGCTTTCTTCCCAGAAAAGCACACTGCTGGTGCTTCTGCTGCTTGAAGAGACCTGTTCTGCTTAATTGCTCAAAAGATTTGGCTAACACGTTGCATTAAATCAGGCACGCTTGCAAGACTTTCTTGAAGTGCTTCTTGGACAGCCACACTTCCTTTTCATGTGGACCATTTCACTATATAGGAGTTACTTGGGTATTCAGGCATCGTCTGTGCTATTTTCAGCTGTATGCGTCTTGAAGTACAAAACAAAATTAAAAAGATGCATTGCTTGTAATGCATACATTCTGACTTCTGGGAATTAATGTTCTGCCAGTAAGTGGGTACAGCGTATTCTGTCTGTCAAATTTCAATTCCCTTTGTCCCCAGAGAACAATAAATCAGCTACATGTTAGCCACTTGAGCCATCTAACTGAACTTGCAGCTCCTATGCTAAGTTAATCTTTCAGAATCCAATCAGGCAGTCAATGTCTGCATATATCTGTGGTTTAAAATTCAGTGACCATGATCACCTTTAATGTGTTTTGGGATTTTGTTTGTTCATTTTTCAGTGAGGCAAAAAGACATGATGCTATGAAATTAAATAAAAATTACTCCATTTTTTTTTCTCCTTTAAGCCTGCAGAAATGAAAGCAAGTGTCTTTCTTGCAGTTTCATAAAAAATATCTATGTGTGATTATTTTATTGTTATCAAATGTCATTTTCACAAAGAGTTAGAAAAAGAAATGTCTTCACTCACAAATCCCACCTGAAAAGTTCCCCATTTGGAAAGAAAACCCACGCTTACTTTTCAGCATTGAAGCTTCTACCCAGAAAGAAGCACTTACTGTGTTCTAGGTAAAGTCATGCACATCGTTTAAAGGTAAGCAGTGATGTGCTATGTACCTTCACATTGGTGGACCTGATTACTGAGATATTCACAAATTTAAAGACCAGATTTAGGAGCTATTAAAAGAGCTCATCTTTAGTACACAGGCTGCTAACATGTTCAGAGAGATACTATAGGCTCAAATCTGACCCAACTTGCACGAAGGAACAAGAGAAGCAGCCACACTGAAGTTAATATTGGTGCAAAACTGGTGCGGTTAAGATAAGCATTAAGAACTAGATTTCCCTTCTGCCCTGTTAAAGTTTTATGTTAGGTCTGTAGCAGTTTATTTTCTCCTCTTCTTTATGGATCACCTTTTGGTCATTGTGCCAGGCTATTTTAACAATCATACTATTTTGTAACTGCTTCTGAATAATGTGTCCTATTTCAAGTGACCATTTGCTGCCTGGATCAATGCTACTAGTGCAACATAATCTCTCACTTGGATATCAGCAAGAAATTTTTCTCAAAGATTGCCAAATTCCAGTGCGTGTAAAATATACGTGGATCCAATGGACATTTTGCCTGAGTAAGAACTTTCCGTAAATGATACTGATGAAATGGAAAAATTCAGTGACAAACAAAGTTTTATGTGCTTCCAGAATTTGTTATTTGCTTTACCATTTCATAATAAGACTTATGTAGTACTTTGTTGGGACTTCCCTTTGCTTTTGAACAATGCATGAAGTTATGTTATTGTAGTTACAACATTCAACAGGGAACAGTTCCTGAATAATATTGTGCCATTCAAACATCTCAAAGAAACTTGTTGTTACCTTTTTAACAGGGCAATTTACAACTCATTTGTGAGTAATTTTAATGTGTGCCAGCATCCTGAATTCCATTTTCCTCTTGACTCATAACATTGATGACTGGTATACGGAGAAATTGTTTGCATAGTCCATGCTTTTCATGCTTTCTTTCTTTCATCAGTATTGACATGCACAGGATCTGTTAAAAAACCAAATAACAGGAAAGAAAACTCTTCCTTTCTCTGCATAACAGCTGCAGGAGACAACAGAAAACAAACACCTGAGATATATCTAGCTCATTTTTAAGGTGACCTCATTATGAAAAACAGGAAAGACCCAGACTTCTGTGTTTGCTTTATAAAATGTTGTTTGCCTTCATTGGCTCTGTTGGGATTTAGGGACTAACTGTATGACAGGAAGCTCAGGGAAGCAGTCTACATTGTCTAATGCTATTGTTTTTCTTTTGAGTTCACTAAGTTCATTTCCACTACACTGTTTTTCTACCAGCGTGTTTTTGAGTCAGTTTGACTGACTGGAACTGAGTGTCTTAAAATAATCCAACAGCAGATCTGGTGATTTTTTTGTTGTTGTTGTTTTATTTATTTATTTTCTTAAATCCGTAGCCAGTGATCTGAGGTAAAGCTTTGACTGAGGAGCACTTAAAGGGAATTTAGGGATTTTAGCGCAGTTATGCTGAATAATAGCCAGTTTCAGCAAACCACAGAGCACAGAGAGTCTCTCTAGCAACATGATCAAAGAAGAGTGAGTGCCCCACTAGCAAAGAGAAGTTGAGCTGATTCTCTCATCTGAGCAAAAAACAATCAACTCCAGATTTCTATTTTTTACAATAATTCTTTCCTTTTTTTTCTTTTTTTTTTTTCTTTTTTTTTCTCTTTAGTTCTGCATCCAGGCATTAATTATATCTTTAGAATTTGATTCTCCATTATTTGCAATCATATTTTCAGTGCAATAGACTGATTTGACCGGCTTGTTTGACCCTTGGCAAGAGCCATCATGCCATGAAAAGATTCACAAATAAGGCTAAACCTAGAAATAACACCGGAAAAATAAATAAATCATCTCATGGACCAGTCGTAAATTCACTTTCTGTGTTGGGCAGGGACTGAAGAAAGCATGAAACATGATTCTATGATTCTATGAGGTAATCTTCAGATAAAATCAAGACAGGTGCCAAATATATTTTGTCATACAAGAGACGCTTTGAGACTGTTTGCTTTAGGCTGTTCTGGCAACACCTAGCAGAATACCAAATCATTTTTGCATTCAGTCTGGCAGCACATCTTAATGAATTTCTATCCCATACACAGGCAGAACACACGTAATTACATATACAAGGAATCTAGATACACAAATAGTGTAAAAACTATAGTGTGCTCCATCAACCACTCCTGAGATCCAGCTATGTGGATGAGGAGAAACCAAGACATGACCTTGAAAGCACCAAAAGATAACTGCAGATGTCACCTCTCAATTTTTATCTTACATGCTCTAAGTCATGCTCCACATTAAACATGGTAGTCTTCTTTCGATCATCCACACTGTCACTTTCCTGATTTACCAACATTTTTACATCTCTACCTTCTTCTAGGAATAAAGAATTGAGGTGAATAAATCCATATACTGCTATGATATATATTATTCTTGAGATTTATCATGTATACGTAGCATTACAACCCCCAAAATTATTATTCCCTCAACTGTGAACAAAATATTCAATTCTGCTTTCCAACATTGATTCATGAATTACTTTTGATTAAAAAACTAGATCATGCATGTGTGTGTGCACACATGTACCTGTATCAGAGAAATAAAAAAATAAGTAGTAATAGTAATATACCTTTCAGAGTCTTTGAATTCTTTTACCAACTCAGTCATAATAAATGCAAATGCTAAATAGGAAATCTGAAATTTCTGCATAACCCTAGTTAAAGTAGCTAAAATTGTAAACACTGAGAAATTGCTGGTAGGCAGATGTCGTCAGGACCTGATTTTGTGTCCTATCTGAAACAGAACCGGAGAGAACTCTGATACTGAACAATGTTTATACTGTCCTCTAAGGATGAGATTCAGCTCCAAATTAAGACAACATTAATTCATATCTGAGATATAGAGTACAATTCAGCTGTCTGAATAAGATGTAGGTGTTTCATGTTATCTGAGGTGCCCTAGGTGGTCTGAGACCTGCAGCTTTCTGGATCAGCAGGGCAAGTGTTGGTAGGACACCATGGCTTATCCAAAACTGGTGTTACATGCCTGTGTTTGGATAACTTAGCTGCCTCCAGAGTTTTTATGAAATCATTAATAATATAATGCATATTAACTAACCTGCCAGCCTTCTGGCTTATAAAAGCTTGCAAAGTCGTGCAGGGTAGTAACATTAAGCCAGCTATGATATAATACAACATACACGTACTGGGAACAAAATACATTTTTCTCAGAAAATCACACAATAAAAACAAAAACAGTTAAGCACGTAATCATACCCAGCCTAAGAAGATCAAAACTAACAATTTGTATCCAATTACTTTTTAGATAGTTTAGCATTTATCCATATAATTTTGTTCTGAGGAAATTGTCTGTCTTTTCTACACTCATTTTTCATTTAGGGAAAGGACCTTAAAACTACTTTCCTACAGCACTGAGACATGAGTACAAGTCTCAGTGACCAGACATTTACCAGGCTGGTCAGAGGCATGCCAGCACACACCAATTTAGAATGAAGGTAATAAAAGACGCAACAGGGGTATAAGAAAAGAAAGAATAGAAGACAGCATGGTAATGCAGAAAGAAAAACAGGATCAACTGCATGAAAGATTGGAAGATGAGAAAAGAGAGAATGAGAGAATACAATCTAGAAGCTAAACACGAAGGAGAAGAAAATAGTATATTGAAGGGAAAATGAAGTAGGGTAAATATATCACTTGTATCTCGTTTGACTTGCCTAGTATGTATGTAGAAAACAAAAGAAGAGATTGGTTCCGGATTCTCTTTATTAAGTGGATTTTGCTAAAAACTAAATCTTGAAACTCTTTAAAACTCCCATTGAAGAGGTCAACAGTTTTGCCTTCAAAAGTTAATGAAATCATCTGGTATCAGAAAGAAATATGTAATACTTCCTTTCTCACTTCCATCTAGTCTTGCTAATACACAACTACATTTATACTGCAGAAAACAGCTGATGTGAGGCTAGGTTTCCTATAGACATAAATGCTTAGGAGGAGAAAATATATTGTGTGAGTCATTTGTTTTGACAAAGCCCCTCACAACATCCAAGTAGTTCACCTTCATGTAACTCGCAGTCAAGTACGAATTGTTCAAGACTACACTACATGGACTTTTTTTCTAACCAAACCAAAACCTCTGTGCTGAATGGGGCAGAAGTCAGTTTTACAATAAATTCTATATTCATAGCTTTCAATTTTGTTTTTCAGAAATTCACAGCGTAAAACAAAGTGTCCTACAAATGTTACTAATTTACTCTTTATCCAAGGAGTAGTATCATTTCCACTGTTTGAGTTTG
Organism: Baryphthengus martii; assembly: GCA_013396935.1. Classification (NCBI taxonomy): domain Eukaryota; kingdom Metazoa; phylum Chordata; class Aves; order Coraciiformes; family Momotidae; genus Baryphthengus; species Baryphthengus martii. The sequence continues at coordinate 10,240 of VWZK01008091.1, forward strand.
GCTTCTGTAAATTATATTAGCAACCAAAAAAAGGAGATGCTAGACACACTGCCAAAGGTTTAACTTACAATCTGGAGGCTCAACATGCTTTAACCCATCTGAAAATCCTGCACATATTGCAGGACTTCTATGGCTTCTGTTCTGTTTTATCCCTACTGCTTTAGACCAAATATTATGCAAAGGAAGAGAAAGACTCTGTTTTTAATATTCTTCGTTACTCTCAAATTAGAGTTGGAAGGGAGAAACCAGGAAATTCAGACAGAACATGAATATCCAATTAATCATCAGATGAACCTGATATTTATTTGGGAATTTCCCTTTCTGTCTGAAATTTGCTTCTGAGCAACTCCAAGAGATTTCTTTGAAACATTTTAAAACCTGAAAATGTGAACACACCTTAATAGGCTTTCTACAGATATGTTTTAAAGGCAATTAAAACCTCTAAACTTAATTAGAAGAAAGAAAAAAAAAAAAGGTCTAAAAGACTTCTAGGCTGTTTAAAACCTACATATTGTGTGTGTATCAACTTATCAAACAGCACCTCTGGCATTTTAAGTTGTATGCCAGTGAGAGAAATATGTTTCCTTTCTCTTCTGTGTTATGAATTTAAATAAAAAGACAACGCAGGTTCTGGCTACATGAGTGTAGTGCCCACCAGCATGACAAGCTTCTAGTGTTCTCTATGAGCAGTTTCAATACTATCATTGATTACTTTCTTCTCCCACACCATCATTATATCAGCAAAGCAACTCACAACAAGCAGGCAGGACTAAGCTGGTGAAGAGACAAGTGGTGTGACAGGTATAAACGGTGTTTTCTCTTGGCAGTGCCACTCGAGAAAAAAAAAAGAAGAAGGAATTAATAATGTGTGTCAAGTAAAACTGATACAACAGCATACTGCATTGTAAGAAGCAGTACTATACTTGCGCAAACTCGTCTTCTGGATTCTTATTTTGCTCTCTTATAATCTTCTTTAATCAGGAGTAACAAAATAAATTAAGCTTTTTTGCTACGTTCTGTTTATAAGCAAAGTGTGTTCAAATTGTCATTATTGCTATTGCTATTAGACCTTTCTACACATGAAAATGTCAGTATATAGAGTTCATAAAATTTTCAAAGTTCTTATAGATTAATTCAGAAAATATCAGAATCTTTTGCGACAAACAGTTCTTACATAAATGCTTATGATAACTTCAATAGTTCCATGATGGCATGGAAAAGTCAGTTAGAAACACAGGAAAATAACTAATTTTACCTACAAAATATGTTACTAGACTGAAAACAGCTCAGGCACCTTAATCATGGTATTTGCATGCACTAGTTATCAATTGGTTCCAAGATACAAAGACAGAAAAGTTATTTTTTAATGGAAACACTGTGTATTAAATACATTTGCTAATAATATTTTCATAAGGTCCATTGGGAAAGATTATGACACAATTTTTTACCTCAATCTATTTTGACACTCACTGAAAATCATTACTTGCCAAAGGCAGCTGCTACCCATTTCTAACAGATAGCTGTCAATAATTGAAATGAGCAGCAATATTTGGTAATGTTTAGTAAAGCTAAACTTTGTCTTGATTCTCAGGTAAGTGCCAAGCCCTGAATAGCTGTTGAGTCTGAACTTTGGAGACAACATCCTTAAAGTCAACACTTTTGACTCAGATTTTAGAAATGTTATAAATACTAGTGACCCACCTCTTCAAGAACTGCTACTTAACCTATTTTTAACAACCTAATTATCTTTAATAGAAAAAAAGCAGGAGAAATGTTGTTTCTTTTAATCATTTCTTGAGCAGATTTCAGATCTTTCCATCTTGCTTTGCAATTTGAGTTAGTAACAGGCACCTGAAGTCCCAATCCCACATTCAGAAGGATCCACTCTGATAGTCAGACCTTTTTAAAGCCTGTCAGTACAAGCGTTCATGATCACTATACAATTTTGAACATCTTGGCCAGTTGTACATATTCTACAGGTGTGGTTTGATATTCGCTTGCATTAAGTGCAGATTCAGGTCACACAAACAGTGTATCTGGAATTGATAATGTAGTATCATTGTAACTATAGTATCCAGAAAAAATGAAGACAAGTAATGAATCATCCTGGGTTAAACACAGAGACAAAAGTAAAACAGCAAATCTCCTTCCAGTCTTCACATTTTGCTGGTGTGTTTTCTCCTCTGCATCAAAGAGTTTCTAAAAAATTCAATTACGTCCTTATATTAGTGGACACTATAAAATGTAATCACAGTCTCCACATAATACATGTAATGTATAATCCTGGATTACGTACATGAATCCAAATGAGAAGAAAACTGTATCCATATGATTACTAGCATATCTCCATCCTTATTGAAATCCATAAAATCAGTTTTCAAGTTCCAACAGTGCTTCACTAAGTCAAGGCATCGATTCCCAGTGGTGATGGTGCCATCGCCCCAGTGATGCCTTCCTTGTAGAAAACCAACTTGTTCATTTTGCTACGCAAAAATAAATTGTTTGTGAATATGCAGCTTGGATTTGAAGAATGAGATTCAAAGATGCTGGTGAACAAAGCAAAACCAGTTGAGGTATCACAATACGTGCATGAGACAGGTGTGCTCCTTTCCAACAGCCAAAGTGTAAGGGCTTGTGGTGGTGAGATCTGGTGTCTGTATGATGTGTACTACTAGAAGTCTTGTTGTACAGCTTCATTTTAATTAGGCTTTGGAGTGTTAAAAAGCTGCATCTTTCCCCATTTACCCTGCACAGCACGAGAAATAATCCTTCCCTCTTGCATTCATCCAACTGGTAGAGTGGAGAGTTATTCCAGCCTCACAATCAGTTGCAGTTACAACACAAGGAAGCAAAACAGAGCAGTCAAGATATCTAATACATCTTTTCCACTATTTTTTGTTAGAAAAGTAATAAAAATATTTTTATAACAGTTTTTATTTTTCTTTAGGATGACTAATCTTTAAAATTGGATTTACACGTTCAAATTATATATGCTGAAGGACAAAGACAGTTAATACTAGGCTTGGAAGTAATAGATCAAAAGGCCTTTATCAGCTGCTTACTCTCCTTACAATGGCATTGACAGTGATTGAAAACATTTCTCTGGTTTTGGGTGCCAGCCCAGAATACTCCTAATAGTGAGCAGACAATCTGCAGTTCTGATTTTATAACGTTTCCTCTCAAAAACCAGACCTCCTTCCTCCCCACTTTTAACATTTCACAAATTTTGCAGCTGTAGCTGGACTTAGCTGTTCTGTGAATGATCTTTAACACAAACGTGTTACCATTTCTCCACAGAAGTGATTTGAATGCATGCAGTTCTGATTAATTATATTAGAATCATTCACTCCTAGGATTACAGGCTTAATTGGAGAACAAATACAAGGCAAAACGGGCTACTGCTGGATGCCCCAGGAGATTGTTTTTTTCTGAATCCGTAACAGACTGATCTTGTGTTTATAAATATGGCAAGACAATGAGAATAAAAATTAAAGGGAGGTTGCAATCGAGTTGTGAAACCATCCAGGAAGTGGAGAATTTGTGTTCGAAGTTCATGAAAACGTAACAGATGCTGTGTCCTGGTTTCAGCTAGGGTAGAGGTTATTTTCTTACTAGTAACTTGTACAATGCTGCATGCAAAGTGGTGCACAAGAAGCTGGGAGGGAGTATGGCCAGGACAGCTGACTCAAACTATCCAAAGGGATATTCCATGCCGTAGAGCACCATGCCTAGTATATAAACTGGGGGGGAGTCGGCAGGGAGGGTCAGATCATTGCTCAGGGACTGGCTGTGCATCAGTCAGCACAGGGTAAGCAATTGCATCTTGCGTCACTTGTCTTGGGTTTTACTTCTCTCTATTTTTTTTGTTATCTTCCTCCTTTTTTTGTGTGTTACAGTTATTACAGTTAGTAGTACTAGTACATTTTCTTTGATTTTGATTGTTAAAATGTTACTATCTCAACCCACGTGTTTTACTTACTTTTTCTGATTCTCCTTCCCATTCTACTGGAGGGGGAAGGAGTGAGCAAGCAGCTGTGTGGTGCTTAGTTGCCAGCTGGGGTTAAACCACGACATGCTGTCTATCAAGCAAGTAACTCTGTTTACAGTTACAAGAAACGTCTTTAACAAAAGCTGGCATTTGGCTAAATTTGCTAGATGCATTTTTTGTTACAATCCAGATGCTTGTGTGGGTTTGGAAATGTGTTTCTTGAGGTCTGTTCGGTGTTTGGGACATTCTTGGCTGAATTTTGCCTCCTCAAGAGGGTTTTTTAATGGTTTCAGATGGAAACCATGAGAAATTTCAGTGTTTCATAAGATCTGGGCAACAGCAGGCAAAATAAGAGAACTTTGGTCTGTTAGTCTTTGTATTTCCAAGGGTCATTTGAGCCAGAGCTAGCCTTAGTTTCCTGTAACCTCTATACAAATCATCAAAGAACTAGTCTAGACATGACTACTCCAAAAGACACAGAGCCAAGTGTCCTGTAGAAGGGAACTTTGGCTGGCTCAGGCCCAGTGATGTGATGCTGTGGCTATATGACTTCAGGATTTGACCTGGCTCACATATGGCCAGCTTGAAATACAAGACAGTAAGGTCTGTCAACAGCTGTCCACAACATAATATTTCTTTCTGATGGTCATCATGATTAAGGAGATCTGAAATATTTATTATATAGCAGTGGATAATGCAGCTTTAACTGAATCACTGACTATTGAACCACTGCTGTTTCCTCTTTAACTTCCTGACTTCTTAGTTAAAACCACTTCCATCAGTCTGTTTTGTCAGTATGGGTTTATTTGAACTTTAGATTATGCAGGGTGATTCGAAGTATGTGTTGGTATGGCTTGCTGAAAGGGAGGCTAAATCACAGATGAGAGCTTTCAGTACTGCTGTAATACAAACACATACTATTAGTACACCTAACTGATTATAATTTTACTCTTCTTTGATCTCATGAAAAGTAAAAGTAAACAAATGACAGCTATATTTTAGCTGTTATCAACTCTGGACCCCAGGATAGCAGGATACATAAATTAAAGATTACTGAGCTGTTTTAACTATACTTTTTATTGCTAGGCCTTTTCCCATATCTGATGTTCAAGAGATAATAAACCAGTCTGAAAAGTACAGTGAAGGGGCCTAAGGAAGCAGCATGATAGCCAAGAGGTGGTCAATCCCCCAGAGAGAGATCAGGCGTGGGATATATACAGGGAAGACAGTGCAAAACCTCCTTAAGGAAAAGTCAATCAAACCCAGACACTTACCTGACACTATGGTTCCTCCTGTCTCCAAGACCACAAAATATCAAGACACAGCTGAGCAGTTGGAGCCCTTCCCCCAGCTCTGCAGTCTTGACAGCAGGGCAGTCATGTGCCTTGTAGTTAGTCTGATGCCCAAAGAGCTTCAGCATTTCCATGGAGTGTTTTGGCTGGGACTTCAAAGTAACGGCAGCAGGTGAGTGGGGTGCTGTGGATAAGGACTTCTGTGTAACGAACAGAAACAGAAAAGGGAGTTTTGAATAAAGCCGGTTTGTGGAAGAATTCTATTTACCTTTTTCTTATTAAATCTTTTTATGCTAGGTCTTACTGGGGAGCAGAAAAGAAAGGTTTAAAGCATCATACACCACAGCTTTCATGTGCAGGAAACCACAAACCATTATATCAAATCAACTCTAATCAAAGTTAACAAAAAGGCCAGCTCATGATCTTTCAGGAAGATAACACCATAGAAAGTCAGCAGAGGTATCTCAGGCATGATAAAAACTTAGCAGTGATTCATTTTATACAAGCTTGACCTAAATCAGCATCCTGCCCCACTATGAAAATAAAGATTTTAATTAAAGTATCGTGTGTGTATAACTGCCTTCTTGGTAACAGTATAATGACTAAACAATAGCCTAATGACTAAACGATCCTCTATTAAGACTTTTATTTTACATCCTCCTCCATCAACACCTCCTCCCTCTTACTTATGAATAAAGCTTCAACAATTTGCATATTGAAAGTAAAAGTTCTTAGTTGCAGTGCAAATTATTTTTATGCAGTATTAAAATCTGCCTTCATCATAGTATTTGCATACACATCCTTCCCATATGCACTACACTGGAAATTCTGCTTTACTTGTTAACTGTTGTCTGAAGCAAGGGCCACAATTTGTTTTGACACAATTTGGACAGTTACTACAAAAGGTGGCATTTTCAATTCTGTATATCCAATTTGGGAAAAGTCATAATACATGGTCGTATTTTACGTTCTTGGTGCTCTCAGTTTTTATTGAGTCAGGAAGATTTTTGTCTACCTAGATAAAGTTAGATCCTTGGTTCTGTTCTCTTTGTTTAAAAGCATTTATTATCTTCCCTAGTAAATAATTCTGCTTATTTGTAGGCTTAGGAGTCCATAGAGATGTGAAATGTATTAGCCAGCTTTGCTTCTGTCTCCTGCCTTTTTTCTCCTATGTTATTCGGCACTGCAGCAGCTGGACACTGAACTGGTTTGTCCAAATGTCTGGGCTACCTTCCAAGTGGGTTCTTTGAACAGATGTTCCTACTGAAATTTATCAAGGGCTGGTTTCCTTGTGCCTAGAACCTGCCATATACTCACAGAAAAATGCATCTTGTTTCTAGGGGAACTTCTTTTGTACTGAGATTCTGCTAAAGCCATGAGTTAAAAGTTCAAAGTTCGGGTCACTCTTTAGTTAGCAATAATTTTTTTATGTTAGTGAAGTAAACTAAGTAAATTCCCTAGATTGTACATTTTCCCACATTTCTTAATGATCATATATTTTTAGAACAGAAAAAAAATAATCTCTTTCCTCTTCATAAGAACAGTCTCCACATCACTTTCTATTCCTCAGATCATAGGTTGCCTAAGTATCGAATCAAAATACTACGTTCTTCTTTCTGATGAACATGCTAAGATGTTAGGATGCTAAGATCAAAATGGGAATGTTGAGGTTTAGTGAGAGTATGTGCAGCTGAAGTTTAACAAAACCTGTTACAACTGAACACAAATTACCTTGCCTGTCACATATGTATGTAGTTTTTAAGTAACTAGTGCGTGAAATGACTTGAATTCCTGTGATGGAGAAGACATTTTCTTTCGCTTGGCCAGACATAAAAATTACAGGAAATCTATCTGCAAAGCATAGTTTGATTTCCTTCCAAAGAACAGAAATGTGATATCCCAGTGCTAGGAATCCAATGTTTAGGGAGCATTGCCTGAGGGTAAATCTACATGTCTGGGTTCAGAAGGTATGTGTCCGTTGTGACTGAGCTCTGAGCTGGGCTGCTACAGCAGATCAGTGTTAAGCCTGAGCCAATAATCCTCAGTGAGAGGACAGATATCTTAGTTTACACTGAACACTATGCTAATGCCATTATGGAGTTCTAGACCAGTGCACAAAAACTGCATGTGTGCAGCTGTCTGCACCCAACCATGAAATTGTGCCCTGAAAAATTAGGAGTCCTAGCCAAACTCCACTCTGTTCTCTTCCTTTCCATAAAACACTGGGACTATTAGGTATGATCTGAGAATGTTGGTTTAGGTATGTAGAAATTAAAATTATTAAAAAAATATCAAATATTCATTGAAGGTATTGTCATTTTACATTGCCTTGGCTACTTTTTTTTTTCCCAGGTGCCTGGAAATACAGTTACTTCTTCTCAGAAACTGCTATAATTCAGTTCTATGATGTAGATAGAAGTTTGCAAGGCATAATTAAATCAAGGGGATACATCAATATCACAGATCCTGAAAGTAACCTGAGCTGATTTCTTTTGTAGTATTAGACTCACAACAGAATTTAAATCTCGAGTTTACAGAAGAGAAAGGCAATGGTGCAGGATTTCTGTTATTCAAAATTAAAAAAAAAAAATTAAATAGAACATATCTTTTAAACTGGAAAAAAACACATATAACTGGTTTCAGAAGGAGCACATTTTTGTTCCAGTGTTTCTCAACAGCATCAGTAGGAGGAAACTCTGTTAGTAAATATTGTCTCAGCCAAAACATGTTTTGCCTATATAGAACACAATCCCCATTTGATGTTGTTTTTAAATTCTACAATCTGTTTCCCTTGCCAAAATTCACTCCAATACTTTTGAATTTGCATGGCTTTTAATTCTTTCCATGCCATTTACTCACAACACAAAATGTAGCATCCATTATAGGAGTCCCTGAAGAAATGGATCGCTTCAATGAAATTTTGGTTACTTAGATTGCAAAGGAGTGTCTAGGGGTCAGCACTAACATTTTGATAGATTGAATCAATAATTAGAATGAAGGATGTGATGCAAGAACCAGAATTTAATAGAAAAAGTATTTTGAAAACCTGTTAAAATCACATTCACAGCAGTCAGCTTTTCTTTATTGCAATTCACGGGTTGCACTCTATAGCTTATACAAGCTCTGGAATGTTACTGGAATTACTCCATATTTAGTAGTGCTCCATCTAATTGATGTTTCTCAGAATCACATCCGTGCTCCATTAAAAAACCAACCAACCAACCAAACAACACACCTGTCACTCATTACAGTGTTATTACTTCTAATACACAGCAAGAACATTTTCTTTTTCTGTGGTTTTCTGTGTACTATGCAAGTCGCTTTCTCTACTACATTTGTTTTTGAAGGAGTTGTTGCTTTACAAAGACAAACTAACAGGACCCATTATGTTTGCTTCAGCAGTACACTGACTATTCAGGGACACAGGTTTTCATTCTTATAAAGGCAATCAATCATTAACATGGGTTCTGACTTAGCAAAGAAATCAAATGAAAACACTGATGTTCTCAGTGTTTCATCAATACTTGTCCAAAAAGAATGACAGCAAGGATCTTCATCCTCATTAAGCCACTTTTTGTCTTTACACATTTACATATTTCAAATTTAGAACCTATTAACTGCTAACGAGCATTGCTGTACTGTCATGTGTGAAATTCAGGATTTGTTGAATTTACAGGGAATGGCCTGGATGTGCTGCATATGTTACATGTCCCTGAGCCAACAGATTAATTTTTATAGTATAAGAAACTCTACTTTTAGACTATGAATGTGGCATCCAGCCATGAAATAGTTCTGATTTTATGTCTTTTATCTCTTCTTTATACCAAATGTGTTCTTCTTTTTTGATGAGAGATTGCCTCATATTTTATAGTTTATAAATTTCTAGATTTATAGCAGGTGGCCCTAGAGAGATTATTGCAATAACAGACATTTATAACTCTGTTCTGGTGTTAAAACAGTGAGACCTAAATTACTCTCCACATTTTCTAGAAAAAAAAGAGAAGGGTAGCTTTATTACATTCTTTGTAGCGTATTCCAGCCTTTGCTAACATAACTTGTCCCATTGAACGGAATGATCAGTGTAGTAATCAAATTAGAATAGAATTATCTGTATATTTAAGTACTATTAATTAGGAGATTTCTTGAACATGGATACTATCCTGAATGCAAATGTAAAAGAGGATGTTACAGTGATTCTAGTGATAATACGAAAATAAAGGAATCCCATCATATTTTTAAGCAATGGTTAGATGTATATTTTTTTTCTCTCTGAAGTATTATACTTAAGTAAGAACCAGTAGCTAGAATTAATACAAGGTATTAAATTTTAAAAAATCCATGCAGAATCTTGGAGGCTAGAGGTCTTAGAAACGTTTATCTGAGATGGCTCATCATAACAACTAAATAATATCCCCTGACAGAACAAAAGTTATTTAGTCAAGCTTTTGAGTAAAACTTGTGGAATCTTAGGAAGAAACATTGGCAAGGAGAATTACATTCCCACTATGTTGAGATCTACAAAATCTACAAATAAACTAAACTATTTCTTTTTTAAAAAAAAACAAACAAAAAAACCCTGAAAGTACATTTTGTCAGTCCTATGATTTCTGTGTGTTTTTCATTTTTTTACATATCTGTACAAAACAAACCAGTTAAACTTATAAACAATATATTAATGAAACTTACCTTCCATTACTTCGACTAATATCTAATTCCTCTAAGTTTTTGTATTTAGCCATTGAATAGTGAAAAGAACATATTAATTCAATCAGCTGAAATTCAATGTAATGTAAATATATCTAATTCTGCCATCATCTTTCTTCCATTGCTTTCATCTTTAAGGCCTATTTGGGAGTGTACACAAAATTCCCCAAAATTATTAAAGTTGCATTCTCTTTTATTTATTTTTAAATTTCAGTCTCTTCATCTTTTTCTTAACAAAGTGATGTAAAAAAAAAAAGTACAAAATAGGTGATGGGAGACACTTCCAATTTAAAGCGAAACCTTCATTACATTATGAAAAAAAACCCAACATTTCCTGTTGATGAAATTTACCAAAAGCAAATAAGCACAGGACTACTCAGAAGTGGCTTTAGTTACAGCTTTGTAAAAGAAATATGATGGAACAATATGTTTAAACTACACGTGTAAAGTGATTTACACAAACAAAAAAAAAAATCAGTATATTGATTTTATGTTCAAATAAAGGCCAAATTTTACATTGTTTCTCAATGTTCTTCATTAGTCGTTAATACCCAAGATAATCTAATTAGCAACTATATTTGAGTTCTCTTTAAATTTAAAATTCTAGTCAATGATGTTTCTTCCACCTTTATTGCTAGCAATCTTGAATATAGAGATTCTTATCTCATCATCGCGTTCTCCCATTAAAACTTATGTCCCTCCATGGAATAGTCTATAGGTATTTTCTCTAAGTAGAATATTTATGGTAGCAGTATTCCTCTGGGATTAAAAAAAAAAAAAATCTGTTAAGATTAGCTTGATTACAATGTGGTGAGACACCCGGCAGTAATAAGTTTTCAGGTTTTCTGAGCACAAGGTTCTGGCCAAGGCAACAAAAGCTCTGACCTATGAGTACCTGCTGTCATATCTACAGACATATTTCAAAATCTTGTCACCAATAAACCTAGCATCACTGTCAATCATTTTTCCATCCTGGGTTAACCAGGTTTGAGACTTTGGTTCAACTCTATGTAGATATAACCACAGAATTTGGAGCTAAACAATTTTTTGCTAAATTTAAAGACTTCAGATTCAAGATGTACACTCAGTTTTAAATACACTTTGAGACTTTCACAAAATGTAAAACCAAAAAAAACATTCTTAGATCTTTTATTATGACATATGTAATATACACTACTGAGTTTCACCCAGATGGACTGTATCAAATTTAAAGATCTTAATCAGTCTAAAACACTTCAAGTCTTGAAAAACAAAGTTTTGTCTGAAAAGCAAAATGCAGAAAAGATGATTATACCAGTCATTAAGCTCTGCTCTTGACAGGGAAATGAATTTGTCAAATACAAAATAAATCTCGTCTTTTATGTATTTCTGTCTTTGCGTGATGTTTAACAGTCTATAGCCTTGATGGAGGAGAACGGAGACCACACGTGAGTTTATCACAGCAAGTAGATGTCTTTATCTGGAGTTAGAAGGGCAAGATGTTGTATTCTACATACAGTGATGATTCCCTTAACATTCTAGTTTCCACCTTGCTGTGATATGGATGTCTTATGGAAGGAGGTCTTTTGACAACCTTTTCCTGCAGAGAAAAAAAAAACCTGGGAGAATCCTAACATACAGGAAAACTGTAGTGGCAAATAAAACATACTAAAAAAGGAGGTTGGTACTCTAAGCCAGATTTCTCAAATATTATCTCTCAGAAAAGAGTAACAGATAGAAAAATTCTTTGTGCTGAATAGCTTATGAAATATATTATATATTATATATATGAATAGCTTATGAAATATAGATTTATGAAAAAAAATCAAAATTATTTGGGAGGGGAAATGAACAGCTAATCATGAAATAAGAAATTATAAAAAATATAAAAGGACCTGATTCTCAAAAAGATTAAGGAGTTTTCTGATCTTACGCTGAAAGGACATAAGGTTTCAGGTATTTCAGGGTTTGGCAGAGGCTATTATACAGAAAAGGAAGGTATAGTATGTATTAGACACTTCACTAGACAAAAATTTAAAAAAGTAGTCAGAAGTTAATTTTCTTTTAAAGTAATATATAACTATCATCACACCACAAAATTAAAATTAAAGGATTCAAATCTTCATGAAATCAAAGACCATATTGCAAAAAAAATGGCCTTCCACACAAGATTGTAACTATTTATAATCTTTGACTGTGTTTTTTTTTTTTTCTTTTTAAATAACTATGTAGTGGTGAAGAATCAGCAGAATGTCAGAGAATGGGGTGGTTAATCTCAGAGGGAAGAAAGTCTGTATGAGAAGAAAGGTACAGTGAAAAAAAAGAATGTCTGGTTCACGCATCCAGTGCAGGACCTGATGTAGAATGAATAAAATAATATGCAAAAGATTAAAAAAAAAAGAATGGGAGAAGAGCTTCATGGGGAGAGGGAAGAGTATAATTAGTAATTAGGGAGTGAAATAGAATCCAGGCCTGAACAGAAAGACCTCAAAATGTCATATTCTTTATTTCCCTGACCAAGATAGAATCAATTATATTCTCTATCGTTCCTGACAAATTATTTTCTAGGATGTCAGACACTCCAGAGTCTCTCCAGGCAATCTATTCATAAAGAAAGTGAAGTACATGGGCATATTCTACAGCTAAAAAGTCCCTTACAAATATTAGGGGGAAAATGAAGGGAGTTAATATAGTGTAACATATGAAGCAAAGAGGCTTAAAATATGTTGGTGATTAACTTGTCCTGCTCTGAGGAGTATTTTGTTGTGCCCTGGGGACAGCAGAAAGAGCTTTCCAGAAAGGGAGATTTTTTTATTATTATTTTTTTTTTTTTATGTGGAAAATGAAAAAAAACAACCAACATTCCAAATGAAAAGGTTTGGTCTTTTCATATTTTGGAGAAATAAAATCAATAATAAAAATGATAGTCTGAGGTTCTAGAAGGACTGCGAAAAACACAAGATGTGTTGTAAGGTAGCCTAGAAGCAAGAAGGAAATACATGCAGAATGAAAACAGTAGTAAAGAAAATTTAAATGTTAATGTCTGTCAGAGAAAGTTAAAAAAAACCCACCCAAACCAATAACATAACAACAAAAAACCCAACAGAGCTATATTGTAAAAATTAAAAAGGGTTTCTTGATATTCATTTCATCTTCTGTTGTGAAAGATGGGGAGGTTTCATAGAATCATAGAGCAACCTGGGTTGGAAGGAACCTCAAAGATCATTTAGTCCAACTTTGCATGGGAAAGGGAGCCTAGATGAGGTTATCTAGCATCCTGTCCAATTTAATCTTGAAAACCTGAAAATGGACATCTAAGAAGAAGGCAAACTACCTGAGATGATCCTAACCAAGATCAAGTCTGTTACAGCCGTTGTCTAGGTTTTCTTAAAGATTTGTAAGGAGAATACTATCTGCAGGAAGCAAAGGTGTATCATCAGGTAAACTTGTTTTTGGACTCACCAGGATACTTGAGAATTAAGTAGAAAAGATGTCTAAACCACTGATAAATCTTTCAGAACACGTGTATCAGAAAGTACAATACGCTGTGGTGGATTGGCCTTGGCTGGACTCCATATGTCCACCAAACAATCTTTCACTTCTCTCTTCAGCAGAATGGGGGAATCTCCTTCTTTCTCTTAGCTTTTGTTGCTAAACAGACATCATATGATGTAGAATACTGCTTTGTGTATTTTGAGTCAGCTGTCCCTGCTATGTCCCTCCCAAGATCTTGCCCACCCCTAGACTACTGGTGAGGGAGGAATGTTGGAGATACAGCCCTGATGTTGTGCAAGTCCTGCTCAGCAGTAGCCAAAACACTGGCATGTTATCAACACCATTCTAGCTACAATTATGAAGCTCAACACTGTGAGGGCTGCTATGGGGAAAAGTAACTGCATCTTAAACAAACCCAATGCACACATGAAATGCCCTCAGAGTGCTTTTTCCCCATTTGTCGTGTTCTGTGATGTTATTTTGTATTCTAAGGTCAATATGTTTTCAATAACCCCATCATCTTAATAAATCAGATGTCTTCATCATCCAGGAGAGTGTTGATGTGATTTGATTGGTTAGTAATGTGCATATATTGTAAAAATAACTGTAAAAAAACCCAGAATAGCAGCATAGGAAATAAAAAAAAAATACAGGATAATTCCAATTTTTGATACCCAGAGGATTAAGGAAATATGAAATAATGATAATAATAATAAAATTATTATTAAATTATAAAACAAATTATAAATTATTATTATTA
>VWZK01008095.1:0-78462 GCA_013396935.1 Baryphthengus martii
TACTTAAATGGAATCCTATCTTTCTACAAAAGCTTTTTAAGTATAATAAATTTAAAATATAAAAAAGTTCTATTAACTTAAAGTAAATGGTTCAACAGTTTACATATGTGCAAGAACAAAGAAAATGACTTAGTAGTTTGAGAAAAATCTAGTTTATTCAGAAATTAGAATATAGAAGGTAGAAATAAACTTTATTTTTTATAATAAGCAGTTTGCAATGCTACTGCAGTCCAAAATTGATTTTCAAAGGTCTTTTCTTAAAAGGTGTATTCCTAATCAACCTAATGTTAGGAAAGCACAGGAGGCATTTTTGTTTATTCATCAAAAAATCTGTGAAGGATAGCAAAATCTTTTCTGCATGGACCCAATCCTTCCTGTCTTAGAATCTGGTGAAAAATCCCTCCTTGCGTTAAGTTTCCTGCATCGGTGGTGTACAGAGGTTTTGTTATGTTGGTACCATGTGTATTTCCTTATATTCTTTTTAATATATTTTTTCTGGTCTTGAAATATATTTTCATTGAAATTACAGTTGCTTTCAGAGAGATAAATAGTAATGAAGTTATAACAATGCAGAAACGTTAGGTTTGTGTTGTAGTCATGATGGTGTGTCTGTTTCTGGTTAATGAACCTATTAATTGTGCCATTATTTCTTAATAGAAAGTGATAATATTCTTACACTACACTGACATGAGAGTTAGATTTCAACATAAATTGTCATGAGAATTTTAAGCCTTGGATTGTGCCTAGGGGTAAAATAGTTGTGTTTATTACATTGATTTATGTGAAAGCAAGGGGTCAGCTAAAAATGACTAGGATTCCCTGCTGCTAAAATGACAGGATAGTAGTACATGCGCCAGCTCTCCTGCTAAGGGTTCTTCAGTTTCCCTGTGGTAAATTACACTGCTTTGCAGGTATGACTAACAGCACCACAGGCCACCGCTGTAATACAAGTCAGAGGGAAAAAAAAAAAAATAACCACCACTGATTGTAAAAGCAAGAAGAACATCTTTGAATAAATTCCCAGCAGTGTGAATTTAGGATGTTTTATGCTGGCAACTACATGGCAAAAAGGTTTAGCTCAGCTTCCGTACTGAAAATATCTCATGTTGTAGAACTGCGTGTGCTGAAGGAGCAGTCTAATCACTAAAGACTAATCCAAAACAGCTAATTTGATCCCCGTACTCTTCCGGAGGAAAAGGGAATTTACATTCATTATTTTCTCAATACCAAATTCTGTTCATATGAATAATGAAATAAGTGTCATTGGACACTGGCTCGGACATAACTGTCTTTAAAGGTTGGGGAGGAGAAAAATTAATTCAGCAATATAATATCTTTTGTCAATTTTTGAATGCAGAAATTGAGTAAAATATAAATGCATTAATTTTTTTCATTTATTCTTCTGATATTTTACCAGTGCCTCTTCCTATTTTTTCATCTTAATTCTCTGCCAAATGTATACATGTAACTGTTATTTCTCTAAGTGTCTATCTAAGCATAAGAAACCTGCGCAGTGCTAGTACCACTTTGTAAATCCATAGCACAAAAAAGCATTAACAGGTTTGAAAATGTATTTAGTAATGTATGTTGACGGTAGTAATTGTACAGAAAATGATATACAGGTTCTCATTTTATCAAGTTTTTTTTTGTTTTAGAAGGAGAAATCTTTAAGATGGGTCGTAATTCACGTTGTCTACACTCCAGTCACATGTCTGTATGTTGACTAGAGAAATCAAAGGTTTGCTGATTATATCTAGATAGATAAACTTTATCCTTCAACATATCCTCCTTTCATTCGGTTCTTTACTCTCTTCTACTTATCTACTCCTCTTCTTGTTTCCCTTTCTAAATAGACATCTCCACTTCTCAGTTCATTGGTTTTTTACTTTCTGCTTCCTTTCCTTTCGGTGTTTTACAGTCCCTTTCACTCTTTTCTTCTCTGAGGATCCTTTTCTTTTACAGATGCGAGCTCAGTTTATACAACAAACCTTCCATGTCTTAAAATGCAGAAAACTCTCAGGAATATCCAGGCAACTGCATCGTGAGAGAAAACAAAGTTTAGGAGCTTCCATTGGCAGATAAAATTGATTGAACCAGGCCAAAACTTGAACACTTTTTTTTTTTTTTTTTGCATTTGGGTTCTCTGTTACTACCATTCATTCTGGTTCTGTTAGTCAATACTACTTCAACAAATAGACCTTTTAAAATGCTTTGTAATTTGCTCTTCCTGACACAATTGATTTACAAAATTTATGTTGTTTGTCTGTTTGTTTGTTTTTTTAAATCCTGACTATTGTATTCTCTGGCTTCTTTGTACTTTTTAAGGATTTATTTATGTTTTTAATAATAGTAGTGACATAATGTTATTTGGATTTAGATGTGGGAATAATTTGATTAACATTGAGGTCTGAGAGTTATAAAACTCAGGAAACATTTAGAGAAGGTTACAGTTCTGACCATCGGATGTGCAACATCTCAGAGACCTGAGTGGAAATGTAGATATGAGTGCAGTCATGCAGGTATCATATCCAAGTACTTTGGGATACTCAGTCTGAGTTGAGACCGAGTCCAAATTCTTCAGTTACCCTGAGTAATTTGTTCTGTACTACTAGTTTTTCTCTACCTTGGCTATACCTCCTAGGTTAACTGTGAATGATGCTGCCCATGACTATGCAATATCATCATGCTGCTGCTGGTGGCACCAGGAAACCACTAATAAGAGATGAGATTTGAAAGTTCCAGGCTATAATTATATTAAAATCACATAAAATAATAAATGGCCTTAGAAATAAAGCAACAGAAAGAATATTGAGAGATAAAATCACTAAACAAGACAGAAGTTCTAAAGCTCGTTATTAGTGAGGAGTTTTTCATAGAAATTGTCTACAGAAATAAATGAGCTTATTATGAAATTAACTACTTGAAAACACAGGCAAGGAACACAGTTAAAATAATAATAGTTAAAAGTATTCCAAGTAGTCATTGACATGAGATTTGAGCAAAGTAGTAATAATAATAAAAAACGGGTTTTTCTCTGAAATTCTGAAAGTTTTAAATCAAAACACATATTGTATGTTGGACTTCACTACATGGTTTGAGTCTATAAATTACGAAGTTAACACTAAAAACTAATTTAAATTAATTGCATTTCAACATGTGAATAGGAATTTTTTTGATGAATAATGATTGCAGAATTATCAAACTGAAGAACTGTGTCTGTCTTTTCATAGACATTAGAGACAGCCAAATTTATTTTTCATTACTGTCATTATGTTACTGTTTGCAGGGATTTGCTATGTTTTCATACCAGTTATAACCCCTTTGATACTAGGGATTGCATTAGACAAACACAGAACAGAATGCACAGCATTTGCCAGACCTGTCAAGATACTTCCAGCATTTTCATTTCCTTATCTGCACTACTTATTGTATCAATAAAGTCATGTGCATTTTGTATTCCTTCCCATCATTAATATAGTATCTGATTTTCTTTTGAGACTAAAAACATACTGTTCAGAGACTGAAGACTGTTTTCCTGTTTATGTTGAGCAAATTATCCTTGCTATAAAAAAAAAAAAAAAGAAAATAAAAAAGATAACAACCCTTAAAGTTTAACATTTCCAAGTAATTTGTTTTACAGCATGCAACTATTTCTGTTACAGATGAATGACATTATAGTGACAGTTAGAGATTCAAATCTGAAGCTGACACTTGCTTTCGGAATAGGCATGCACCATGCAGGTCTGCATGAGAGAGACAGGAAAACTGTGGAAGAATTGTTTGTGAACTGCAAAATACAGGTACATTTGCTCTTTGAATCCTGCTGTAATGAGTTTTATATGGAATTTTAAAAGTCGACTTTTTGTTACGTATACCTCATTAATCTTTCTTTCTGTTTTAGGTTCTTATTGCGACAAGCACATTAGCTTGGGGTGTAAATTTTCCAGCTCATTTAGTAATTGTTAAAGGAACAGAATACTATGATGGAAAAACAAGGCGTTATGTGGATTATCCCATTACAGGTACTCACATAAATTATGGAAATACATAATGAAATGTATTTCAAGCATATACAAATGATCTGAATTATTTAATAACTGATCACTGAAAATACCTAATTTGGGTAGAGACTAGGAGTGCTCAGGAAAGGGTTTCTTTGTTTAATGTAAGTTGCAAGGAAACCCTTAAGATTGTATGTAGCAATGAAAATGTTTTGCAAATTCTTTTTCAGACTAAATTCCTTTAATATGTATCATCCAAAATAGGCATTAAGCAATTAAAGAGGGCAATATGAAGTCGTATTTAGCTACCTAGTTAATTATATAAAAGGAAGTTTTCATGCATGTAATTTTTTTTTTCATTTTTGAAGCCTTTTTTAAATAGAAGCAGATTTTTAACAGTAAACAGCCATAGTTTGGAATGCAAGAGTTCAATCACATATGTATGAAAACATAAAATTTATATGTAGTCACTTGACAGTAAACAAAAAAACCTTAACTAGTCTAGGATCTTCAGTGATGTAAGTGATACTTCAAGTAAGTGATACTTCAGAAATAAGCAGCTAAATTAAATATTTGAATTTCTAGTTTGATACAGGCTTTTATTGCTTTCTGGGTACAGTAAACCACTTTTCATAAACTGTTCTGCAGTGTTTTCAACAAGCTTAAGAAAGTAAACCATGGAAGAACTTCTTTCAGAGTTCAGACAGGAGAATATTTGTCCGGATGGTACTAAGCTTGAAGAATGAGGACAAGCTAAATTTATTCCAGGTTTCCTGTTCTGTTTTTGCTTTCTCTTTTTGCAAGAGAAAGTCTATTATTAAATAACCCTATACTACAGCAGACATATGGACACCTAAGGATAATTTAAATGGTATTTGTAACATAGCTTGCATCTTTTTAATCACACACTGTCTTTTCAGCAAGAGAAGGTTACTAATGAGAAAAAGCTCAAACTGAAAATACTACAAGGGTTACTCTTCAAGTAACCCATCATAGAGCTTAATTTAGTGGTTAGTTCTCTGCAGGAAGCTTGGGATCAATTTCCAGACCAACTCTCTTGTTCAAAGATTCTGGTATGACCTGGAAGCTTAGACATGCACACTTGCATTTTGTAACAGACTTTGGCTGGTGTAAACTTAGTACAAATAGTCTCTGTGGAGTAGTATCTCGCTTGTCCTGGCTGGAAGAATAGTGGCTTTAATGTCGAATGGGGAAAAGTGAGGAGGAAAGAAATCAAGTGCAGTTTTAAATTTTATGTTGTATCTGTGAGACTGTCAGGGATCAGTAACAGAGGAAATAATATATTCAAAAGAAATTAGAAACTCAAAAAGTATTGAAGACTTACTGTGCTGTTTTAGAAATGTATTGTACAAATGCAAAGGCTTTAGGGAATGCTTATGCTTTCACTCTTTACTGCCTTTTTGAATTCAGGTAACTTGGACATTGAGGGTTCAATTCTTGAATTTTAAGTACGATGGGAGAGGTGGGGGGTGGGGATGGAGGATGGAATACCAGCATCTGTGATGGAAGCATTTTGATTTTGTTGTCTGCACTGCAACAGAAAATGCAGATTCCTTACTTTATGAAAAAACATGTGGTGTGGTTTGCTTAGAACATTTTTATTTTTAACTTTCTAGAGAATATTTATGCATCTGGAAGTTCTGTGGATAGGTAGCACAGATTTGCAGCAGAAATAAAATGAAAATGTAATGAATTTCTTTCTGTAACTCTTCCAAAATTTTGAAATACTGTCTTTAATGCTGCCCTGAATTTGTGCCTTCCCTGTTCCATCACGATGTAACTTGGTTTCTCCCTAGTGAAGTTACCTTACTGTATCAAGGATGCATTTGGCTCCATCGAAGCAGCTGAGGGCAGAATGAATCGTTCTGCAGTTTTCAGTAATTTCAGAATAAGTAAAAACACTTCTTTCAGTGAAGCTGGAGTTTGTGGGGAGGGTCTTTTCTCAATTACCAGATATTTAGTCAGCCAGTTGGATCGTATTTAACATTTCAGTTTAGTCCAGTGAGTAAAAGCAGCCAAGCAACATATAGTCAGTAAAGAAAATATTGGTTTTGGATAATTAGGTAGTCGATATTGGCAAAAATCATTTCCTGATGCTTTTTGGTAAATCCATTTCCTGTATGGTATTATGCACAATTTAATTCACCATATTAGAATAGCAAGAAGTTGTTTATCACCCTCCTGTGCACATGCCTATTCAGGAACATCATTCTCAAACTAGTTTCATTTTACATTTTCATGTCACTCCTCAATTAACAAAAGGAATAAACTGATAAAAAAGAGTGCTTTCTATAGAGTTTGTGGGTACACAAGTGAAAATATGTTCCAAAAAACTGTTTATTGTCATCGGCCAGTTTCTGCTATCATGGTCCATTACTGTATCCCATTCTACACCCTCCAAATTTTCCTTCCTCCTGATCATTGAGCCTAAAGCTTGTTGATTCTGAAGCCAAACAAACCACATTTCAAAACGCCAGGTACTGCAACCCACATGTTGTGCGGGTGTGATAGAGTTCGTAGAGAACATACAAAACATAAAAAGTTTTAAAATAAAGATGTAAAACTTACTTACAAACTGTTTTCCATTGTTTCTTCAAAGTTAAATAGCAGTTGAAGGCACCAAAAAGGAATCAGAGTTCTGTGGAACAGGATGCAAAACAGCCTATGCAGGTGCGCTTCTCAGATTATGAGAAGACACAAACAAATAGATGATGTGCACACTTATCTTGGTGGCAGGCTAGAAAGTTGAGTGTGTTTTGCATAAACTAGTATTTTTAGTGTTTATTGAAATCATTAACTAGTATTTGCAAGTAATGATGTGTAGGCAAAGTGGCAGAGGTAAGCTTTAACTGTACCTGCTTTTAAATTTATATATGGTGATCTGATATAGGGACAACATATGATATGAAACCATCTCTACTCCAGTGCTAATAATTAATACAACTTGTCCGTAAGTTTGAGTGATAAAGATCATAACTGTCAGTAATTAGGATTTGCCTTTACCATTTTATCTCTGAAATATTCAAGACGTAGGAAATCATATATAGCGAAAAAGCTTATGCAAGAACTTTGGCTATTGTAAAGTTAAATACTTGAAAATTAGGAAAAATAGACAGTTGCCATTGTAAGCTTCATGAGTTCTCTTACTCATCGTCTTCAATTGCATATGATCAAACGACGGATGGTTTGGGAATGGAGGGAGCAGAGGAAATCTATATTAGATGTAAGCTGGATTCTATTGCAGTGGGTGGTCTTCAAGTATGCAGGAAGATAGTCTCTGCCAGAGAGAAGCTCATCATAAATTTATCTGAGATAGACAAAAAAAAGCTGGATTTGTTAAAACCAGTAGGGCATACGAGGCCAAAGAAATCCAAAAATCCTGTATTGTACATTATACAGACATAAATATATCTATTTATACATTCAGATAAATACTTTTGTTTTATACATTATTTTCTCTTTGACAGATGTACTTCAGATGATGGGACGTGCTGGCAGACCACAGTTTGATGACCAAGGAAAAGCTGTAATTCTAGTTCACGATATTAAGAAAGACTTCTACAAAAAATTCCTCTATGAGCCTTTCCCAGTGGAATCAAGGTAAAGATGAGGCAATCAGAAAAGCTGATCAAACTATAAACAATACTACAAATGAGGAATGGAGAAAAGAGAAACAAAATCCCTGGGCCAAATATCTCCTAAATATTGGGATCCTAGAGAAAAATCATTTTCCAAAAAATATCCATCTTTATGCAGAAAAATCCTTTCTTCCGTGAGTTCTGAAGCACCGTTGAGCTCTTTAGTCCATTGCCAGATAATGCTACAAATGCTTCTCTGGTTCTGAGTGTTGTCTCAGACATTTGAATAAGAGCACAAACTGTTCTTCAAGGCATGTGTAGGACAGTTACACATGCTCTTCAGAACCCCCTCTGAAATTCCATGGCAAATTCTTAATAGAGAAAAAAAAGGTGAGTTTCTAGCACTTTCTACATAGAATATTTGCACCATTATAGATACCACGTTCTTCAAAATCTCAGAAGTTCAAAAAGAAACCTGTATGGTGTAAGCTATTAATAATATGCTTTCAACACATCTTTCACTTCAAAACTGCAATATTTTTCTCGGAAATGTACAAATACCACCTTTTTGCAGCCTTGCTGAACTTTGTTGATAGCAAGTTTGCTATCCGGCAAAATGTAACTTATGCCTTGGTTTTAATATTGATAATATATTTAGCTGTTCAACAAGAAGCAGAACTAGTTACATGGGTCTTTTATAGACATGTTTCATTGAGGAATTCTCAGACATCTAATAGAGCATGAACATCACTGAAATCTTTTCTCAGTGATGAACAATTCACAGCATTGTTCTCCTAAGCAATCTTTATCCCTCAACATAAGCCATAGTGGGACCTCTGTCGGGTCAGGAAATTTGTGGGAGCTTGAGAATGCTGTCCACCCGTGACATGTGGTTGAAATGGGCTGGTGTATTTGAAGGTTAATTCTGTGGTACACAGACAGACATGTAATCTTAGCAAACAAAGAATGTGGGGACACGCACTGAATAGCCTTAGGAAACCACTTTTTTTAACATAAATTCCACTTAGCACAAAAGGCTAGGAGTTGAACTTCTTCAAGATGATAGCTAAGTCAAAATAGCAGTGTGATTAAAATGTTTGTACATCCAGGGTGTATAGCACGAGTATAAACTAGGAAATCTCTCTATTCATTCAGTGATGTTTCTAAATAAAGAAATGGTATCGTCAGTATAACAGTAGTAGTCACACCTTGATCCTGTTTGGAATACTATAAATATTGTATGTTTCTAGAAACTCATTTTGTGTGTACGTATTTACTTGGTAGCTTGATTTATTCCATCTTTTATGATAAACAAAGAATATTTGTTAAATTTTCAGATGAAGATTCACATATTAATAGCAAACTCATGAAGTTCTATGTAGGTTGTGAACCAATTAACTCTAGACTTGTCTTGGTCCCTTTTATGATCAAGTATTTGAAGTAAGAGGATTCACAGCTTCAAAGAGAAACTGTTTGGAGAGTTTTTGGTTTTAGAATGCTCTCCCATCTGTTCTACCAAAGAGCAGATTTATCAGCTTTGTGCAGTATTTCCAATTTATAAAATTAAACTTCATCTTTTCTTAATTAAAGTTTTTCTAAAAGCCATTGTGTATGTATTAGTTGTAAGACTCAAGTACACAACTCACATGACAGACCTTGTGCTCTCACTGATCGGGGGTCTGAAATACAGCACATTAGAAGCAAAAGAGAAAGCACTCTTTATTATGAAATAGCTATTGAATCATCTGTCCAGTTTCTGTCGGACAGTCTGGGTAGAACATCTGCAGTTCTCACCTTCAGCAGCGTACAATCAGTGGTATAGAGCAGTAAAACAGCTACTCATACCAAATTATTCTTTACTTTTAGCAATAGGGAAAGAACAGTAGGAAAAGAAAAAGGATGATAATACATGAAAAATCTGGCTGATCCTGAAGGATATTTGCCATTCCCTGATTGAACTCTTGCCAGGCATGATCTCATTAGATACCCTAATGGAGGGTCTTTGTTCCATTTAATGACACTAAACAATATTTTACTTTCTAAGAATCATTTTTAACTGCTTTTGTTCTTCTGTGTTTCTGAGTTTAGATCTTTCTGGGCAAAAGTAGCTGGGGTTTTTTGGTTTGTTTTTTGGTTTTTTTACATTGGATGAAAATGAGGCAAAATGTGGGGGAAGCAGTTCTGATGTAATTTTAATAGTCCTCAAGTATTTGTCAAGTATTAGCTAAGCTATTGCCACTGTTTCATTTCCTGTTTGCCTTTCCATATGATCCTCTATTGGATTAAACCAGCATGATCATATGGTCAACATACTGTATTCAGAAGCTACCACTGAGTAGCTCCATCTGAATGCACTCCATGAATGACTTAAACTTGTGCGTTCTTGGTCCAATCAAAAAAATAATTTGAGCTTCATTCCACTATCATGTAAAGAAGATGACCGACCTTGCAATTACATTCCCCCTTCTTCCCCTCTCCTCCTTTACTGGAAGATAAATGTATAATATTTTCAGATTAAAAGTAATAAACCTTTTAATGCACAACTCTACAAAATATATTACCTGTCTTTGTGATTGTAAAGTCAGCTAAGTCCTCTTGTTTCCTGTTCTTCAGCTTGTTAGAAGTGCTGGCTGACCACTTGAATGCTGAAATTGCTGCTGGAACTATTACTTCTAAGCAGGATGCAATGGATTATATCACCTGGACTTATTTCTTCCGTCGGCTTATAATGAACCCAACGTGAGTATACAAATGCAATTTAATCTAACTTGAGAGTAGAGTTGATCCGGAGGTGATCTCACTGCTGCTGGAGCCTAGAATACTTAGTAGTCTCATATGTAGGAGTATTACTGGCCCACACATGGAATAAAACTTGTGTGCACATTTTTGAAATAATTTTTTTCTCTAAACATAAATGCATTTCTTGGCAGATACCTTTACAGTTTAGTGACAACTATAAAGTAACCTTATCGAGGGGGCTACATCAGCATTCCTAAAATAAGTCTCCGTATTATCACTTTCCTTTAGGTATTGTATTTATAATGTGCTACTTTTTTTTTAGCTACCACATTGATATGTTCTGCCCAGTTTTCTATAAAAAATCTATTAAGACCTGGATTTTCCTAATAAATGAGAGAATAGCTATCAGCTGTTTTTCTGTGATAAAAGTTTACTTTCATTAGGGTATCCTGGTGAAACCATGTGTGCAATATTTTCAATGATTGTTATCATCCTGCCTTGCTCCAGCTGGTATGCAGATCGTTCTGAGCTGTTCTAGGAATATAGCCTGCCTTTGCCATGACGCTGTTTTGGGTAAATGGGATGTTACCTATCATGTGATCATTCAGCCACCAAAATCATGTGGCTAATAAAGAATTAGGCATGTTGTATTTCTGAAGTCGTGTTAAAGTCCGTAACGCTTGGCTGGATTTTCAGCTGGTGGAACCCTTCAGGTAATAGAATAATTCCTTTAATTCTTTTTTAGTCTTCATTAGTTTTAAATTCTGCATCTAGTGCTATGATGAGAATCAGCTACAAAACAGAATTTGCATCTAATCATCTTGAGAAATAAAAAATGCAGAGTGTTAGAACTGTAAACTAAAGAAAACATATTCAGTTCTCTCACTTCATGTCGTGGGTTTGACCTTGGCTGAGCGCCAGGTACCCACCAAGTCGCTCTATCAATCCCCCCGCCCCACTTACTCAGAACGACAAGGGGGAAAGAGAATAAGATGGGAAGAGCCTGTAGGGTACGATAAAGTCAGTTTAATAGGAGCGAAAAAAAAAAGCAAAGAAAAAAACAAACCTCATGCGAAGCGAAGCAGAACAAGATCTTATTCTCTCCTTCCCATCAGCAGGCGATGTCCGGCCTCTCCCGGGAAGCAGGGCTCTGGTACGCGTAGCGGTTGCTCGGAGGACAAGCGTCTTCACCAACGAATGACCCCAACCCCCTTCTCCTTTCTCTCCCTTTTATACTTGAGCTGACGTCACACAGTGTGGAATGTCTCTTTGGTCAGTTTGGGTCAGCTGTCTTGACTGTGTCCCCTCCCAAGATCTTGCCCACCCCATCTCACTTGGAGGGCGGGGGGGGAAGATGTTGGAAAGCCAGCCTCGGTGCTGTGCAAGCGCTGCTCAGCAGCAGCCACAACACTGGTGTCTTATCTGCCTCCCAGTACAAAGCCCAGCACCGTAAGAGCTGCTCTGGGGAACATGAACTCCAGCTCACCCAAACCTAATACACTTCATAACCAGCAAAATGAATACATTTATGTGGAAGGTTTTTCTGCCCTGAGAGTGACAAACAGCTACATTCTGGTTTTGTGTAGGTTAGGTGTTTGGGTAAAGCTGTGTTTATTTGTATGACTGGAATTTACACGTTTCATACTACAGCTAATATTAAATTCTGTGCTACTGCAAACACTATTCTTTTTTAGTGTAAAGAATAAGTAATGTTATTTTAAAATGTCTTGCTCTTGAATTGCTGTGCTAAAGTGATTTTGTTGATTTGTACTTGGAAAGCTTTGATCATGTGTAGAATATAGAAATATTTTCATTTGATGTAATAGGCAAGCTCTTCCCAATATAAAAGAAGGTTCCCTTGTATGAGGTTGGCATATTGACTGATGGTCATTTTTTCTCAGCAGTTTGTTTAATGTGTCATGGAAGGCTAAATCTGAAGTTACCACAATATCAACTTTTAAGCAAAAATTCTGCTATTCTGAGTGGATCGTGGCACGAAAGTTAGGTGAAAGAAAAAAACAAAAGCCAACCAAAAACTGTGTTTCATACTGACATGCAGAGCCTTTGTCAAGAGAAACAAAATGAACAGGTCACGACTGGTCATGTCCGTGGCAGAATAGAAATGCATATTGAATTTTCTAATGAAATTGGAGTCTTTCACTGGAACACCAGATGCACAGGTTGGAACAGTTCACAAGTGGTGCTGCTTTTACCCCCTGTCTCATCCACATGGAGCTACTCAGCATTCCTCCTGTATTCAGTCATGCAGGCAGAAAAATGAAGGATATTACTAACAGTGTCAGAGAGTCCATTTCTAGATGCCAAGTGCAAATGCAATAGATGTGCATGCTTTCCATTCTTTTACATGATAAAAAATTCTATGAAGGTTCATCCAGATTTGCTAAACGAGCCAGTTAGTAGAGTTCCTGGACCTACTATCTGTGATATTTTCAGACCTCCTACAAGCCAAGCAGCTCCAGCATGGTCAGTGTTTGAATGAGATGCATGAAAGGAAAAATGAAGAGCTTTATGAACAGAAGTCAGTGATAGTTGAGATAATTTTGAATAAATTGCAATATGGTAATAGAGTTTACTGTGCCATAGATAAGCATATGAAATGATTGATACTACAAAACAAGAACTATTTGTGGCCCTTAATAATCCAAAGATTTTAGGGTTTATATGTTTTCAAAGAAACAGGAGCACAATGGCTGAATTTTGGTTTGGCTACTTACATAGTATCCGTTCAGTCACTTGATATAGTGTTCTTTATCATGTCCTGCCCTAAAGCAATTTTGTTGACTTTCTCTCCACTGTGAAACAAGAACTATTTTCCAGCCAGCAGGTGATTGTACCTTAGTGGTGAATAAATAAGTCCCATATGCATGATTGGTAAATTGCCTTGGGATTCATTGGCATAAAAGTCATTGCATGTGATGCTGTAAATCCCCAAAATAATGGGCTTAGATAATATGCAGGAGATTTATATTCTCATTTATTGCCAGTTTTAGCTACTTGTATATTAAAGCTGCATAAACAAATCTAGGATCATTCTATTCCATTCCAGTATCATAAAATGCCTTACTGAATGCTTACAATTTGAACTATTTAAGTAATGTTAATCTACCTTTGTTGTGAGATAGAGATCTAAGTATCCTTTTGCTCTAAGCATCCAAATTATTTCTAAACATGTCATTACAGAGGTTTTTCTGGCACACTTGAGATAATTTGTCAGACTTGTAATAATGGCTTTTTTTAATGGTGGTGTTAATCTTTGCATTTTAAAATACATTTTTTCATCAAACCATTTTAGTGTTCTTGTTTCACGAACCCGTGTATCTGGAAATCTGTGAAATGGGTTTTAACTGTCTCGTTAAGAGGAGTAATTGCCCTGTTGATTTGGTGGAGTGGAGTAGCTGAGTGCTAGCTTTGTTCAGAGGCACACTGTGCATGTCGTTCAGTAGATAATGTGTAAATAAGGGGGGCAAGCCACATAAAACTGTTTATCAAAGTGTATCAGTTGCAATGTACAGAGTTTCTCCCCTGTTCTTTGCCTTCCCCAAAGCTATTATTCCTAAATGTAGAGGGGTGTAAACTTGCACATCAAGTTAGTTTCTGTGATGCTTCAGTCAAGCAGTACAGCGTGCTCTCCTTTCTACATACAACTTTGGTGGATGTGTTCTTTACTTAGTCAAGATCATACAATACACAGCAAAAGTCCCTGTTTTAGAAAGGGGCAGTTTTGAGAAACTTGTCTGTCTCCTTTCTTTGGTTGAAACTCCTTGACCGTTTCGTTCTTTTACCCTTTTAAAAGATTATAATCTGCAACTTTCTACAAAAGAGAAATGGCTTTGGGAAACATTTTCTATAAATCAGGTTATGATTTTTTCCAGATACATGTGCACTAGAAGAGAAATAGAAATTTACAACATATGTAAAGTTAAGCAGAATCAGCTTTCATTTGGAAAGTTAATTTTTAGATATTCTGAGAGCACACATCACATCACTGTTAAAATGTGTGAGGTTTTATGTACTTATAAATATATATGAGTATATGTATGTACACATTTACAAAATTAGTTTTCTGTCTAAATTCCTTGTGAAGACCTGAAAAAAAAGTTTTATTAATTCATTCTGAGAATTACTATTAAGGGGTTTTTTTCACTTTATGTCAGTCTTACAAAGTTTTCTGGAGTGAAAGATCAGAGCATCCCAAAGAGTAAGAAATCGAGTAAGAGAGCTAGGAGACCTGCATGGTTGAACAGGGAGCTGATGAATAAACTTAAGTGAGAGAAGGAAGTATATGAAACACGGAAGAAGGAGCTAACCACTTTGGAGGAATACAAGAAGATTGTCAGAGAATGCAGGAATGCGACAAGAGAAGCTAAGGCCTCCTTAGAACTAAACCTGACAAGAGAGGTCAAGTGGAGTCCCTCAAGGGTCAGTACTGGAGCCAGTGCTGTTCAATATATTTATTCATCAATGACCTGGTTGAGGGAACAGAGTGCACTGTCAGCAAGTTTGCTGATGACACAAAGCTGGGAGGAGTGCCGAACACACTAGAAGGCTGTGCTGCCATCCAGTGAGACCTGGACAGGCTGGAGAGCTGGCCAGGGAGAAATTTAATGAAGTTCAACAAGGGCGAGTGTAGAGTCTTGCACTTGGGAAAGAACAACCCCAGGTACCAGTATAGGTTGGGGACTGACCTGTTGGAGTGCAGCATAGGGGAAAGGGACCTGGGGATCCTGGTGGACAGCAGGATGACCATGAGCCAGCAATGTNGGGACCTGGGGATCCTGGTGGACAGCAGGATGACCATGAGCCAGCTATGTGCCCTTGTGGTCAAGAAGGCCAATGGCATCCTGGGGTGTATTAGAAGGACTGTGGTTAATAGGTCAAGAGAGGCTCTTCTCCCCCTCTGCCCTGGTGAGGCCGCATCTGGAATATTGTGTCTAATTCTGGGCCCCTCAGTTCAAGAAGGACAGAGAACTCCTAGAAAGAGTCCAGCACAGAGCCACAAAGATGAGTAGGGGAGTGGAACATCTTCCTTACGAGGAAAGGCTGAGGGAACTGGGTCTCCTTAGCTTGGAGAAGAGGAGACTGAGGGGTGACCTCATTAATGTTTATAAGTATGTAAAGGGCAAGTGTCAGGAGGATGGAGCCAGGCTCTTCTCAATGATACCCAATGATAGGACAAGGGGCAATGGTTGCAAACTGGAGCATAGGAGGTTCCAGGTAAACGTAAGGAAGAACTCTTTCACAGTGACAGTGACAGAGCACTGGAATAGGCTACCTGGAGGGGTTGTGGAGTCTCCTTCTCTGGAGACATTCAAAACTCACCTGGACGCATTCTGTGTGGGCTACTCTAGGTTCCTGCTCTGGCAAGGGGGTTGGACCGGATGATCTTTCGAGGTCCCTTGCAACCCCTAGCATTCTGTGATTCTGTGAAAGAATAATGTAGCATAAATTATGATTAAATTATCTCAGACTGATGCTTTTATCATCATACACTTATATTTTACTTTAAATTTGCTTTTCTCGATATGATTAGCTGAGCATGTCTAATAGCATGTGAATAAAACTTCTGAATAAAAATTATTATAAAATGTACCAATATAGTTTCCAGTATTGAGGTGACAGCTATTACCAGCCAGTCAGGATAGAACAATATGTATTGCACTGACAAAATAATAATTATGCAGAATCTTAGGGCTAGTTTCGAATTATATCAGAAAGGGGAATTACTTAAGAAAGTTAACTAAGATTGAGAGATAAAATGGAAAAGTTTGGCAGTAGCTTCTAAGAACAGAAGCTAAGAAGGTGCAGGTATATTACACTGCAGTAATTACCAATATCCCTGTTTTGAGTGGGTAAACTGATATTTCTCAGGGTGCATTCTTTCTTTTACAGTCACATTTAGATCTGCTTGCATGTATATATACTTCTTAAATAACATCTATAGGCATTATTATGAATTTCATGACAAAAACTTGTTCTTTTAATTAGGGTCACGGTGATGTGAAAAGTACAGGAATGTAGTTCATGGTTTGCTTTTACCAAACTATTTGGACGAATAAAGTTTTTCTGATTCTCTCAGACTGGGAAGCCCCAGGCTGCTGAGTATTTTAGAGACCTTCTGGTCCTATCTGCTGCCGTCTTAGGTGAGAATGCAAAGCTGAAGACTCCACATCTCCCCATTCAGAAAGCAAATTCACATAATTGTCTTTCTACTCTTGGATATGATATACGTGTAGAAATTACTTGGAAGATATCATAGGAAAAAGAATCAATATATAAGCAAACTTACATGTGCCTGTTACCTCTGATTTCTCATCTGACTATTGCATCTTAGGAGGTAAACTTTCTTGTAAATATTTTAATTAGAACCGCTGGTATGGAGGCAAATACCTTGCTAATGTCTGAGAAACCAGACTCTTTTTTGATCTTCTTAAATAACCACGTTGTACAGTATACTAAAAACTGATTAAAAATCGCAGTGTATCTATTTATCATACCTGGCATAAGCAAATATATGAGTGCAAGAAAATACAATACAACAGAAATAGAGATAGAGATTACTGTCTGCAGCATTTGTGTGTGCTGTAATACATTTCTGCAAGCCAGGCATGGACTCTGGACTCAGTCAGAGATGCCTTAACAACAGAAGTGAGTTGGTACATTGATTCATAGCTCTCTGGCTATGAAGGTCCGTCAATTTTGCCATATATTCAGTACCATTTCCATGGTACCATTTGATGATGGCAGCTGCTGAAGGCCACAAGCTGGTGAAAGTAAACACAATTGATGACTGACTGCAGTAGAGCGATTTACAGAGATTACTATCTGTGCTTCTCCCATACTTGTTCATAACAAAATTCTGCTTTCAGGACTGTAAAATTTCAGAAAGCACTTTCTTGCTATCAAGTGAATGCTGTATATTTCATGGGTTTTGTACATTTGTTTCAAAAGACCTTCCAGCTAGCAAGTTTTTTTTCCTTTTAATATTTTTGGCTGACTCTGCCACCGATTTTCATTATGTGTGTCACTGTTACTACCGTATAATCTGAACATAAAAAACATGGTGCAGTAACAAATGACTTCACAGCATTGACAGTTATAGCAGGACCATTTCAAGGATGATGAAAAATTTCCCGTAGAGATCTCAGGTCAGGTTTACATAAGCTAAACAGGAAATGATTGCCACCATTCACATTAAATCCTACATGTTTTGTGTAACTTCATCTACATTTTATGTTCCTGCACGTGTCTCTGTCTTTCTCAGCTGATGAAATTCCACACTTCCTTAGATTAGAGAAATAAGTTCATGTTTCACAGTTTGTTGTTCTTGCTGAGCTCTACAAGGTTTAGGATTTTAAATGTATTATTTAAAAGACAGTAAAAGTTCCTTCAGTTTTTGATTATTTAAATTTTACATACTTTGTAAATTTTTACGATACCTAGGGGTTTGTTACTGCTTTTTCCCAATGGACTACTAATGGAAGTTAGCCTGTCTAGCCCATGTGCTAGATGCTGTTAGGATAAAACTGCCTTTGACTTTCACACCTCTCAGGGGACAAGTAATTGTTGTGTTCAAACAGCCTGTAATTGTGATCCCGCTGGCTTTCTCAGTACGCTTCTGGCTATTAGAATCATTAAACAACTCAGCACCTGTTAACAGCATTGTAAATATTCAACCCTGCTTGTGTGCAGGTTGAGTCCAATATAGGAGAAGGCTTACAGAGCCCAGCCTCATAAATTAGAGCTTCTGACAAGTCAATTATTGTGAAACTGGGCTTCACTGTGAAATAAATGAAATGGTGTGCTGATAAAAAGGTAGGCTGTCTGTTTATAGCAAAGGGAAAATAATGACTAGATGATTCAATGCAGTGAGCATGAAACTGCATTGTTTTTATTCTTTATCTGTAATTAAATAGTTAGGTAATATAGCTTCACAGAGGAAGTCACATACGATGCAGCTTTTATACTTGGAACATACCAACATGCAAAATTAAACTTGTATTTATGCCTGCACATTCAAAATACATCTAATGTCATGATACTTCTGTTTTCAGTAATTATTTTAACAGTCTTTCTAGATGAAGGGTTCTGCTTTTTATTAGGGGAAAATGTGCTGAGTGACCATGAAGCTCCTGTGGGTGTGCTCAAAATTATATTTACCACGTTATAGATAGCAGTTAAAACACACTGGTACCACTTCACTCAAGATGACAAACCATTTAAGATTTTTCTTTACATTGTTTTATTTGCACTAGGCAGCTAGATACATACTCCTTTGACGAAAGTTACCAAAAATCAGCAAATTTAAAATTCATGTAACTTTTTAAAAGGCATTACAATGTCTTTTATGATTATGACTTCAGTGTGAAATACTGAAAATTAAGCAGAGCACCAGATAAAATGTTTGAATTAGTGTCAAAAATTACAGTCTCAAAAAAGAATTTCAGAGTATTGCCCATATCTCTTCCTCTTTTTTATGAGTATTCACCATCAGTGTTATGGTATTGCAAATAACAGTGCTGAAATGATACAGTGAAAGTCTGAATACCGTGTCAACAAAATGCCTTAATTATAATCATTTCAGTAGTGTTATATTTAATTTAGAGAAAAATACTAATGAATCATTAATGGTTTGGATGTATAAAATAGAAAATCTTTTAACATCCTTAAACAACTGATGTAGTTAATTTGCTCAATTATTTTCAGAAGATAAACAAAGTGTTGCAAAGTAATTTCTGCTAATAAACAGAATCTAAATGTGTTCTGTAATGTTAGGCAGATAAAAGGTACAGGTGGAAATATTGACCATTTTTGTCATTACTATATTACTTCAGTAAATTTAAAAGGGACTCATGAAAATTAACAATGCTAGACTAATTTCGCTACACTAGCTATGTTTAAATATTGGAGATCATCTCAGCCTGAATCCATATAAAATATCACCGAGTTTGGTACTCCACTGCCATTTTATCTAATGCAACTGACTGCTTCCTGCTATCAGAATAGATTTTTTTAAATCTTTTTCTTATGGTCATAGTGTTTTACTCCAACTTTACCCAATTATAAGCATCAGAGAATTAACCTCATAATTTGGAATTAATAACAAGGGAAAAAATATGGAAATCACTGTAATGCTATTTAGCATGCAGGCTTTTTCAGTTATGCTATTGCTGCTCAAAAAGCTGAATGTTAAAAACTCTGTTTAAGAAAATATTAAGGCAAATCAGATTCTGTTAATAAAACAATCATGCAAGGATGCTTGTAGTATATAAAAACTCTGTTTTATTTTTTTTAAATTTGTGAATAGCAGCACTGCAGTACACAAAATAGAGCTTAAATCGGAGAAGGAGATTCATCTGCCCAAATATAGCATCTGCAACTGAACTGATTGTCTAAAGTTCTTTGTTTTTTAAGTCAAAGATTACATATCATATTCTAAAGCAGATATATTAAATACTTCAGATGAATATCATTCTGCAAGCACACATTTCTCTCCCTTGACAGTAAAGAGAGTTAAAAAGTCTAAATTAGGTGTAGCTGTAACTCTGTAAAATTCGCAAAACTGAATCTCAGCACACTGTTTTGCAGCCTGTTCTTCACCTGCACAAAATAACACTGAAAGAACCTACTCTCCTTTACAGCATGTGGTATCATTTCCCGTGGGGATGCTGAGTACATCATTAACAGTAGGAAATTTTAGTAAAGCATCTAGTATGAACAAAGGAGCATCTATCATCGTTGCAGCAGTATCAGTAGTCTATTTGTGCAACAGAATTTTGCAGAATTAAATGAGCAGGGACAAACTCTTTTGCTGTGCTTTTGAAGATTTCAGTAAATCATCAAAATTTTTGTTTCTTTGAATTCCACTTTGAAATTGGATGATTTAATTGCTCTGCATAAATTCAGAATTTTTAAACTTTCTAAGCATGCTGATTTTCTTTACTGCTTATTTTGCTTAATCATTACTTTCTGAAGTGGTGCCTTTGTTGAATCTAGAACACAAGTTCTTATACATTGTTATCTGGAGTTTTCTAGGCAAAAGCTCTCCTTGAAGCTATGTTAGTTTGTGTGAGTAAGAATCTTATAATGCAGCTGAAATACTACAGTTAAGGATTGTAAACTTCAGTCACTGGGTCTTTTTTATATGCTGACATAACAATATGTTTTGGCACACTTCATAAAAATGTTTCCTTCATACAGAAAACTAAGAGCCATTGTTACTATATGGAGTTCACCTAAACAATTTTACCGGAAAATAAGCATGTGATGTAAACACATTGACAAATACTGTGTTCCTTTTTTTTAGCAATTTTAACTTTGAGAGTAAAATTACACAAAAATATAACAACAAATACCTACATTTAGACTGGTATAAGTTTACTTTTTCAAGAGGTGTCACATTATGGGTAGGTTTTATTTTCAGAGTTCCAGGATGTAAGAGCGGTTGCTAGCCTTAGTGGGTTTTCTTCCTTTCTGTTGAAGTTAAAATACTGTTACTTGTGTCAGTATTGCTTGTTCACTTTCATCCTTATATGATCAGGAAAACAGGCAATCAGAAAAATTTTCACGCTAACAAAATATAGCCAGTCCAGTTCTGTTTGTATCAACCTTTCTATTAATACATATATTACCATCTTTCCATATGTACATGTTTATATTATGTTGATTACTCCCACAAACCATTTAAGAATCATTAATTTCTTGTTAGACTATATAAGGGAATAGTTCTTGTTTAATTGTTCAATGTGGATATTTGCTGTTCCAAGTATGTGTGTGTATTATAGCAGCCATGTAAGTTTTCCTACAAGATGTTATTGTTAAAAATCTTCGGAGTGTAAAAAGTATTCATATAATGCATCTGTTTTCAATTTATCTAGTTACTATAACTTGGATGATGTGAGCCATGACACTGTGAATAAGTACCTCTCAAGCCTTGTTGAGAAATCCCTCTTTGATTTGGAATGCTCCTACTGTATTGAAATTGGGGAGGTAAGACCAATCTGTGCGTTACGAAATTCAGTAAGATACATGCTCCTAAAAGCTGGGAACAGCAAGATACATGCTCCTGATCTGAGATGTTAGAGTTTGTCTATAGAGCTATTTGTTAGACTTACATTGAAAACTGAGCTTAATTGAGATTGCAGTTAAATTATTATGCTAAAAAATTTTTGTTGTTCTCCCTTATAAAGTAGTCTTAAAATATTTTACAGTTTTGTAGAAACCCTTTCTATTGAATCATGTAGCAGCCACATACATTTGATTCCTCTTCTAACAGGATAATCGCAGCATTGAACCTTCGACATACGGCCGCATTGCCTCCTATTACTATTTGAAGCACCCAACTATTGGGATGTTCAAAGATCAGTTGAAACCTGAAAGCAACATTGAAGAATTGCTCTTAATTCTGACAGTAAGTGCTGATACTTTCTTAACTTAAACACATGTAACTCGTGACTCTTGAAGATACTTTACAAGTGCATGAAAAAACACCCTGAAATTAAGAAAAACCTTTCTTCCATGATATGTAATTCCATTTTTTTGTGAATTTGAGTAATATACCCAATCATTTTGATCTTCCAAGTGTTTTATGTAATCAATACATGAAATTTCTATATACACCTTGTTTCTCATCTTACATCCCTTTGTAATGTTCAGGGTCTATACAAACCTGATACTTTTTTTTTTTCTAAGTTAGGTATAATACTAAAATGCCAGAATAACAACTGCATATTAAGATCCTAATGCTTGTACCATGGCCATCACTTGGCACTGGGACAATCTGGAAGGCGCAGCAGCTTTAAGAAGTGGGGGAGACATGGGGAAGATCTGTTTCTTAAAATGCTGCCTTATATTTCTCCCCACCACCTCACGATCCCCAAGGTCATAACATGCAGTAATGCCAGCTCATACAATTAGTCTAGTGACTGTTTAGTAGACAATTGCAATGCAAAGCAAAAGATTTTAGGGTACAAATCTGGGAACACAGTGTACGATGCAGCATGACAGTATTATATTCTCATCATGAAAGAATCAAGTTTTACTCCACCTGCCTTTTTAAGTGCTCAAGTAGTTATATCTACAAAATCTTCTTCAAAATAGTGTAACTCCACTTGTATACACATATTTGAGAACAAGAAGTGCCTGAATATTACCAAGGAAAACTTTTTCTGCCCACTTGTGATTACAGTCTCTGTTATTATCTACATTATACAAGTGACACAAGTCTTCAATACTCTGATTTTCAAGTGTTATCTTCAATATCTAAAATCCCATCTTACAGTATTTATGTATGTTGCTTTTATGTTCATTATTGTTTTGACATGCTGCCAAAATTTCTCTGAGAAGAAATGAAAGAAGAAAAATAAAAACAGTGCTATTCAACAGTTTTCATCTCAATAAAACTTGATCAGCATTTTATGACACTGGGAAGGCCACTTTTTTAGTACAGAGACTTTCCTTCTGATAAATTTAAATCGCCTGCTGCAAACATTCGGAGTGTTACAGCTCAGAAATAAAGGCCACAGTGATCTTTTATAATGGAAAGTGTTAGACAGCCTAAATAGGGGAATTTCTATCACTGACCCCGCAGTATCTGTTGTTCTGTTGTCAGAAAACATTGCAAATTATATTAAATGAAATTCAGTGTATTTGACTGAATTCAAAATGGTAATCAACTACAATTCCTATATATGCTGTATGTAAAAGAACTGAAATTTTAAAAAGAAATAGCCACTAGCGAACAGAAGTTAAATAATATGATGTTGATTATTCAAGGTGAGAGCTTTACTTCAGCTGCTGTCTCTTTAAAATCTCTTCAGAAAAAAATTTTGCCAGCTAGAAACTTCAGATTATTTTTTTTTCAGAGAAATTTGGACAGGGAAAGTTTGAGAATAGCATTAGCAGAGATGAAGGACATTTCATGATACTGCCTTAAGATAGTAAGCAGCACATGAAACATGAGTGATGGATGCAGAACTTTGTGCTGTCTTATGTAAGGGCTTCTCATCTATTTAAACAGTTTACATCCATGAACCACAAAAGTAAATGGCAAACATTTCAGTTGTAGCCAAAACCTACAACTCTACTGTTGGACAGAAATAAAAAAAATTTAAAAAAATAAAGGTAAAATATAAAGTTCATTAATCTTGCTTTAATTCTTTCTGATTTCTTAATTATTTTTTTTAATGGGAGTGTAGTCTTGGAAGTTGTCTGTTTACAGTCTTAAGAGGAATGAGACTGAAAATAAGGGGTCAAAACATACCGTGTGTCAATCTGAACGATGAAAGGAAGTATGAGTGCCTAATGCTGTTATAGCTGATGATTTTTTCCTAACTTTTTATGCAGATGTTGATTTTCATAATTACTGGTGGAATTACTATTCTATCTTGTTGAAGGTGTAAATTGAAACGGTTTTTTTCAGTGTGATGTAGTGTTGAAAAGAATTGACATTTCAACAGAGTTATTGCCAAGGATTTTTTTGTTCCCTCCAAACATTGGGAATTAATGAGTTTTATAATTACGGCTGTTGCTTCACACCTCTATTGTTAACCACTGACATTACATCTGCCTTGCTCCACTGGTGCCCTCCTTCTTCTCATTGAAGCATTTAGCAGTTTTGGCCATGGGGAATTACATGGCATGGGGTAAGTAGTCTAATTAGGTATAAGTGAAAATCCTGAGGGAAAAGGATATTTAAAAAGTAATTTGAAGAATCTCTTAATGATGCTGGAACTGAAAGCTGTAGCTGTAGTACAAAAAGACCTGTTATCATTGCAAAACTTAATTATAATTGTGATTATTCTGCTGATCACTCAGTTTTAACATTTTGAATTTTGGACTATGTTATTTAAGGATAACCGTCCAAAACATTTCTCAAATGCAGTTGCAGGATTTTGTAGATGTGACATGTGGGTCTTTTATTTTTGATGTTGTTCATAATCTTGAAAATCTTTAGACATTTACAATTTGTCTGATGTATATAAGAAAGGCAGAAGTGTACAATTGTAGCAAAGAAAATACTGAAGTTGTGGGTGTGAAATGGGATATATACATCTTTTTATCAAATTGTCAATGTGTAACTTGAAAAGGAGCAAAAGTTTGTTTAAAACTGGAAAAAAAGAGCAAGATTGCATTCAAGAATTCAGAAATTTGTGATCATATTAAGAGTTTGGTTAAGGGATTTTGAGTTTCAGATTGATATTTTGCTATGCTGATGGGAATGTTCAGAATTCAGGATCATTCACCAATGAATTATCAATGAATCTTTGCAAGTCATGGAAAAGTAGTTGTGAGTCATCCTGTTTCTAGTGGTGATGAGTCACTCAGAAAAGTCACTGGATAGCAAGGTTTGTTTCCACTTAGTAGTAAAGACTATTCATAGCCTTCTCCACTATCTGTTCTTCCCTGTGTTTTTATGTTATCTTTTAATTTGATATCTGGCAGCATTTTGCAAGATCAAAACAATGTTTTTCAGTGTGGTTTAGGTTTTGAAGTATCCATAACATGAACAGGAACATGGCACGTGGGAACAGCCCTGCAGTCATGTTGGAAGTATGCAGCAGTAAGTGATACGAACAAGTGGGGTGCAATCCCCTCACGCTCTCCTTTCTTGACTCCGTAGATCTGTACTCGAGATGTTTAATACAAGTTGGGTTTG
The DNA here is from genome assembly GCA_013396935.1 of Baryphthengus martii. Classification (NCBI taxonomy): domain Eukaryota; kingdom Metazoa; phylum Chordata; class Aves; order Coraciiformes; family Momotidae; genus Baryphthengus; species Baryphthengus martii. The sequence continues at coordinate 25,014 of VWZK01008095.1, forward strand.
CAGTTAGCAGGCAAAGTTCAGATTCAGTTACCTTTTTTAACTGACTTGTGCTAGTGGGCCTGTAATTTTTCTGGGAGAAAATGTTTGATGCTTTTCCATAGAGCTTTCTTTAGAACTTTCCTACCCTTCAGACAGTAGTAATCCAAATGAGCTTAATCACTGTTGAGTTATGGTGCTTCTTGCATTAAGTATTATTGATGAGAAAGTGTTCATGAATTATTACTGATAGGCTGGATTTCCCCAAGGTATCTAAAGACTGTTTCCTTTTATTCTGAAAGTTAGGTGCAGATACTAGAACAGACATCTGGATAAAAAAAACAGTGAGAGATACTTCAGGATAATTTTTGTCATTTTCTATACTAAATCAGCAGTCACCACAAATCTTTTTTGAAATCAACCGTAGGTTTGTTATACCTTGAGGAAAGATCTGTCTTGATGATTGATCAGGACTGTGATGGCCAGATCCACTAGCTTCATGATTTTTTGAGATTTATTATTATACTTATCTGATTATCTGGTTAATATTCTTATTTACTGAGAAAATACTGTGTTATATCTGTTCATACTGGACAGTGAAGGGGAGAAGCATCTTTCAGCCTTTGTTTTATCTGCATGTTGTCCCTTATTTCTGTTTTTGAATTCTTCCTACAACAGAGAACTGGTTGGTTTTTGTTACGGTTTAAGGTCAGGGCAGCCCACTAGACCTGAAGAGAACAGAACAATTCTGTTCTCAAACCAGGACAGTTTTCTTGTGCCTACTACTATCTTTCCTGTAAACTGGTTATAAGAGGTGGATTTCTTTCTGACTGAGGAGTTTAGGGACTTAACAGCATCGTATTTGTGTTGTACTGGGGCATACACATCCATCTTTCTGTGATATAAACATGGATTTCTAAGGTTAGTGTCCATGTACCTCTTTCCTGTATTTCTAACAGATAATTGGTGTGGGTTTGTTACACTGGCTTGTATTAGACTAAGTATTTTGTAACCCAGCAGAAAAATCAGACATTGATGGAGTAGCAGATTTGGGAGGCAGAAAGACATTCATGAAACAGGTGCTTTCCATGCCAAATGCATAGATAACAAAAGAGTAAAGTTATTAACGCCTTATTTGTCTTTTATTACCTGTTAGGTATTTACACTATGAGATTCTAGGCAACTCAGTTAACCTACAGCTTTATTTGCTGTTCATCGTCGCTGGCGTATCCTGTTCTAACCAGGAAAATACACCAGTCTGTGTGAATATTTACACATTCAGCCTAAAATGATTTTATTTCCATAGAAGGAGTCTATCTTCAAGCTGTTGGTTCATTCTCCCATGAAGGGCCCACAAAGGTGTTTGACTCAGTGATAAGCCATGTTTTCCACTGGTCTCCAGTTAGATGCCAGGGAAGGATAAATTAATATTACAAAAATATCGTCCAAGAACAAGCTAATGTGAGTTGTGTTGTATAATATTTTCTCTGCAATCCATGGCAGGAACGTTGTTGGGGGTTTTTTAAATATATTATATAAAACTGGTTTTCTGTTCTATGAGCCCTTTCAGATAAAAATCAGATCACTCTTCCTAAGTCAGTCATTTTCTAGTCTAAATGTACATTTACATTTAAAAGGAAATAAAGGTGCTACTGTGATTTTCTTCAAGGCATAAAAGTACAACAGTATGTTGTAACAGTATGTTATTCTTTTTAAAGATGGTATTTCAGTGTCAAGAATAGAAATACTTTATTATGTAAACTTTATATCAAATGAAAAGCAATCATGTTACATGTTAACCTTTATATTTTTAGATAGCTGATGTTCTCTAGATTTTAATATTTTAATACATTTGCGTTTCAGTTCCCACTTGGAACATCTAGATAGTATCACAGTGTGTTTAATAAATTAGTTTAAATATGAAAATTTACTTCATGAAAATAAAACAAAATGCTACAGTGATTTTTAACAGCATCCAAATTTCATCATCTCTATCCAGTGTATTCAGAATATCTTGTACTTAGCAGAAAGAGTACTTATACACATGAATACTCACACATAAAATTTGTCTAGGTTTTTCTGTAATCCCAGTAGATGGAGCAATTTTTAATGTTGCTGTAGTACTTGAGTATAGTATTTTTTTTTTAACATCTCACACAATTATTTCTTATTTTTCTTTTTCCAAATGATTGTATGATTTTAGTTTGAAAATATCATATGCCACCCACCTTTCCAAAAAAGCGCAAACAGTTGGTAAATCAACATGACAGTGGCCATCTCAATAAGAAAGAATTACATTCAAAACCAGAAAATATAAAACCTTTTCATCTCCAATTCTCATGACTTTCTAATATCTGCTGAACAGGTCTCCTCCAATCTTCTTACTCAGCTTCTGTAATTACTTGCCAGTTTAAAAAACTGGATCAATACTCAGGAAAGTTAAAATAAAACCTATCTTAAAGTTGAAGTTAAATGTTTCTGACATATATTTCCCACAAGGCAGGCCTATTATCTTGGAAATAATATAGTATCTTTAATTTAATTTTTTTTTATTTGTTTTGATTGCAGTGCATAGTTCAAGGAAAGAGCTTATGAAAGTACGTATAGCTGTGATAGGGGAAGCCTGGAGCCTCAGGCTATTTCCCCATTTCAACCAGCTGCTCTTGTAACTGTTTCTGTCAGAAAAAAAAAAATTAAATAATAACAGGAGCTATAGATGTAGCTATAGCAGCAAAACACTCATGTATACCAATGAAAACTATTTTGATGAGCCAAGAAGCTATTACACTTGTATCTGCTTGGGTAGGTAGGAATACTGTCCTGCTCTTGTACTTAGACATGTGAGCATTGGCTACCATCTGTGGTAAAGCAATGCTTGTCCTTGGTATAAATGCTATAAGCAAGTTCAGTGATAGCAAGCTTGGTTTAGCTGACTGCTTAAAGCTGCAGGCAATTTGCGTCATTTATTTATTCACTTATTTCAGCACAAACATCTTTTACTTACCATTTGGCAGTTAGAACTGTAGCCACCGTTGTCATGCCAGTTTTCAAACTATGCTTAGTTCTATACGTGCAGCCAACGCTCTGCGGAGTATTCATACTCAAAATGAAATAGCTATTTTTCAGCAGTCATGTCCTCCGGCTTTATTTTCAAATATACAGTCTAGCTGTTGAAGTAATGTTTGTGTCTGTGGAAACAAAACTGAAGTTCTGAACTGCATCTTTATTGAGGTAGATCTGAACATTTTGTACTAGGCAAAGCTGCTTTGATAAATGGCTGTGGGTTCTTATGCCCCAAGTACTCCAGAAGGCTCAGTGTGCCTTTAGCAAGTTGGTACAAGTTCTACCTACTTTGTGCCTCGCAATTTATAATTAAAGCGTGATAGGCAAATTTAGGCCCTCTGCAGCCTGAAGTTCTTTTGTCTTCACTGGTTTCTAGTTATTACCTTTGCTTTTGATAGAATTATACTATTATATTATATTATAAATTATAGCAGTTATAATTGTATTACTAATGAATTTGTTTTCACAGAATTCATTTCACTTAGTGACACCAACTCAGTTTACTGACTGCTGTTTAAAGGCACATAAACGTTTGTCAGCAAGGAAGTTATTGCTCCAACTTGTAAAACTGCGAAGAGAGAAGAAGGAATTTTGTAGCTCGTTCTCTGATTGGAACAGTAATTTCAGATAAGGATTGGTTTGGCTAAAAGAATTACATCATACAAGATTGGTATCCAGCATATATTGTTCCTTTAGCATACTAGTAAAAAAAAAAAAGAGCATTACTGATCAGTCCTTAATGAAGTATCTGACACTTGTATTTTCTTATTTACATTTAGATTCTTTCTTTGTCTGATTTTTTTTTTTTCTTAATGAAACCTTACTAGCTTCAGAAGATTGAATTTTATTTTAAATTTTGGTGTTATGTATCATCACAGATGAACTTTCAAGAAATCGGCCTCTCCTTTTATTTGCCTGATACTAACAAGGCACTTTGTTTCACAGTTACTTAGGTAGCTCCTGATACCTATAATGTTAGAAGGAATTGCCGAGCCATTCTTGCTACCAAAAGGCCAAAACTTTTCTTAGCATTTCAATATATATTTCTAAATTTGGTATAGCACAGTAAGATTGCTTTTAGAGAACAAAGAGTTGCAGATTTTCTTCACTTCTGCCGCTAAATGAATGCAGGCCAGGCATCTGGCAAAATATTGGAATTGTTGCATGTGAAAACTGTAAAATTATGTACTTTTGTAAGTCACTTTATCTGGGACGATGCTCGAGTACAGCTTTCTTTAATTTATGATGTGCTGATTATTGTCCTGTTTTTCGTGGCAGTCAAATCAGACCACCAATTTGATTGGGTTGCCCACATGCCAGCTTCCTTCTGCCTTTCCTTTCGGTCTTCCAAAGGAAAAGACTAGCAAGCTAGCAGAGATTATTCAAACTACTAGTCTGCGAAAAGAGGAAGTATCTCAAGTCTATTACTCTCACCTTAAAGGGTGAAAAAATGGCTACAGTCCTTCTCACAACAGGATTCTTAAATCCTCCTCCTGTCAAGGCATGCTGCTACGTTCTCTTATATTTATTTAGTGTTTGTATACTTGTGTACTTACAAAATATTTTTAGGTAAAACTGATGCATAAAATATTAAGAGATTTTATCTTAAGCATATTAAATCATTGAATGTACAATATTCTGTAGGTTATTGAGACAAATTCCAACTCTTTTATCATTTGCTTAAGGCAGCAATCAAATGTAAACAACATGAGGTGTAGATGATAGATTCTTCTTTCTTTTGTATATGATTTTCTTAATATTTACTATAGGCAGTCATATAAGATGTTTAATTTTTAATACTTCTTTAGCTATAAGAATGCGTGTTTGCTTTCTCTTGATTCACATAGAACAGATGGATGCTTGACTGCCTGCTAATCCACAGCTGGAATGGTTTCAGCGGTTTCCACGTTGCTGGGTTAGAGTGGCTTTTCTAGTGGACTGAGAGGGCAGCAAGAGAGGGATATCATTATTCATCAGTATCCCAGTGGGATCGCTGCCAGCAGAGATTAATTTTTTCTGTTATGCTTGTAAAACAAGCTCAGGTGGAGTCTCTAATCCTCAGGGCACGGGTGGCAGATCAAGGAAGATGCTACAAAGCTAGTTAATTTTCAGATTCTAGGGGAAACAGAAGCTCTGTTAGATGTATAAATACATGATTGCAAATTTAAGTAGCTCAAATCCAAATGGGATCTTTCTAGACATCTGGTACTGAAAATCTCTGTTTTCTTTGTCTTTTAAAAGAAGTTCTTCAAACTTTACACCAGAGGCAAAATATCTGCAACTCTCTTAATCGTCAGTTATCTTCCCTTTTTTTTTTTTTAAATACATCTCTTACACTGTACTTTAGTTTAATGCCTTTATTTAGAGGTAGAAAAGACATGGTATAAGTCTGTGTAGGAACACCGACTATATAGTATTCTCACAACTTTGTGTGCAGTGAATATCACTAAGAAAAATTGTCCCTTGCCATCCAAAACTAATTGATCTGTCCTAGTAATGCATGGTATGTCCCATTTGGGTAATGGGATGTTCTGTTAAGGTCAAGTGTGGTACAAGGGCATTTTTGCCATGTTACTCACTGTATCGGACCTCTGTTCAGGACAGAAGCGTGGATAGAACTTGCTCAAATGAAGCACACCAAAATACTCACAGATTATCTATTAGTTTAATAGACTTCAAATATTTTTCCTTTTACTGACTATTTTGTGTCAGTGATTACCCATTTTCCCTACCCTTGTAATTATCAGTGTCTTCCATCGCTGCATTACCTTGTAGCTCTTGAGTTCTTCAAAACATTGGATCAGATTTTCAAGCAATGTTAATCCACATAGTTACACTGAAATGAGTGGAGATGTGCCAGATTTTATCAGCAGGGAACTGCCCTTATTGAAATTTACTTGCAGCAGCTGTCACTTCCTCTTTACAGTTGTGTTTTTTTGTTATTATATTGAACTATTTTCATTTAAAAGTGCTCCGAGTGAGACCAGTAGCACTGGCTTGCTGAAAAGACATTGTGCATGTAGGCACCTTCCAAGTTTCCCGTATATTCCTGCCAGTTCATATTGTTCTTCTATTATTCTGGGCTTGAGCCTCTCTTGAACAGAGACTGCTAGTCATTTCACCACATGATGACAGGTATTCACGCTTGTGAACTTTTTATTCCCCTTTGTCTCTTGTCACATAGTAGTCTAGATCTGGAATTTAATCCAGTACAAAAATGCAGCAGTGTGCATTTGTGGCTCCCCACTAGGGGTGCTGCCACAGGTCAGCAGGTCTGAAATACAGTTTTCAACACACAGAGCTTTTACAGCTTGCCATTAACGTATACAGTATGTATGGGCCCCATTTCACATAAAGAATTAGTAGCGCTTACTCCTGTCTCCATGCAGAGTAGCATTAACTTAATGCAGAGATCTGTTAACTTCTTCCCTGGGTCTGGGCTCTGCACTGGGAGATCCCGATGGAGGATCAAAGCCAAGGATGGAAAATGACTGATCGCTTTCCCGGGGAAAGCTGTGTGCCAGGATGTGCTATTACAATTTTTATTGCTATCATCATCTCAGTCAGTAGTTGAGCCAGCTGGTTCAGCCAAGCTCAGCTTCAAAATGTGGACAAACGTCCAAATGGAACTGAAATAGATTTCTCATGACAATAAGACTTTTGAATGTATACTCAGAGAGACTTTCCCAGTTTTGTGTTAGCACGTTACTGAATTCATGCACTGAAAACCTTTTCTGTATTAGTGCAATACAATTAATTTCAGTACAGCCAAAACCAGTTGGTTTTAAATCTTTCCTATAGTGCAACTTGAGCTTAAAGGGGAAAAAAATTTGTGGGTCACTGCCCCATCTATGTATTACAATTGGGGCGGAAAAAAAAAAAAAGGGGTGATGATAATGCATTCAGAATGTGCGGGTTCAATGCATTTATCTGAAAAGTAATAGGAAGAGTCAGGCGTCTTGGAGAGGCGAAAATCTCAAATATATCATTTCCAGTGATAAAATATTATAATTCTCTCACATTACTAATTCACTTTATAAATGGAATTTATACCATTCCATTTATATTTATTTGCTATGGTCAAATAACTTATTCTAGGTGAATAATGTGTATGCCATACCAGTTTCAGATGTTTGCTCTTATTTTTGTCCTACTTCAGTCGTCTTTTGCATTTGGTTTTCCATAAATTGTGCAAGTGTTACAGGCTTACTTATTATCAATAATTTAACTTAAAAACCTGAGAGTGAACTAAAGCCACCTCTGTGAAAGTTGTACAGCCATAATACTATGAAAGTACCTACACATCTGGGGGGAAAATGAATGTCTTGTAAGAATGGGTCTTATTATGGCCAAAAATTTATTTATGGCCAAAAATGTAGCACTGAATTGTGATTGTGATCATAAACTTCATGAAATATGGATTGTGAGAGTTAAGATTTAAAATAATGAATTCACTCCTTGTTTTTATATGTTTTAGTAAAGTATGCAGTTTTAAAAGGAAATTATTCTGAAATAGAATGATTCGATAAGTACTTTTTTTTTTTTTTTACTATTTGGTAAACCAATTACAGTGATTGTATTATTTATTACTGTATCTTCCTGTACAGTGAAACCTAGCTTCTCTGATATGCTTAGGAAACTTTAGAAAAAAAAAGAGAAATTGACTTTCAGGTTAGTATAGATGTCCTAAGCACTCTGTTCTCATGTCAAATTATTTTTATTTTATATTAACCTCCCTCTCACATGTGCTATCATGCTTGCACTTTCTTTCAACAACTCCGTGCTGAAGCAGAGATCTGTAATTTAACTTTAGAAGTACTTTAGAAGTTCCCAGATCTGCCAGGTCACTCTGCTACTGGCAGCTAATATTGCTGACCTCCTATTGCTCTGTGCGCAGTGGCAAAGGTCTTTCGGACTCCTGACCTCTGGTCATCAGGAATGTCATCGGTAGTTTGTAGTTTGGATGTTTTAAGTAAGAGGTGAACTTGTGAAATCTAAACCCTTCAGGGTGTTTTTAAGTGATCACTCAACTGTTTCATTGCCCTAGCTTGTACTTTTTATGATGTCTGTAACTGTAAAAATTTGAGGTGTTTATCATATGCAGCTATTTAAAAGAAAAAATCAAATACTTGTCTGTTTAAAGATAGAAGTCTGAGAATACAATTATATATGATTTCTCTAGTCACTAATGTGAGAACTTTATAAGATTGTAAGCACTTTTACCTCTTATGTTCTTATAAACTATGTTTGTAAGTCCTGTTACTGAAATACGACCATTTAAAATCTGAAAATGTAGTTATAAATTACCTTTTTTTAAAAAAAAATAATAGATTTACATCATTGCATATTGCTGGGTTTTACAACTTTATCTCTTCACCTTCTCATGCCCAACTGGAAATTTCCAGTGCCCACTCTGATAAGCTTTAAATCTAGAAATAGAGCCCAGGGTAACCCAGTATCATTATATTCCTCCTACCTACTTAAATGGGTTAACATTACAATTTGAATTCAGTACTTCTTTTTTCTTTTTTTTTTTTTTGACACATATCTTTTATCTCTAAAAATGCATTAATTAGATAATAAATTAAAAAGTTAGCAGTTACCTGAAAGAGGTACTGAGCAGCCCTTATCGCTTGAACATTGCTCCCCTTCCTATGCACATCTGTTTTCCCCTGTCCCGCAGCCACTGCAGCTGCGACTCCTCCATGTTCCCCAGGCCAGGGGCTGGCACAAGACTTAGTTAGCCTTCTGCCTTCCCTCCCTGCCAGCCACAGACCCTGGAAGGAAGGGATGGGAAAAGCACCATGAGAAAGGAGCTGCACTGCAGGGTTGGCTCTAACACGTCAGATGTCTTTTGATTGTGCTGCCACATGCACGTGCAGCTGACAGAGAGATGTTATATGGGATATGAAGGCAAGGAGCTTATTTCAAAGTGGTCTCTGTGATGAATTCCAGTATCATGTAGTAAATATATTCTTATCTTGCCTGACAATTTTTTTCTTCTTTTGCATCACGTTAACCACACGTCAAGATCTCTACAAAACTTCAGACTGCTCTGTTGCTTAAGCAGAGCCTACCTGCCCTAAAAATCTGGACCAACACTTCTGTAACATTTGTCTAAAATGTGTATTTTTACATGCAAAACAAAGTGAGGGAGCTCTTTGTGCAAGTGTCTGCTGTCTAAAAGAGGGCTTCCAATCTAAATATCCCTGTGTTATTGTAGCAGCTTCAATAAGCGGCTCAAAATTACTGTTTTTTTTTCTTTTTGTCTGTAATCTGAATCTTGAAAACATGCATTGTGTTTGATCTTAACACTTACAACTAGTAATATATGTTTGTAACTGTCTTTAACTGGGATATTGTCCTAGATCTTTTATATCTAAGAGTAAAAAAGCACCTGAACATTTTAAACTGTGGAAGTTTTAATTATGTCCCATAAAATTGAAACCAAAATAAACACATTTATGGACTACCAATAAACTTCTTAAAATAGGAGTTTATAATGGAATCACTAACACAGTTATAATTTTCAGAGCAGTAATTCTAGCAAGTACTTTTCCAATTCCATTTTCCAATCTTCTACTTGGTATAAGCTGAAAACTAACTTTTGAGTAGGCAATCACTTTAGGCTTTTTTTATTTTTACTTTTTATTTTTTTAAAGCATGTTTTCTCACATTTAACTTCTTTCTGAACGTAAACGTAAGTTTAATTGTATTCCAGTTCCCCACCATGATACATCTGTGTAAATTTTATGTCTTCTCTTGTAATTCAAAATTACACTTGAAAATGTGATGGTAAAATACAGTATAAATATGTTAGTTAATTTAAATAATTTTCATATTAATATACTTGTGTGACCATTGTATCACATAATATGGTCTTGTGCTCTTGGGAAGAACATGGGCAGAAAAGATTAACTTGGGAACTTTAGTTGAGTGATTTTTTTATTTACCTTATGATACAGTTAACAGGGTCAAATGAGACTTTTGTCAGCACATGAATGAAGATATAAGTATATATGTGTGTGTATATATATAAAAAACAGAAATAATTGCAAATATTTTTAAGTATAGAAGTTCAAGTATTCTCAGAAAAATTTACAATTTACTAATCGATTGGAAGACATTATTTATTATCCAGTTATCTGGCTACTGGCAATCAGCGCTTGTTACTTCTCTGTTTTGACCATGCTACTTTTGTCTATCCCGTCCTAAGGCTAACATAGGTATCATCCAAATGAGGACAGTTGCAAACTGCTTTAAAGCTGCTTCGTATACCCTATAGCACAATGTGGAAGCAACGGGTCAGGATATGGCACAAAAAGCAAGCCAATTAAATAATAATATTATTGTGGAGCTTCTATTTGCCTGTCCAGTAACTTAGACCTAAATATGCTCTTTTCACTTGGAAAAGTAAATTGCATATTGGCATGCCTTTGAACTTCTCATAGCAGAGGACTAAAATGTACTTCATAATGTATTATTACTGTTAATTGAGGAACAGCTGTAAAAAAAAAAATACACATTTATCTCTTACAGTTTATTTTTTATTTTTGATTCTGTGCACAAATGTATGATTTTTGCAGGTCTGAAGTTTATGTAATTGTACAGAATGTACTGAAGTGTATGTAATTTACACCAAGGTTCAGGTTAAGAAGATGTGATTACTATATTAGCTAAAAATTATCCTCATCTTTTCTCTTTTTTTATTATTCTGGTAGTTACTTTTAGTACTAGCTTATTGCAAGATTTTTTAATGCTTTAGCCTAACAACTCTTAATATTGGTATCAATTTTTCTGAGAAATTTTTTCCCTTACTTCTTTCTACATCAGAACCTTGAAAGAGAGCAAAACACATTGAAGGTCTATTAAAGTTAAAAATAGGATGTGTTTGTGTTCACTGTACCTATATAAAGAAAAGGAACATAGAGACAGGCAGTCAGTTCTAAGGTAGTTTCAGTAACAGCATTGCTAAAGAAAAGACTACTGGTTCAGCTCTGGAATGTGAGAAACTATTTTTGGTTTGTTTTAGACCCTCATTGTTACAAATTAATCAACTGCTCTTTAAAGTCTAGAACTCATTAACTTTATAAGTTTTACTGTTCCCATGACTGAACCTAACTTGAAATATTCAAGTTTACTTCAGTTGCTCACCTTGATCCCATTTCTGTGTATGCTCCACAAGTGTCCTCTCCTGTAGACAGATGGCAAGATGTAGTTACTTGAGATTTAAAATATTTCAGAAGGTTTACATGTGTTATAAATTTATAGTTCAGCTCTCACTATAAATCAGTAATTTCAGCCAAACTTACACATTTTGTGGGTAGAAAGAAAATCTATTTTGGTTTTTTTTTTTTAAACTCTGTGGTCACTGCAGAGAATAGTACTCACCATGATGGATACCTTATTTAAATTTTAGTTCAGTTTGACTCCTCAAATGCGTCATAGTATCAGAAAACTACAAAAGATATATTTTTTAATGGGATGAATTGTTTACTTTTAGAACAAGTCTAACAATTCTCATAAAGGGTGACTGATAAGCTGTGTATCTGGAACATGATGTTGCAGACAGAACTCTTAAGATGATTTTGTGGCTGGTATTATATAGGAAACAGAATTCAATTATCAGAATAGCCCTTTGGCCTTGTAAAATGTAACTATCAAGTTTATACAGGTCTACGTGTGACACTTCTCCCTGGCAAACATATTTGCGCAGGGGCTGCAACAGTCCTGATTTAACAGCGGAAAAAGGGAAAGTGAAAAATGCACAGCAGTGCTTTGTGGTTTAATTATAAAGTTTGTATTAAGTTTCTTGACTTGAGAAAGAAGATTAATGATTGATATGTAATTTGATCTGTTTCCTCACCCATTGAAGAAGGAACCATATTCAGATACAATGTACCAAAATAATATATATAATATGCGATATAGCATGTGGAACATTTGAAGCTACAGCCTTCGCAGAACAGATTGAGATTCACAATGAAAAGGAAAGCTAAAATGAAAAAATATTGAGTGAACAGCCGGGCCCATTTGAGGTGATTACAAAGGATGTTTCTTTATTCTGTCTTTTCTTGTGCAACCTGAAAACAGTAGCAGGGGGTTACAAGCAGAGTTCATCACAGAGTTGTCAATCACTGTCATTTAACATTTTGCAATGGAAGATGTCTTTATTCAAGGACAGCTGGGCAAATCAGAGAAACAGATTTGCAGTTAGTAGTCTGTCCAGCCTACACTAAGCAAACAAGGACAGGGCAGACATACTGGCCTCTCACATAAAAATATAATGGACTCTGCTGACCTCAGTGCCCTCCATTCAGCTTCATTCTCAGTTGTATAAAAGCTTCACTACCCATTCTCAATTTCCTTTAATTACCTACATGATGCAGATAAGAAAATGAACCTCACTTACTTACAGTCAATGATCACAAACAGGAAATTAAGTAGGCAAGTTGTTTAAAATAAGCGGAGTGTTTTGGAGGTAAATAAAACATGTGCTGGGGAAGAATTAGGGAAAACGCATTTTCAGGAGTACCAATTGGTCTGGAGTGACTTGGCTGATCCTTCTTCTTTCTGCTACTTTAAACTGCAAAGCAAAACTAAGTAAAAAATCTCCTCGGTAAATATTCTTTAAAATATCTTTGAAGGAGAAGCCAGTTAAATAAAAAGAGTGAAGCAAACATGCAGCCTTCTATAGGGCTTAAACAGATTGTGACCTTAGGTTCAGAGAATAAATGACCACAGTTTTCACAAGAGATCTAGGAGAGACATCCAGGATTAAGCAGCAGTTGTCTTTAGCCAGTCTTCATTTCTAATCTGCAGTCAAGATATGAAATAAGTTAATGACATTCCAACTTTCTTTCCAAATCTTAAATTGTCTGATAGTTACATTTCCTTTTACATTTATATCACAATTTAGGTGTAGTTTTATTTTGCCAATAAAGAAAATAGAAAATTTTGTACTGTCAGTTTTCAAGGGGGTGAAAACCAGCTGGTTGTAGCAATTGTCAAAAAAAGGTTCTGTGTGTTAGGATATTAATCAGTGGTTGTGGTACTTTGCAAGTCAATTAGGTAGTTCTATTAGGTGTTCTAAAATTGCCATTTTTCTTTACCTCTCTCTGCATTGGTTACTGTTGTGAATATTTCATTAATATGGATTTTCAGGAGAAGGAAGACTAAATGCATAATATCGAATCTATAGTTTAAGAGGAATTTTAAACCTTGAACACTTTAATTTAATGGTCTCCACTAAGCCCATAGTTTGGGAGACATTGCCCTTCAGGCTTCTCAAATGACTTTTTATTTTATGAAAAAAGAAACAACACTCTTTTAAATTACAGCTGGGAAAAAAATAGCACATATTATAAAACTCTTATTTTACTTGCAGTTCTATAATTTAGGAAGATCATTCTCATTCCAAACAAGAATATGTACACATACAGGCACAAGAGGATTTTGTAGAAGAAAAGAAATATTACCAATTAAGTCACAGAACTGACTTTTCAGTCTAAATTATAGTTCTTAGGATGCTTCTGTTGAATTTTCTTTCTTTCAGAGACTGGATTTCTCTACCAGGAGAATGAATGTCTCTGCTCTGGCTACTAGAACAGTGACACTTGTTCCTCTCAGCCCCAGGGATGTTGCTACTCATAACCACATTTAGGTTACCTGCTGGTGTGCAACTCCTTTTTGCAACAGCAAGAAAGTTCTTAGACAGCTTTCATATTGACATGAATGGTATTAGTCCTCCTCTGGAGCACAGAGGAAAGTTTTCAGCACCTACTTACAATTTTACTCATTGCTTTGATTGCTGTTCATCTGTTGCCTAGACATTGACTGCTCAAAATAGTGAACGTACATTTTAAAAGAACCTTGCCAGAACTATTTCAAGCCCACTGTGTTTTGAATGGAAAAAAAAAAAAGTAGAAACCCTGAAAATTAAAAATGTGAATATTCATAGCTAACCTTACAATGTTTTGTGGGCCAATTAGAGTAGGATATCTGTAGAAGGTCATCTCAAGTACTGAGTCCATCCAATGAATGTATTTATTTCACTGCTTTTATTTTCATCTTCTGTAATGTTAAACTCAGCTATGTGAAAAAAAGAAAATCAAAACTTACAGTTGTGTGAATGTTTGTGAATATTTTACTAGCTATTGTTTTCCCACAAACGTGATTTTGATAAGTATGCTTTCTAAACATTCAAATGCTGCTATTTTAACAATAGTAAATTAAATGCGTGTACTTTTAATGTCTCAGGAAGGATAATAATTATTCTGAAGTAAATTACAACAGTTTTTTTTTGTTGTTGTTCTTTTAAAGAATGCCGATGAATACACAGATCTGCCTGTGAGACACAATGAAGATCAGATGAACAGTGAACTGGCAAAACATCTTCCAATTGAAGTCAATCCCCATTCCTTTGACAGTTCACACACAAAAACACATCTCCTACTGCAAGCCCACTTCAGTCATGCCATGCTGCCTTGTCCAGATTATGCAACTGATACAAAGACAGTGCTGGACCAAGCAATTAGAATATGTCAGGTATAGTACTGCATTTCAATATCTAACTCCTGTTGGTTTCCTATTTATTGTTATTGTGTTGTTTTATTTTGAAGATAGAAAAAATCTGAAGATTTCTTGCAGTCTTGTGGAGAGCTAGTAGCACTACTTTGTTTAGGGAGAAACTAAGTGCCCATAAAGATGCTCACTTTACAGAACTGGAGGTAAACAAGGTTATGATAAAAGACTGTGGTACTCACTCTGGTTGAAGGCATCTGTTGCCATCAGGCTCACCTCTTCTTTCATAGGCAACAGCTTTCTATGTCTGTATCGTGGAATTTTATACGTAAGTCAATCCTGCACTGGTGTGTTCTCTGCAGATTGTTATACTGACCCCCAAGAACCTGTCTCCCATGGGTACTTTTATTTTTATAGCACCCAAAAGCACTGTAGTGGCTGCCAAGCATAAATAAAACATGTTTTGAAATGTGAATTGGGATGAGATACAAGGTTTTTCTCTAGCTTGTGAAAAGATATGTTTCCTATTTCCCAATTATCGTGGAGTCAAAGAGCACGTTTTTGTGCACAGATTTTAAACTCAGTCTGGAGGCTTGTGACTTTTACAGTTGTATGGCACTCACGACCCATAGGAACTAAACTGGCTACGGAGAGTACTGGTAACAAGCAATCACATGCACAGCTCCATGCCTCAAAAGACTTTTAAAGCAGCAATTTGAGTTTGGAATAGAGCGTTGTCATATCTGAAAAGTGGAGTTACAGTTGCAGCAGGAAGGGTGAGCTCTAGCCGATGCAGAGAACAGTCACCCCTCTGATTCTGCCTGAAAGGAGTAATATTCTCTTTAGCAGAATTGGGCAAGGACTCATTCACAAGTTCGTGAAGATCAGGTAGCCTTCAGCAAACTATTTTTTATCTTCCTTATTTCATTATTTGTAAAATGGAGACAGTCATTCTTTCTTCTACAGTTTTTGTTTACTCAGATTCTAATACCCTCAGTGATCTACATGTCAACTATCAGAATGAGGCTTTGAACTTGTTTAAAGCCTGTTGGCAATATGGTAACTGCAACCATCATTATGTCAAGCCTACTGGTTTGTAAAATCACTCTATGAGAAACTATTCATCAATGTTCTAGACAGACAAAATCCTATGGGCAATTCAGTGTCCAGTGATCTGAGTGAGTCTTAACCTAATGCCTGCAAAAACAGCAAGCTTGTAATACTAATATTGAACAAAGCAAAACTAAAAAAAAACATAAAGCAAGCTACATAAGAAGCAAGTAACACCACAGATGTTATTGCTACACAGTCTTAAAGTTGACAACTAGGAGTGCTTGACTAAAGTATTTCAAATCAATAAGATCATGGTTCTAAAAGCTTCAGTGTATAAACAGTTATTATTCATAATACTCAGTTATTAACAGAGAAGAACATCACTTGCTTAGGTAAGAAAATTCACCTTTGTTTCAAAAAATCGCATACTTAAAGTTCATTTAGATGCTTGTGGAATTAGTATTTGGGGTGTTATTACATATTTGAAAAAATATAAATTAAAGATTCTTTTCAATAATTATTTTGCTCAGTATTTATCCTGCTTTGCTAAGACATGTATTTTTTAATCCTGTTACTGCATAAGAGGGATTTCAGAAACAATAATCAGTCAGAAGGAAAAAAACTAAAATATTCAACAGTTCCTTTAAACTAAAATAGATCTCAGAAGAATACTGTTCCATACTGTGCCTTGGCACTCCAGCCTTCAGATAACTACTAAATAATGTTACATACACAATCATCTTAAACAAAAAAAACAAAAAAAAAAGAGTTCCTCTTTAAAAAAAAGAAAAGAAAAAACAAGCATTTTTGTATTTTGGAGTTGGTGCATGGTTTACATCTCTTGGGAGAATATTTGTTCCATCTTATTAGTCATGCTTTCCAAACGGAGGTTAAAGTTCCCAGAATCTAAGCAATAGGCAGGGTTACACTTTCAATACTCGTTGTTACCTTTTTCCTTAGCACTGACCTGCTGATGAACTCTGGGTCAACAGAGGTGGAAAAAAAAGATGTTAGTTGTGAGAAAAGGAACTGAACCATAGAAGGATTCATTGATAAACGTATTTGGTGGGTGATGTTCTCTGTGTGTGTGAGCACACGCTCGCGCATCACCAAACGTAAAATTCAGCAGTGAGATGGGAATTGGGTTTTGAGTTATGTTGAACTTTTGTTTATTTACTTACAAAGTACTTTAGCTGTTTAAGGTTGTATAGCTAACCTTCAAATTGTGACCTGAACATAAACTGTTATTTTTGCTGGTCAGTATTCACCTTCCTTAGCACTGCTTTTCTGTTACAAGAAAGCAAGATTCTTTCAAAGAGCTTTTACAAGTGGTTGCATCTCAGTACCTACAGCAGGCCCCCATCCTAGGTTGTGGGCAGAGCAGATTTGCCATTTGTAGCCATGATATGTAAGCAAGCCCCTTCCTATCACAGAATATTAAATTTCTCCACTCTTCTGTGCTTTCACCTGAATCAGCCTTCTCTCCCATGGTTCCTTTCACATCCCACCAATTGTGTCCTCCCTCCCATTCCTCTGACAGCCTCTAGGCCTTTTCATCACTAGTGGCTTTAGGCTGAGCAGTGTTAATGGTCAGTCAGAAAACTATGTTAATAACATTAGATAGATAAATGTAGCTGATGGATTTCAAGTAAGAGTCTGTTCTCTTCTAATAAAAAAAAAAATTATGCAACCACTCTTAGATTAATTTTCTTGATATGTGTTAGAAGTTTTGGTTTTATGATAGAATTCTGTTCATGATGAAAAATAGACGTCATTAAGCATTTAACAGAATTCGAGAAGTCTGGTTGCTGGCTCAGTAGAGGAATATAATTGTTAACATGGAAAATGGAATAAATATATTCTGTTACAGTTTTCCTATTGTTATCATTTGTTAGGTGTAGACGGAGTTCATTATAGCAAGATAAAATTTCGTATCTATATACCCAGGATGAAATAACAGAATTCTTTCCATTTTACTGAAGAAATAAAGGGAGTAGCAATATGTAACCTGCTGGAAGGTGAATGCCTATCTGCCCCCACGCCAATCTCTGTAATGAATGGCCATGGAGGCATTGACTAGGCTGAAGGAATGTCCCTGCTCTACATTGAAAAGCTCAAGTCAAAAACTAACGTGTTTGTTATCAGTGACAGGTTCTTGTAGATAAAGCACAGAAGGTTCCCATGGCTCAAAAAATCTGCCATGACTTCCTGTATGACCTTGCCCAAGTCATTTAATTTTTATTTGCCTCTGTTACCTTTAATACAATTACAGTAGAGTGCGTATTCTCTTCAAGCCTAGAACTCTGCCTTCATTATTTTTACTGAAAATAGATAGAGGTGTCAGTAAGATGGTGCTGAGCACTCCAGTAGCTGCTCAAAATCAAACACTTCTCCACTTCTTGCAAAAGAACATCAAAGAATAAAAATTCTAATGAAATGATTTGTCTAATATTTTTATAGTATATAATTATTATTGTAAAGACAATACCCCACCTTTTTTCCTATCTTGGATTTAAGAATATGTGAAACAGACTAAATCTAATCTCTTTTTTACTTCTTTTGTCAAGCCTTGTATTTTGTGACTGTGTATTCAGCGATCAGTTCTTACTCTGCTTTTCTAAGACTATCGCCTATATTTGCATTAATTGAAATGGATAATTGAGGCAGTACTACTGTCAGTCTGAAATTCAGCAGGGCAGTCTCTTCTCAGAAATAATGTGACAGTTGCTGGCTTTGCATTGGGATTGGCCACAAGCCTCCACTTGTAGTATAATCGTTGATAAAATATTTTAATATTGCCAGGAGTAGAACTGCCATGGAGCTCAGCCTTAACCTTTGAGAAGTGTTTACCTATGGATGTGTTAAATGCATCTCAGTAGGGTAGCTGTGAATAGAAAGAAGATGGACATGAAGTCAGACTCCAAACTGCAGAATAAAGGCTGGTTTGCACAGGAAACATGCATATCCTTGAAACTAGGGCCTTGTAACACTGTCACTGATGGCCTGCCTTTCCCCATCGTGTTACTCCTCCGCAGAATCTAATTTTGACAGGGAAGAAAAAAACTCTTTGGTTCAGTGCTGCATTTCCTTAGCTGGACGATGATGTGCGTAAAACCACTTTACCCATTCTAAAATAGATTAAATAAGTTGTTTCTGGTCATTTAAATTGCAGCTTTTGCTACGGTTCTGCTTACGAGAGTCATCTTTGTGATATGTGTTCAGAGTCATCAAATATTGCACACATATGCTGCCCAATTCAGCTGTCTTTTGAAAGGTATCTTATGCATGAAATGCATACTCTGCTAAGTTGCAGACTGTTCTGGCTGATGGTAGGAGCTGTGTTTACTGCTCCTCACACAAAAGATACTTTCTGGCCATATCAACACAGCTGCGAAAAGCAGAGGTGCCCAAGCTGCAGTTCCTGGACTAAAAGAGTTGAGAATGTCCCTCAGCTCTGGACTTGCCATTCTCCCCAAACCACCTCTGTTCATAACAGCCTCTAAAACTATTGACTTGGAGATCCATATGCCTTGGATCATGTGTTTTCCTGCCTAGAAGAAGTTCTTAGAGATCCTGAGTGGTTTTCGAGCTCCTGTATTGTCTGTTGTTAGTGCAGGTGTGCCGATCACTTGCTGCAAGGCGGTGGGAGTTACAGGAATGGCCTGTTTTACAGTTGTGCGTGTAAGATTTGTCCAGAAGTGCCCAGAGAAAGAGATAAGTGCTTTAGTGGGTGCATTGACAACTATAACTAAATGGGCAGCTTTATTGAAGGAAGGGAAGAGGATCAAATAAATTAACTTGAGGATGCAGTGGATTATTAGAAACAAGTGATGAGCAGTGGCCGTATCTCTTTAGCTACTACCCATATTCTTCATGTATGCGCTAATATTCCTGTGATAGCACCATGTCTGCAATTTTACCGAAATACTGGCTGCCTTCATGGCTGGATGGCTGTTATTCCACATTAGGGGAGTGGAAATAATAGAATAATCAAAATGGCACATATACTGGGCAGTAATGCTTATTTATAGATAGTAAACAGCAGTGGGTAGCCTCGTAGTGAAAGTACCTGGACATGTTGGGGTTGAATTACTGGTTGCCTGCTTGTGTTTTATAGGTATGTGTGTGGGAGAAAGGAGGGTTACCTTTGTGGCAGTGGTGTTGGGGGTTATACTTGCTATGGATAGGTGGTGAACTGCTGTATGGGAGCATCCTGGTGACAGCTTAATGATGATTTGGTGCTGCTTATATATAATCCCTCCCCCACCCATGACAAATGTTTTCCCAGTTGGGGCTGGAGGAAATGAGTAATGCTTAACCCATTTGTGTGATCAATTCACTTAAGCAGCTACTGTGAAATGTTAATCACAACTTTAATTTGTACTGCATTAGCATTTTGATTAACTTGTAGGCTTGCTAGCACACTTGAAGCACTTTTACTCATAGTTACAGCTCGGAAATGACTTTTTGATTAATTAAGTTTGTTAGACAGCAGCTGAGCTTCCTGAATGCTAACCTTATGGGGCTAAAAGTTCAGGAGAAAGTTACTGGGAGTAACTGTTGCTGTTGAAAAAGATTCTTGTGAATGCACTCCAAAAATTTAATTATTGACAAAATATTGCAGTACTACTTTGAAACTGACTTCAAATTCTAAAGAGAACAGATTTATTATGAGAAAAATGCCGTATATTTTTCATGGGTTTGGTAGATTTGTGTAAGATTTGGAACAAATGCTGTCTTTAAGATGTTGTTTATGTTGGAAAACTGGAAGTTCTCACCAAGAGATTTTTTTTATCAAAAACATTTTATTGTATTTACAGTTCATTATCATAGTAGAGAATAAGAATTTATTAATTAATAGTGTGAATACTGGGACTTGACAAGTTCTGGACATGGTGAGTTATGCCCCTACCAAGTTTGCATTGGTAGTATCACATTTCATAGATGCTTTTATCTCTGTAATGCTATCAAAAAAACTGTCAGGAAGAACCCCAGGGTTGCACTCCACTAAATGTAGACAGTAAGTGATTTTTCATTTCCTTGGTTCTGATCATACTAGTAATGTTACTGTGGAGGCTAAAGGATGAATACAGGGGTGGGAATCTTACAAAGCAGCTAGGAAGGTTGCAATTTGCATACATCAATGAGACCTTTATGATGATGGGAGAATGAAGAATTAGTCTCTCATAGGATGTAGCAGAGCATATGGAAGAGGGAGCTGAATATGCTTGTAAAATGAGTGAAGGGGAGGGGGGTTGCAGAGGGCAGTATAAAAGGAGTGCCTCCTGAATAGGATTAATTACATGTTATTCACTGTATCACTCATAAAGTGCAAGGGGGGATGGATCTGTAGGGTGAAACTATACAGCTATATGAGTCTGATTTAATTGATCTGAAAGAACTTCTTCCCCTCCTTGAATTAATACATCTCTAAAAATTAATCTTAGACTGTATCTCTGAAGTGCAAAGGTGCTATAGACACATGGTTTACCAATATACAACCTGCAAAAGATAATGACCTTAAAATTCCCTGTAACATTTCTTTAAATAAACTCCAACTTTTCAAGTCAGTTGTTGTTTCTGGGGTATATAATTGAAGCATCATAATAATGATTTATATAAAAACATGAAACTTATAGTACATGACATGCTTTAACATCTGGAAAAATATTTTACTTGTATTAGTATGATCTCAAGTCACATGTGGATCATAATATAATATTACATATTGGAAGGCTTCCTACATTTGAAGCATGTGCAAAAAAGATTTATTATTATTCTGAATTCATACTTTTCACGAAAATGAGTAAAATGCATAAACTTTTGCATATTGTTATCTGTGAGTATGTCATATAAACTCTGTAGTCCTGAACAGCTGCAATTAGGGACCATTCTAATAATTTTCAGAGATCCATGGACTTAAACTCATGTTTCTAGCTGAAGTCTAGCCCTAGACAGCAGAACTTATATTACTATGCAACAAAGACAAGAGTGGGGATATTCTGATTATTGGAAAGCTATACAATAAATTCAGGTACAACAATAGGTACAGAACCCAACCAGCTTTAACTCTGAATTTTGATGTACAATAACAGTGTGAAGTATTTTAGTCTTACAGTTTATTTCTTTTAAATACATGTTTCCTTTCTCAGAGCATCACTGCAGAACAAGACCTGTGGTTTTTTGACTGGGAATGTGTTGGATTTACATTACATAAACTTTCAAATTAGTGTACCAACCTTCCATTTCCCAAATGAAGGTGCTCAAGAAAGTGCCATAGTCTGTGAAGCCCCAATACAAAAATATAAAATTAATCTTTTCAAGAGCGGATAAATTTGAGTCATGTAACTCACCCTGAGTGCTCCTGAAATTTCAGCCCCCGTCCACCAAGTCATTACCACCAATGGCGTCACTGTAGGCAGTGGACTTTTAGTTGAGTAATCACAGATGTAATCTTCAGCTGATCTGGCACTTCCTGCATTACCTTAGTCTCCTTAGCTAGCCTCTGTACCCAGAGCAGTTATCCTTGTTCATTTAGCTTCATTGGAACTTTCCTCAAATATAATTCAGGCACAAAATATTGACATTTATATTTGCAATGTTTACAATTACATGTATATTTATAGTATTCAAGCAGAAATGTCTGGTATGTTCAGCATTTTGA
This sequence comes from Baryphthengus martii, assembly GCA_013396935.1. NCBI lineage: Eukaryota > Metazoa > Chordata > Aves > Coraciiformes > Momotidae > Baryphthengus > Baryphthengus martii. The sequence continues at coordinate 47,293 of VWZK01008095.1, forward strand.
GACAGGTGACTTCAAACAGAAGAAGAAATTATTCCAAGCAGTATGCAGTCTCTGTTAACAAGATGCAAGCTGTTTCATTTTAACACTTTAATAACTTATCACAGAATCACAGGATGTCCAAAGGATGTCCTGGTTTGAGTTAGAACTAATTCTGTTTGGTGATTTTGCTTTTCAGCTAAGTCTCTTCTAACTAACTGCGCTTTCTGAAGTTAGCAGCCTGTTTTTGCAGGCAGTGCCTGCTTCTAACAGTGATAACGATCAATATTTAGAGTTACTACCAAGGATTGGTGTGCAGACCAGGGCCACTGCTAGATCTTGTGTACCACATTGGGGGAGCGCAGAAAGTAAAAGGCTGCACCTGCAGGGAGGACAGGTGACCCTAAACTGACCAGCGAGGAATTTCATCCCATATACATCATAGTCAGTATAAAGCTGAGAGATCACAAGGGTCCAGCTCTCTTCTTGAATGGCTGGCCCAGCCCTAACCCTTGTTAAAGGCAAAAGCTATTAAAGTCGTTTGAGTAGATCAAAAATTCTGTTAGTTGTACAGTCTGTTCCCCTGCCACTGACCCAGTCACAAAAGAAGTGATCCACAATACCTGGCTTTCAAATGAAGGATATGAAAGTAATACCAAAACTAGTATTAAAACTTTTCAAGAAGTTTCTGAAATAAAAAATATTTCAGTTGCCAGGCAAGTCTTCTAAATTGATAGGGGATGAATGGGGCAGATATGTTCATTATGAAACAATTTAGTGTCTGTTATTTGAGCACATATTCAAAGTGCTTAAAAACATCAGAGAAAACCAATGGTTTGCTATCAGTGAGTGTGCCACGCACTCCCTTCGCTCACATCCTGCCTCCATCTTTGCTTCCCCTCAAGTTAGCAAATTATAAACCATAATTTAAATTTCAAGCATCAATATTAACTTCGGCTAACCAGAGACAGGCTGTTAAATCACAGCTTCATGTTAGACCAGAAAGGTACAATTTGATCTGTTTAAATGATTTAGTACCAACCCACTGCTCCTGAAAATTAGATGATGGAAAACTGATAATAGATGCCGAGGATTTCGTATTAATGCACTCCTGAAATGAAGAAATAGCAAGATTTAGATCCAAACATTTTGACATTCAGTTCCGAATAGCATCGAAGTGAAGATTTTTGCTATACCTGACAGGTACACCTATATCAATCAGCTATTGAGCATTTTCATCCTACCTCTGCCATGATCTATAGCTTGTTGCTTCCCATATTGGTACAACCCAAGCTATGTTTGGTAATGACAGACAAAATGTTAAAGGATGTGTCAGTAATTGCTATCATTACTTTGTGGTTGTCCAGGTATGAAACTTGAAAGGCTTAAAAGCTAACACCTGATTCTTTCATTAAAGCCCATCTCAGTATAGGCCTCTGCTTTTATTCTTCTAAGTGCAGGAAGAGGCCCACTTAAGATGATGGTAAATGTATTTTTCATTATAGCAAGCAGTATCTCCCCTAACCCCATCTATTTACCCCATCTTTTCTACTTTAGGTTAAAAAGTAGTGGTCTTAGGGCTTTTTTTTTTTTTAAGAAGTCATTGGTGTACAAAAAAAAATTGTGTGCTTTTTCTGTAAGTAAAAGCATCTTTATAGTATTGTTGTTTCACTTCTTACATTCACTATCCTCTGAATTTTTTATCTGTGATGAAAATATCCTGTGTTGGCATGAAATTCTGAGGCTAGAAGGGCAATTAACCAATCTGTGCCATTTCTCAATTTAAAATAGTGTTCTTAATCTGTTCCAATCTTATCAACTATAAGATGTATGGAAATTACTTAATTCTTTGCCAAACAAGAGTTGAAGTTAAAAAGCCACAAATTTCTAGAAAAATTATACTGCTTTGTACTTAAAAACAACAACAGCAAACCAAACAAGTAGCAACTGGAGAAGCTAGAAAGACTAAATATTATTAACCGGATAACATAAATATTAAATACTTATAATTTTTACTTTTGCCTTTTATATTATTTTCTTTATTTCATTGCTGCATTATATACAGCTAATTTGGAGATAGGGGAATTCAATCTGTTACCTTGAGTATTTATAGGAATTTCAGTAACTATTTAAGTATCAAGCATCTGTGTGTTTTACACTTAGCGGAAAATGAAACGTGTGCGGGTTTCCAAGGCAGCAGATGAAACGAGCCAACTTTACTATTGTTCTGACTTTTTCACAATGTCACTGTCTTGGATTTCACATCCAGATAGAGATGCTGTGAATAAATTCTATGGGTGAAGAAGCAGAAAATAAGGAGGAAAAGAGGATTTGCCATGTGGATTCATTATAACAATGTGGAACACAGAATCTCACACACAGAGGCTTTCCTTACTCCCTACGGGATATCTATCTGTAGGCCTCTATCAATTTCTAGGAGATTTTCTATGTGAAAGGATCCTCCAGTTAATTTCAGTGTATAGCTTGTTTTAGATTTATCTTTCTCTTACGTCTTCTCTCTTCCTTTCCCCTTTTCAAACCTCTTTTAAAAGGGCTAGGGGTAGGGGAATAGATTTAAACAAAACCCCAGAAAAATTAAAACTGTGTTATGTATGTATCTTCAGAAGCATTTTATGGAAATACCACTGCTCCATACTGACTGAAAATAAAACATATTGTATTGTTCTTGCTGTTCATGGAAAAAAAACAGGATATCTATGCACCTATTATTCTTCACACCTATAGAACAGTCTCATCATTGAGGAACATGATGTTTCAGGCTATGTCAGAGTACAGAAAGGAAAGAATAAGAATCAGGTAGTGGAGAATCAGAGAGAGATACCGTACTCAGCAACACGCTCAGAGCCAGGCTGTACCGTCTGTGTAGGCTTCAATGTGTTTTAAAATGTGAAAGCAAGTAAAGAGCCCTGTAAGCTTAAAAGACAGACTTCACTTTGATACATGCTGAGAACAATTCCCTCTTTATCTATCTGACTAAAACTCATGTGAACCAACACATAAATTTACAGGCCGTGAAGCTGCTCCTTTCAACCATGATTTCCAACGTAATTTTTGTTTTCTATTTGGAAAAAAAATAATCATACCTGGAAGTCACCTTGACAAGCCCAGTGAAAAGACAGAAAAAGAAAACCATTAATATGCTGTGAGGTGCTATTTCTAGGGTTACTAGGACTGTTACTGGAGTGTTTCAGGGTGCTATGGCTCTTCCTTCGAAAAAGACAAGTTAATTGTTAACTCTAGATATTTATTAGCGGAAAGGCATTTTATCCACAGTTTGTGAGAACTGACACAACATTTGTGTAATACAGGATAACACTTTAAATATTTTTCTAAGTGTCACTGATCTTGTCACCCCGATCTGGAATAAAACCTGTTGAAATTGCATTGTAAACTGCTAAAATAAACTGTGTGAATGGCCAGGACTGGAACTACCCTTGTGTCTTTAAACTCAGTATTTCTCCAGAATCAGTGTAATTTAATTGAAATAGCTCTGCGTGTGTAAACAACTCCTTTGTTGAAAGAAGATTTCACTGTTTAGTTTGCCTTAAGTAAATGCTGCCTTTGTTTGTCTGTAAAACATTTGATTAAATGTAAAGACTTACATAGACAGCTTCTCCTCATTACACTAGTGGCTGGAAAACAAGTTAAAATGATGCAAGTATCTGCTGTCTAAGGAAGTATTAAACAATATCATTTGTCTTTAAAAGAAAAACTCATAGACACATCTTAAGCCTAGTCCTAAAATTAAACTGCAACTCTCCAAGAAGATGTTATTTAAATAAGTGTTGAAACTGTTCAATATCCGGACTCTTTTCTTGCTTTCTTTAAAAGCATTCTCTAGTGTTTTAATCAAACTCCAAATTTCCTACATGGCAAACCACTTCTAAATACATGATTTTTTACTGAATTAGAATGTTGTAACATGAGGACCCACGCTTTATTGTGATCATAATGGTATTAAACAACAAAATAAGCAAGACAGCTAACATATTACAGCATAATTTTCTTCACCGGAAGATATGCTTCTATAAATCATAATTGTTTTAATGTACTCTAGACAGGGTGAAAAGTATATTATATATTCTAGTAATTCCCTTTGCTATAAAAAAAAACAAAAACAACAACAACAAAAACTTATATTGAAACCAAAAGCCCATGTTCAATCCTTCTTCCCTTGGAAGAATTCTTAAATTCTCTTTCAGAGTGACCAAAGAGAATTTCCGTCCAGTCAGGAAAAAAAAGAAAACATGACAATTTTTTCATGTCAATAGGGCCACTCACAATGTACAATCCATAATGAAATTTGCAGATTTAGATCTTTATGCTAGTGATACCTATAGTACACCTTTTACTTGTATTGTCAGAAACACAGTAAGTAGAAATGGAACAGAAACTCACCAGACATGGAAGGCAGGATGTTCATTAACACTTTCAAGTGTGATATGTAGCTGGATAGAAGGCTTTTTTTTAATTTGCTTGGGTTTTTTTATGCACCCTGGGAAAGCTTTTCAGGTTAAGAATAGAGATGCCAAAGGAGAGACAGCCAAGCCTCCCTCACACTCAAAACAGTCAACTGTTTACAATGCAAAGGGTGAAATCCACATTATTTCCGACTGCTCTTACTCACACTAGGTGAGTTTTAGCTATTTTGTAATCTTTCTTCAAGATTTCAAGTTAGGTGTCAGTGTTGAACAAAACCTTAAAAATGCTCATTAAGCTAAATTTTTGGGGGGTTATCTAGTCAAATTCAAGAGATTTTTTACGTCCTTAGGTCAAAATAGGAATAGTAACAGCTACTGGTAGGTGACATTAGTATTATTTTTTGAACAAATGTAAATAAATGTTGCTATTCTTAAATAGTTCACGGATTTTTTTAATCATTATACAATTCTGCAAAGCTCTGATGTCAAAATATAAATGAAAACTGCAGTTAATTGTAACTTCTTCTTTTACAGTAAATTTTGAGATTTATTCCTTTCCTTCTGAGTTGGATTATGTAAAAGAGAGGTTATTTGTAAGTTAAAGATCCCACCTTCTGCTCTCACCCCAACAAACATGATGTAAATACTCTTTTCAAGGGTAAGAGTTGATAATGATGATGATGATGATGATGCAGGATCTCATCCTTCTTTTTCCAAGGTTAATTCAAAAGGTGCCTATAGCCATCAGTAAAAGTTGATGTAAATACCTATGTTGAAGGTTTAGAAATGTTTGTATATTAAATAAATGCTTTTACATGTTTGAACCAGCTACACAATTATACTTGCATTCTCAGTTTTATGTATTTCTCCTTTGATTAGGCAATGCTGGATGTTGCAGCGCATCATGGCTGGCTGGTGACTGCTCTGAACATAACCAATCTGGTGCAGATGGTAGTTCAGGGTAGATGGATACATGACTCTTCCCTGCTGACTTTGCCCAATATAGAGCTACACCACCTTTACCTTTTTCGGTATGTAATTCTTCTAAGCATTTTCTGGTTTGCAATTTCATTCCCGCTCGGACTGCTGTTTGTGTTTGAATGTCATTGTTGTGCCTGAGAATGTTCATTAAGGCACCAGAAGCAGAACTCATTCTTTCACAGTGGTCCTTTCCCAAATGGAGTTTCCATTTCTGTTTTCAATATTCATTGATTAATTAACCCCCACAGATCATTTTGAGAACCATGATTCCAGACAAATTAACAAGAGGTCACTGGAAGGATTCCAAGTTCTAACAAATCTAACTCTGTATATTAATTATCTCTTTATTTTAATCCAATATAAAAATACATTAGTATCCCATCTTAATATCATAGATAATGCTAAGCTCTATAGATGCCTAGATGATGCAGTAATTAATGCTACCGAAAAACAAGCGACCAGCATTTAATAACAGAAACCAGTATCAAGTTTTACCACCAAAACAACTGAAAACAAATGTTTGCTTTCCCTCCCTGGGCATATGTTTTGCTGTCTGCATCAGGAAGTGGAGCCAAGGCAAAAGGAAGAGTGTGCATGGAGGTTACCAAGGACCTATCGAGTGTCTTCCCGAACTAATGGCTGCCTGTGAAGGAAAAGAGAATGTTTTTGCTTCTATTGTGGGCAGTGAATTGCAAACAGCACACATTTCACAGGTAATACTTTCTATCTATCTGTGGTCTTTATCAATGTGATTGGAAAGGAAGAGTAGTTGGGAAGAGAAATACTCTCTTCCTTTCAGCAAATATCACGTGATGTTCTCTATAAAGTGCAGCTCATTCATTGCTCTAATTTCAAGGTACTGCTGGCTTTTCAAAGGTTCTTCTCTGCCTAGTTTCTTTATATTATTTTCACTTATTCCCTGCTAACCAGTAACAAAGTCTGGTTTATGGCTGATATTACCACTTCTCTTTGCTCTAAAGACGCTTCTCTAGGTCATTCAATCTGCTGAGTGTTATCCACCTTTTCATAGCCAGCTATGCACTAGGAATACATACATTGCAAATGTCGTCGTAGCTGGTTTCTGAAGTGGTCTGTCAAACACCATTTTTTCTGAGAATACCCTTTAGTGAAAGATCCAGCACACATCTTCTATCTGAAACAGAAAAAGCAGATGAAAATTTCACACTTCACAGGAGAAAGAAAAAAATACTATTCCAAAATGTTGAGCCTGCTAGAGTCTATTTTCAGTTTGAATCTCATGCCATTCCCAGCAAAGGACAACTATATACCATAGTATTCATCACATGCTTAGCCTGTTGATTTCAAATAAATGTGCAAAAGGTGAAAACTTTCAAAAGGAATACTTCAAATGGGGTTTTATTTGAATATTTTAAAGGACAGCAATATGTCCTGTGTTTGACTGTTCAGCTTCAGTTAAACCTTTTACTGGTATGCAAACAACAAGAAAAGTGCTTAAATGTCTGTAACAGACATCTGCATTTATAACTAAATTAACATCAAAATTTTGAATTAAGAAAATGTATTGACATCAAAACAAGGCTTCCTTTAACAACAGATTTCTAACATAATACACATTGATTTCGGTCCAACTTTTAGATGTGATAAAAAATTAGAACATTGTTATAATTAGTTCAGGGAGAACTCAGAAGTAAACTTACTTAATTTATTTGCATAAATTGCCATTCTGTTATCTTTAAAAGCAAATGCAAATTGGCTCTGTCTGATATGATGATGGTTATTTGGCTCAAAAGTGCTTCAATTTGCGTAGCAATCTGGTGTCGTCTCTGCAGTGAGGCGATCCCAGGTAACATACAAATCCTGAATTATTCCAGAAATTAGTATGTTTAAAGCATCAATTTAAGTGCTAATTGCACTAGTAATGAGAAAAAGCAGTACTACTGTGAGATTTGCATCTACTGCCCCATCAGTATGCCTGGAACGGCTGCTGACTGGCAGAGGATTTGGCTGCTAATTAAATAATTGTATGCATGGCAGTGTTCTCGTCTGATTCAATAGATGAAGATTAATCCTCAGATAAATATGTTTGGCTGGTATTGAAATGTCTTAGCAGTTTCTTCAAAAATAGCTTGTGTGTATGTGGTGTGTATGTTCACACTGTGAATGACTCTATACCTCTATATATCTGTTTGTACATACAGATGCATATAAGAGGGGCAAACGTAATGTCTTAGCGTCACAGAAGGAGAAAGTTTCATTTCTATGGCTTGGGATTGGCAGTATCAGGTATAGCAAAGCCATGACTGTATTATGCAGGTCATTGCAAATGTGGAATCTTTATACCAATATTTTATATTCTTTAAGGCATTTTTTAGAAAAAAAAAAAAAAGCTGCATTGTTATACCTTGCACAGAATTAAAACTCATACTGAGACTGCCTGTTGAGTGAGTGTCTTCATCTGTAAAGCCTTTCAGTGCACACTTAGGGTCCAACCAAGAGAGAAATTCTTCAGTAAAGAATGCATCTTTATGATATACTTTCTAGTAAGAAATGATTTAAGATTGCAGAGTTTAAGCCTATAATGGCACCAGACCTGAACAAAGTAAAATAAAGTGGTAAATACACCACTAAATTGCCAAAACTGTTCTTTACCTAAAAAACCTTTTACTTCTCACTCACAATATTTTGAACCTATATCTTAAAGCTATTACTGACATGAAACTGGTAAAAACAGCTTGAGCTTTACCTAAATTTGAGGCGTACTGGAAAAGGAAGAAATTTCACGTTTGGAAAGAAGAGAATGTCTTTTAAGCAGATTGGTAATTAATTTTTAAATAGCAGCTCTTGAAGCTGCTCATGGATTTGGAATATTAGGCTAAGTCTTGGGGAGAGAGATTATTGGCAAAAATGCTAATGATGTTATCAAAGGTTCATGAAGAATTTCTCATGTGATTATGATTTGAATCCATGGTTTTGGTAGGTAAATATACATAATATATAGGTACATTCACACATTGGACACATATGTGCTTGTGTCATCCTATAAAGCAAAAAAGCAGTAACATTGTCAAGAAATACCTAAGTGATGTGGGAGCCTAAGTTTAATTTTCCAAAAGTTAGTTATAATCCTAAACCTTGTTGAAAGTCAGTGGGGCTTTAAAAGCTGACAGGCTAAATGCAAAAACTGTAACTCTGATCTTTGGCCTAAGCTTGGCTCCAAGTTTGTTTCAGTGATTCATTCTGAATCATGTCTTCAGCAAACCTTTTTCAGTTTCTAATTCACTTAGGCATTAGGCTTCTTTTAAAACACTAAACTGGTATTTATATTACTGAAAGAGAAAAAAAGAAACCTCAAGACTGAAATAAAAAAAAAAAATATCTCTGCTGTAGTATTAGATTCTGTTACTCTGGAAACATCTGTGTTTCTATAATCTTTTTTCATTTTCAGCGACTACTACTTGACTTTTTTTTACTCAGTAAGAAAAGCATTTCTTCATTTTCTCCACATTACATGAATGATAAAAAGGCATCCTGCCATCCATACTATGTCAGTGATCAAGTAGTACCAACTTTGCCTTTAATTTTCAAATACACAGGGCCTGGAAAATGACATATTACAGCTATTTTCTTATCTAATTAGAAAGTTACTCAGAGTTACTTTGGTTTGTTTGCACTGTAAAAGCTATTTGAAGACAGGAAGCTTTTGACAAATAGAATATGTTGGGGTTGTACGGTATAAACCAGACCAAGTCATAGTCTTCAACAGAGCCACAGGTAATGCCACTAAAGCAGTTAATACATTATGCTCTTACTGAAATTAAACTTTGTTCTAACATAATTGTAACAGGTCTTGTCCTCTGAGATGGCACACATAAAAGTTTTCTAGGTAAATGATATCTAAAGTATAACCAAAGGGGTGATCACCAGGTTGCTCTATATTCAGGTGCCTGTACCGAACTGAGTAGAAGGACACTACTGCGGTGCACAGAGGGTCTCACACAGTAGTAGGTCTGTACAGTTCCTACAGTAAGCTTTGTCTTAAAAAGCTTTTCATTAAACATAAAATCATTTTTCCGTTAAGGTGTCGTTACTCAAGTTGTCTCATCCAGTGTGATCTGCTGGAGGTGATTTTAGCAGTGCCTTGTGTGTTAAATGTTGCAAAATCCTGGCAACAACTAATTAATTAAGAATGTCTGTCATGTCTTTTCTCCTTCTTCAAGGTGCTTCTTTTTTCCCCCCTTTCCCATTAGAGTTGGGACAAAGAGAGATATCTTTCCCCTTAATGTTGTAGCTGTTTAATCTTCTGTTATAATTTTCCTGTCCTTTCTTAACTAAGGCCCTCTTAAGAACATCAGTGTCATTCATTGGTGTCCCCTGCTTTTTACACTGCAGCTCCTGAGCGCTCACAGCTGGCCCTCCCCACCTTCTCCATTCAACAGCCACAGCTGTTCATGCAGCACACAGAAGAGGGAAGAGAGAGAGAGATTAGTTTTTAGCCTAAATCAGTTTTCTCATTTAGTTCAGCCGGGCTCTGGTAATGCAGCCATTTTAATCCGACATAAGTCCGCGCTGCAGCCGAAATGGGCAGTCCTGCCCCCCCCGTGCCATTTTCACCTCTCCTGACCTGGCTCACCGCACAGCTGCGCAAACGCTGCCGCTGGTTCAGGCGAGGAGGTGGGAAGGAGCATCTGGGGACGAGGGGAGGAGGAATCGTATCAACCCTCTGCCGATAGTCAAAAATGGCCTGTAGCCAAGTGGCTACGGGATTGCTCGTGCCAGCAGGGGAGGAGGCTGGACCACTTCTTTCAGTGGCACTGAAGGTTCATGCTTATTCAGAGGACTCACAGGATTAGAGAATATGCTTCCACAATCAGCTTTAAGCTGATCTAAGTTCACGCTGTCACCAAAATGATTAGCAAGCTGATCCATCTAGCTGTGCAATCACAGCAGGGTAGTGCCAACATATCGGGAATGGAGAGGGGGACAGCTTGCTGGCGGGGCGGGTGTCGGAGTGAAGGACGGCACCGCCGCTTCCCGTGGCAGTGTGATCTTAGGGCTGCTTACCGTGGCTGCTCTGTGTCCCATATTATCTATTAATGTATACCATTACTGTCAGTATGCATCATGGCAAGGATGTCCCCAAAAGGCAAACTGAGCTTTTATGAGGGCTCCAGATCTTCTAGCACAGAAAAAGTAATGAGACACATCAAGCACAATCTAAATGAAAATAGGTTTTGCTGAAACACAAGATGGTCAAACCAGTACAGGAAAAAATAAAATATAATTTAGTCTTTTTCCCAGTAAAACATTTCTGTTCCGTGCCAGCATTGCCCATGCAACTCTTCCTACCCTCTTCATTTCCACAAGTTCCTGTTTTGACATCTGCTGGCTTTTTATCAAGAACAATGTACTTTCTTCTCCTTCCTACCCTCTAGCTTTTCATGTGCTGTTTGAAACCATGCATGAAGTGCAGATTCCTGTTTTGTTTTGGGTGTAGAGAGGAAGGAGGGCAGGGCAGGGGGACAGGGTGGTTCTTGGGTTTTTTTCTTCCAGTGCCAGCCTCCTCTATCTTTTCCAGCCACAGTGAGGCCACAAATGACTGCATCCATTCCACAGCCCATTTTTTCCATTTCTTCTTCCTAACAAATTTCATTGAGTGAACATGCTGATTTTCTTTTTACTAAAGAAAAGCGTGCATTTTTGCAGCCCTCCATTTTTGGAACAGCTTCTCAGAACTGCTTTTCCTTGTCCAAGAGACCAAAATGAGAGATACATAGGGCTGCATTTTCAGGATGCCTCTTTTTAAGGTTGGAGAGAGTCATGAGGCTACACAAATTGTGTGCCTCTAACAACCATTCTCTGTACAAGGATGAGAGAAAGTTGAGGGCCTGTTGCAGTTCATGAGAAACCACAGAGACTTAAGATTCCCCAGGAGGACAATAAGAAGGAGGGTTTGTGAAGATCAATGCAAAAAAACCTTCAAAAAAAAATATGGATAACTTTGGGTATGTTGAACTTTTGGTTAATTATCTGAACTGATCCTCTGAACTCTCTGAGGTTTGCCCATTGCTAATTAGCACTGCAATGACTTGTTCTTTATGGATTATGCTAAGGAAGTTTAATTTAAAACTTAATTATACTAGTTTTTAAGTGGCTTATAGGGAAAAAATACTTTAGTCGGGAGCGGTAAGGAATTTTTCCTGCGTTCAGACATCAGTAATCTTAGTGAGGCATGTGTAATGTGCTTGAGGAGTGCCACGTTTGTTTTATTTGCTTAGAAGAAAATAAGAGTAAGAGGTTAATGAAAAGTATTTTTATGCTTATGATTGAGGGTCGTACAATGAGATATGATATTCTAATACATAATAAAATATTATTAAATATAGAATAAATATGCAGACTGCACATTGAATTGTTATTGTTACAGTGACAATAACTCTATAGATTGTCTTGCAATCCACACGGATCTGTGTTTTTTACAGGCTTGGACTTTCTTGTGCCGTTTGCCAATTCTCAACGTCACCCTGAGCATTAAGGGTTGTTGGGATGACCCAGTTCAGCCACAGAACGAAGTGCCTGTTCCTTCTTTGACAACAGACACAAGAGATGACAAAAGATGGATCAAATTACATGCTGATCAAGAGTATGTGCTCCAAATAAATCTGCAGAGAACGCAGATGGGGTATCAGGTAGATTAATTTATCATTTCCTTCCCAAGTGCACAAGTTTCCAATAATCCATTTATGGTATCAATAATGCTTTATACAGCATAACAGGTTTGGTGTTTTTTATGGTTTGTGTATTATCTTCTAAACACTTTCAAAGCCTTTTTTATGTTAGCAATGAAGCAAATGGTTTTTCAAGTTGCAATAGGATAGTAAATAGACTCTTAAGGTAAAATCCTAAACCAATGAAAAAATTACCTTGTTATGTTTTACAAACCAGAAACTCATAAAGTTCATTTGTTTCAATATTTTAAGCAGTGACGGTAGAGATGATAACTTCCCAGGCAGTATGTAAGTACTCACCAGCCCCAAACTCCTACCACTTGTACCCTTGCATATCTTGCTTCCCCACACCAGTTTGTAAGCTTCCCTGTTATAGTTTCGTGTACCTCCAAACTGTATAAACAGACCCATGCCTATAAAGATGTTTCTACTCGTAACACATCCATAGGCCTTTACTGAGGCTCTTTTCCCTGTATTTCATATGCAAAGCTTCTCTTGAACAGCTCCTAGAACAACTTCTACATACAACTTGTTTTCTACCCCTAAATTTCAGTCCCACCCTACTGCCCAGTTAAAATACATCCCATTTTGTCTTGGGCTGGTCACCTTACTGGGCATTCAACAAGTCTTCATGTGCCAAGTCAGAAACACCAGCAGCTGCACAAGTTTCCAGCTGCTCTGCCCACAACAGCAGGAGCTCACTGTACCTGTTTGTCAGCTCTTGGAGGAGTTAAGACCATGCCTTCTGCATTCCTGTCAGGCACTGCAGCTATCACTTACTTATAGATGCCTTTTTTTTTTTTTTTTTTCTATTTGCATACTATGAGTGGCATATGGACCACCATGATTATAATTTTGCTAATGAATTTCTCTAACATTTCAAGCAACTAAGAGTGAATTAAGGTACAAAAAAAAAGAATTCAATATACAAGCAGCAAACAGTTTTAGATGTTAGTTCTGAGACTCTTAAGGCAACTTTATTTTGATAAAAATAATAATGGAGATACCTATGTCAATCCTGAAGTTAACTTACATTAGTTAACGAATTCTACTTCAAAAGTGTTCTTCTTTCCCAGAAGACTTCTTGTCCTAACTATAGGAGGTTCACCATAGCTTCAAGGGGAGACTGTCTCATTTGTAGGGAGAAAAGAGTGTCAAATCTCCACAAGTCATTCTATTTGCTGTGCCAGTTACTGACAGAGACTTTTCCTAACCAGAAGCTATGGAAAAGGAGGGAGCAGGAGCATTTCAAGCAGTGATCACTGTTTTATAAACTTCTCCTAGAATTCGATCCCTCTTTTATAAAGAATAGTGGGATTAAGCTGTTTCTGAAGCTTTTTGTTCTGGATAAAAATAAAGGTGGTGCTTTTTCTTCTGTATAAATCTTCAGTAAAACCTTTCCATCTACAGAACACAAAATGAATGCTGATTTGAGTGTGCATCATTATATCTTCAGCTTTCAGCAGTAAAGTCACTGTCTTAAAGAATCACTGAAATAATCTTTCCTTTTGCTGTATCAACCTCAAATAAAGACTTCAAGTGCTGTTTTTGTCTTCATACTAATCTTGAACAATATTGTTCAGCTTTATTTAAAAATACTAGGTTTACAATTAACCCTTCTGCAGAGAATACCATTTGGAATATATTAGATGAAATTACAAAAAGGGAACAGTATTTCCATTCAAGTTTTAATAGCTTACAAAGTAAGTGGAATAGTATCTTGTATTCTGGGTTTTTCTCTGTGGACTGTGATTGTATATTTTTTTAAAACCCTTCATGTGGAAAGAAATAACAAAAATACTTTAGCCTGGCTAAATTATCGTCTTACAACAATTCATGACAACATGGTTTTGAGGTGTTTTTCATTGAAGAATGAATGACATTTTGGAAAGGTGATTTTGAGTTTTACTAAGCTGTTTCTTTGCCCCAACAGGGAAAGCAAGACAGTAAAGCTGTGGCTCCTCGATTCCCCAAAGTTAAAGATGAAGGATGGTTTTTGATATTGGGAGAAGTCGATAAAAAAGAACTCATCGCCCTGAAAAGAACTGGATATGTCAGAAATCGAAATACTGTTTCTCTTGCTTTTTATACTCCAGAAACTCCTGGAAAGTATGATAAATTTACAAATTTAACTTCTCTTAATGATTATTTTTTCCAAGTAGCCAAGCCTTGATTTCCAAACTAATGATTTTGCTTTTTACATTTTAGGTGTATCTACACATTGTATCTCATGAGTGACAGTTACCTTGGCATGGACCAACAGTACGATATTTACCTGAATGTTATACCAGCTAGTACTGCAGCACATGTCACAACAGAGGTGTCTGGTGCTATGAGTCACCTGGCTTTGAAGTAAGGTGATCTGAGGAGTCCGTTCAAAAGAACTGCTCTTGCAGCTAAGACATCTGGTCATTCTCAACATCCAAAAATGTGTTTGCCTTAGTGGAACCAACTTCAAACCTCAAGCCAACATAGGAAATTGAAAGTGACTACTGTATTGACTCTGGTTAACACAGAGTTAGCCACAGTGGCCTTACTCCTTTATGAAGATTTATCTTTTCTTGTTCCATCTTTCTTCTTTTAGAAGTCATATTGCTAATTGAATTTTGACACATCAAAATAAAAGACTAAAAGATATTGTAATTTGTGCAAATTTAGGGCTATAGTCTTCATTTTGAAAAGTGTTCTGTAGCCTATGTATTGATGTAGTTTAAATAGTCAACTTTTTTAATTTATAGGGAAAAATAAAAAATTTGATCCAAGACCTGCTGAAAATATTGGTGGACGTGTTATATTTTATGTTTAATAAAAATATGTCCATAAGAATGATTTGCATTAGTGTAAAATATGAGATATATAGTCCTCTCTTACACATGTTACATTTTCAAGGTAATAATCTAAAGGAAAAATTTCACATATTTATACTAATTATATATGCAGTAAATCTAGTTATAAAGGCATGCTAAATAGTATAAAATTTTTCTAGTATAGCAATGATGGAATTTATACAGATCATAAAGTTTACCCTTTACATGTATATACATACATATATATATACATACACACCCCATACATGTTTGCAGTTTCTTTAGTGTTTTTTCATGAATTTTGAAGGACTAAGGCATATAAAATTGGTTTGTCCTGTGCTAGAGTTTAGTGCTGAAGTGGGCAACTACGTTCTGTAAAGAAGAGAGAGTGAGGCTCCAAACCCAGGGTTTACAACAGAGAGCCTGATGAGCAAGGAAGAGTTCTGCCAGATAGTAGTGTCTAGGAGATGCCCAGCAGAGGTGATAGTACCATGGAGGTACTTCCACCTGCAAGATATAAATCTGAAGGGAGAAGGTAGCAGCATCTACCTTCTACAGACTGCACTGATAACATTCTACGTCTACATATCCTGAGGTCAGCCCTCAGCCTTAAGAGGAGGCAGCATACTGCAAAAACATCAGGCATCTTCATTCAGATAGACTAGACCTTAAATTGAACATTAATATTTGTGATTCTTGGAGGAATCATATATAATTTCTGTTGAGTTTCACCAGATGAAAGAATACAGCAAGGCTGTTGACTGGAGGCTTCCCAGGAAAAAAGAAAAAATTACACTGGTGGTGCTGCACCCACAGAATCACAGAATAAGTGAGGTTAGAAGACACCTGTGGAGGTGATCGGGTCCTACCACTCCTCAAGCAGGGTCACCAAAAGCTCGTTGCCCAGAACAATGGTCAGACAGCTTTTGAGTATCGCCAAGGATGGAGACTTCACAACCTCCCTGGGCAACCTCTGCCAGTGATCGATCACCCTCACAGTAAAAAAAAGTGTTTCCCACTGTTCAGAGGGACTCTCCTGTGTTTCGGTTTGTGCTCATTTGCCTCGTCATTTCACTGGGCACCACTGAAAAGAGCCTGGTGCTGTTCTCTTTGCACCCTCCCTTCAGGTATTTATAGATACTGGTAAGATCCCCCTTCAGCCTTCTCTGCTCCAGGCTGAATAGTCCCAGCTCTGTCAGCCTTTCCTCATAGGGGAGATGCTCGAGAACCTTCATCTTCTTTGTGGCCCTTTGCTGAACTCCCTCCAGTATGTCCATGTCTGTCTCCTACTGGGGAGCCCCAAACCAGACACAGTACTCCAGGTGTGGCATCACTAGTGCTCATCACCTCCCTTGACCCGCTAGCAACACTCTATTGCAGCAAAGAGAAGGCCGGCTGATTTCAAAGGGTCAATAGTTAAACACTAATTTATTTTTTATATATATGGCACCTCTGTATCGTGGAAAAAAAATTTTAAATAATCAGTCCTGCAGTTGAACGTTTTTAGAGATCGTCACATCACCTGATGTTGTTAAAAAAAAAATATGTATCTCTTTATTATAGGTTGACTTTATTGCCTAAGAAAATGGGACAATAATAGAAAAAGTTGTCACTATATCTAGAGCCTGCCGGATAACACAACTGCCTTCTTCGCTAATTAGAATATATCAATATAATATGGTCTTTTGTCACACAGGAAACAATTTTTTCAACTTGGAAGGCAAAAGTTTGATTATACATACATTTACTTAGTCCTACACCCATTTTTAAGAGAATTGTTTTCTCTAGTCTGCAAGTAAATTTTCATAGAAATTAAGTCCTTTCTTTGGGAGAATTCTTGGCTGAAGCAATATATTGTCCCTCGGCAATTTTAATTAATTAGGAAAAAGAGCTATGCCACAGTCAAACAACATACCAACGTAGTGACGCTAGCTCTCGCTGCTTTGTAAATGCACATCACAAAACAGTCCAACTGCAGAGTAGCGGACAATAGCTTCAGTATTCTGTATTAATCAATTAAAGAGTTTCTGTAACGTCATTTGTACCATTTGTTCTTTGGTTTGGAAATACTGCATTTAATTTTCTAGCACGTTAATTGTTTTTAGAAACAGTTTGATGGAAATTCTAAATAGCATATTTGAAACGTTTTTTTCACTTAAAAAAAGTATTGGATTCATGAAGACAAAGCCTGAAGTAATACAGAATGAATTTAAGCAAATTGATTAGAATCAGTGTTTATCTGAAAAATCTGAGAAGGAATTCTGATGCATTTGAAACAGCTGCTTAGAAGGAACAATCAATACATTCAATTCAGTGTTATCTAATGGTGAAAATTGAGCATAGCGGTCTACCAAAAGTATGAAAATCAAACACAATTAAAAAAAAAAAAAGAGATACATACTTTAGTGATGTAATTATCGTCACTATGGATAAATGAGCAAATTAAGAGCACACAGAGAATTTTTTTTTATGTTTTCCATTCAAGTTTGCAAGCAGGTTTTAGTGTTGGTTTTTCCTCCTCCCTCACCCCCCTTCTAGGAGCAGCAGCAGTTAGTGGCTGCCTGCTCAGGTATGATACGTCTTCCAAAACTCAGAAAGAGCAACAAAACACAGGCACGTCTTGCGTACTGAGATGTATGTAAGTCTGCCTGTGTGACTTCGCCCTTCCCATCTTACCCTGTCGTAACCTGACAATGACATCACAGCAGTACTCGGCAGGAGCTAGAAGAGGTTTGGGTATGTACAACCAGCCCCCATCTCTTCTTAAGGAGCTCTTACAGTGCAATCCATTGTTTAGAATCTTACATAAGATTTTGGTTCTACTCCCAAGTACTGAATGTATCCCAATAGCACTTTGAAGCCATCTTCACTACTGCACTTTTGTTGTAAATTGAATCTTTAGAGGCCCTAATTTCACCCAGAAGGATTCAGAGGCTTATGCTGCTGACCCCAAATTCCTCTTCCTCATCATTAGTTTGCTTCTTAAGACCATTTCTAGATGGACATCTTGAAGGAAATTTCAGGAAGTCCATCATCAACCTCCATCTTGGGGTCTAGTATAAGACTTGAACATTCACCGAATAGGCTACATTTAAAGAAAGGTAAATTTTGTAAGTCAAAGTTTGTAGTTCTGAGGGGTACTTATAAAGAGAAGAAGGTACCTCATGTGCATCTGCTTTTGCACATCACAGCCCGAATCCAAGTTCCTATGTTCCTCCCTCACTAAAGAAAAAGAGGCTGTGATATTTTTAAGACAGTTTGATAAACTGGTCCAACAAGCATCATTTCTCTATGAAGAGACTTATTTACTGCATCACTCTCTTGTCTTGCCTCCACCCCTGCCATTTAAGGTAGACTTCCCTTGAGCTCCTTCCACTATTATAAACCCTACAATCACACCTGTTCAGAGACAATTATCCCTATTAGTGGCAGTAAATTAACACAGAAAGAATTTTTTAAGCTCGTCTCGCTTTGATGTGGTATGGACACTATTCTAGCCTATGTACTGAGGTAGGGACAAAGTAAGGTAATATAAACCATAAATATTCCTTCCACATCCTAAAAGTCTCCATAGAAAAAGTCTGAACTAATACTGAGAGTAGAAAAAAAAAAAATCTGTATGATAATTCTGTAACCATAGAGACAAGACAAAGGTGCAAAAAGAAGCCACCAAATGTGCCTTACGCCTCACGTGAAATGGTACATTTGTGCAAGTGATTTTTATATAAGGCTTTTTCATCATTGTTAGATATCCTTTCTTCCAGGTAAATTGCACACCTTTGGCCTTGATTTATTTGCTTACATGAAGATCTCTAGTGCCATTTAACCTGCGCTATCTCACCTGGCCTCTACGTTCAGCTCCAGAAGAACACGCGCCATCTGCAGAGGGCTATCAGATGTGAAACACGATGCTATTGTATCTGTCACTCTGTGGATGCCTCAGGTAACCTGAGGCATCTGAAATAGCACTGGGTATATACAGTCACGTAACCAAAATGAGCCATTATTACTTGTTAGGTCATAGGTAAGCGATTCAATTGATTAACTGCATCTAATGCACTTTAAACTCACCAAAGACACTGCAGTTGTCACTCCAGAAGACAGCAAGTCTTCCATAGGTCCCGTGTCACTTCTGCTATCCCCGTGCAGGTATGCCAGTGTCATGGGGTGGATACTTACATACTCAAGCTTAATCAGCTAATCAAGCCCATGCAGTTTTGTTATGTCAGAAGAACTATTAAGTAAGTGTTCAAAATTCCCTGTTGCAGGCTACTTTATGAGAAGGGAGAATTATCCTGCTTCAGCTGAGTGCCCACCCTCGACACCTCCACACCCCCGAGCAGTAAGACAGGGATGAGGAGCAGAATGAAGCCTCTCATAGAGGAAATAGTGGCCACACACCACTTAGACACATGTCTATAGGGCCAGATGGGATCCACACAAGGGTACTGAGGGAGGTGCTCACCAAGCCACCTGCCATCTGTGCCACCTGCCACTTGTGGTCTTTTTGATGAAAATGATTCTAAGAAATATTTTCTGACAAAAAGGTCTGGATGCCATCGTGTGCCCAGACAGACATGTGAGCTACAAAAACTGCTGCTAAGAATGGTCACTCCATTTCTAGGTAAACACTCTGCCTACTCTACCAGCTATGTTTGATTCTCACTTTTCTTTTTAAAAATACATCTTGTTAAATGGCACGTCTTCTCAGAGCACACTGCATTTTGGCAGGCTGTGCCAAGACTTGCATCCACAGAAATTTCGATGCACATTTTTCTGAAGTCATTTGCAAAAGCTCAGGAAGGAGCTAACCAAGCTTGTTATGAATGGCACGCATTGGTAGCGGTAAGAGGTTAAGCTGCTTTCATGAAGTGTACAAAGGGAACTTCTACATTCAAGGAACTTCTCTGGAAAGCGATTGTACTGCTTGTACTAAATGAGTCTTCTGTGTAAATAATTCCTACAGAGGATGCCTACAAAAGAAACAAGCTCTATTACAGAATAGGATTCTCCACAGTGATCACGCCATCCTGCAATTAAATGTTTACAATATGTCTTGTACTCAGATCATCTAATGAGCTCCATACTGCATCGACATGATTTGAGTCTAGGAATCTCCCAAGTAAGACTTTCTTCTACAACTCTATTCCTAGAAAATCACAACCAACTTCGCTGCTCAAATCTCTCCTCAGAAATAAAGAACATAAAAGCTTCAGCAAGCCGATGCATTAGGCTTCACTGCTGGTTTTTTTTTCCTCCAGCTTAGTCTTGTACTACCAAGACTCTCAATAAAAACCATGCAACCGACAAGGAAGGCTTGTATCTCTCCTAGCAGAAGATCCATCCATACACAGCAGAATTAGTGACATCTCATAGCACAATGATGATCGCACAGGTAAGAGGACAAGACGGAGCTCTCACTGAAAATATTCTAAGTGATCACTAAATGTGGGAGGGGTCCTACATCTAGATTTTAGAATAGAAATGAGAACGTGGGGGAAAAGGAAAGTAAATAAAGGCATTGGCTATTGTTCAGGTGCTAGAAAACCAATGGAATAAAGAGTGAAAATCATTCTGTGCTGAACATTGTCATTCCCAACAATAAAATTCCCATTAATTGCAACGACAGAAGAGATGAACTGGGCGTTTTTGAAAAATCACGCTCTCAGTAAGGTGGTACATGTACAAATATTTATAAGGCTATGCTATTAATTGCTGGCAAGAAGAACAGGGAGTCTAGAAATATCACCATCTTTTTCTAACTACACTCTACATCTCTACATAACTGTGATAAACAGCATTCTTCACACGGTAGCAAATTTGCACCTTGGAATGGAAATAACTCGGTTTCTACCATGTAGTGCTAATGTGGGAAAATTAGGCTTCCATACTTGACAGCAATACTTTCTTTAAGCTAAGAGGATAAAATTGTTTCAGATGCCAGTAACACATGGTGAGTTCCCACCATGTATTTGTCAGCAAATCCAACTAATTAGGAACTAATTACTCATTGCAGTAAACACAGTAATATCAGGTTTTGATAAAATGTCATCCTTTTAGCTGTGAAGATTCTGCAATTAAGGCCCATTTCATTTTCTCAAACGACTGCAGTAACTAAAGGGAGAGCCGGAAAAAACACAAAGAGGATTCTGCCATCTCCACAAGAAGGCCCTTTCATTCACCTACACCAAAGCAAGATTTACCTCTGTTTTTTTTTCCTATTTTGCACTACCAAAAATACAACATAAAATAGTCCAACCCTGTACCAAGAGAGACTACATAACTATGTTAACAGTTTACCCCAGTTTCAGGATCTTGCTGTTTATTTGGCAATGGCTCTGTCCTGTCCCATCCCACGCCCCACCCCTGCTGACACAGTTTCTCGTGTTATTCTTGTACTAAGCTTTCTGAGATTGGACCTTTAGAGGAATTGCATTCTCTGTTCATAGGACACATAGCACAGAGGAAGCCCTGGTCCATGACTAGGTTCCCACAAGCTGAGATCTACAAAGAACCGCATAAGGCCCTACTGTGTTTAACTCAAAATATGATGCAATGTTACTCCAAGAATACACTGACCAAATAAGACAGGTGCAAAATATGCAGCACAGTTAGCTGTATGACTAAGGCAAATGCCAGCATAATTTTAGATTTTAATTCTAAGTGACTTGATTCAAAGAGGGAACGAGCTAATCTGGGGAGAGAGGGATGTGGAGATTTCTCAGTTCTCCTTGGTAATGAAATCATCAGAACTGACCAAAGTGACATAATTGCAGGCGATACCAATGTGTGTGATACTCATCTAGTTCTGCCTTTGTCCATCTCACACATTTTTACTTGACTCCTACATGAAAACACGGCCAACATCTTTCAGCCAGCCATCCTTGCAGGTATTAGGAAAAGACATGCTCTGCTCTTCTCAAAAGAACAGAGCCTCCATAGTTTACATACAGTAGCGTGTGCATCAGAAGGCAAACGAATCCTGCAACCTCACAAATACTTCTTAGCAAAAGGTTTAGAAACTGCAAAACACATTCATAAAGGATTAAGACTTTGCTTTCACTTGGTTATCTATAGTTGCAGTGTCATCTTCCGCAATACTACCCAGTAACGCAGAAGAAA
Source organism: Baryphthengus martii (assembly GCA_013396935.1). NCBI lineage: Eukaryota > Metazoa > Chordata > Aves > Coraciiformes > Momotidae > Baryphthengus > Baryphthengus martii. Next base: position 69,328 of record VWZK01008095.1, read on the forward strand.
TTGCAGCCAAGCAAAGCTTCTGAAACTTCTGCTAACAATTTTTATGTCCTGTCGAGAACTTAAATATAGACAAGGTCACTCACAAATAACTATCTTTCATAAAAGGTTTTTTTTTTGTTCCATGTCAGTATCTCATACCTAGACTGCAATAGTAGAAAACTTTTGCCTTAACACTGCTAATCGTCCCCAGGTTTTGTCTTCACAGCATGTGACATATTCAAAGGAGTGCTGGAATAGCTTTCTCATCCTGTTTAGTCATATCAATAGTTGGCCATGAACTCAAAATGTGGAGAAAGCAAACAAACTTGCTCAAAAGGTGTGGGGTTTTTTTCTTTCAGCTATATTCATCATTTGATTATTGTATTCTCATCCCCTGAGCCTCATAAAACCTAAGAGAACTGGTAACAGCTGACTCAATAACACTTTTTTTGGTCCCAAAACTGTTTAACACTTCAAGCTGGAAGCACAAGAAAAGAGTAAACAGCACTATAACCCTGAAGATGACTTAGACATCCAATTTGCTGAACATTTAATTTTTTCACTGAGTTGCACTGGAAAACGGATACTGAAAGAAGGTGGGGGAAGGGGAGGAAGAAAGAATTAAAGTTGGGGGAAAAAATGAGAATGAACTATTCTTGCTTGTACTCCAAGAACTTAAGTTGAAACAAATACTTTCTTAGGATAAGGACTGTGTTTCCTTTGGGAGAAAGCAGCTCAGAATAAAATCATCATCCCGTCTGGAAGAAATTCCTTGATTTGATCTGTTCTAAGCATATCTAGAATTAATCAATCTAAGCTCTATCCAGATTATGAAATTATAAAGGAATATACAAATTTGTTGACTTTTTTTAGAAGTGACAGTTGGGTAAAAGACTACCATTTTTTAAAAAAGTAACTACATTATGAAAGAGAGTAGTTATAATGGTAAAAAGAATTGACTTAATCAATGAGTTTGTTTAGTCCAGTCCTATATAACCAAGAAATTATACCAATCACCTCCTAAAATTAGGTCCATTCATAAACCCAAGACATAAAGCAATGACATTCAAACTCCTTAGGTACTTAAGAATAGGAGAAATGACATTTTGGTTATGTAAACTGAATGAAACATAATCATACTCGTGAAATATAAAAATCATGAGATAATTATTTTTATTTTGTTGATGCATGGAAAGCGATTTTTTTTTTTTAATGTTTAGTTTTTCTGGGACAGAAATGCAGGTTGTTCTGCATTATCTTTGGCACATAGATATGATCTGGTCCTTCCAGGAAAACTGTCACAGAACATGCAATGACAGCTCTTCCTTTTTTGTTGCAGAAACCAAAATACACACATCAATGTCACTCTGTATTCTGAAAACAGGAACACTCTGAGAAAGATTGACACTAGATTTCCATCTGGTTTGTGGGAGGTGCTCTGTCAGGTGCCAGCTCTTGGGTATTGTGCTGTGACTCCTAAGTTGACAGAGGCACCCGAGCTCCACTAGAGTGTATGAAAGTTTCCATCCACTCCTCTGCCCTAGACATCCTACAGGGAAGTTTAGGTCAGATATTAGGAAAAATTTCTTCACAGAAAGGGTCGTGAAGCCCTGGGACTGGCTGCCCAGGGAAGTGGCAGAGTCCCCACCCCTGGAGGTAGTTAAAGGACACGTAAATGTGGAACTTAGGGACATGGTTTAGTGGTGCCCTGGTAGTGCTGGGTTAACAGTTTGACTCTATGATCTTGAAAGTCTCTTCCAACAAGAACAATTCTATGATTATACAGCAAGAGACAAGTACGCCAGCCTTCCAGGTCATGCCTTAGTTTCCCTCGCTGGCAAGAGAGTGGGCCCAGGCAAATGTTCTGTTCACTGTTGTCGCAACAGGAGCTTAAATGTCTACTCCAAACTGAAATGCACCTCAACTAAACTGAACTTTGTCCAAAATTTTCCCAGGACTAGGGTCCTCAGGAAATGCTGCCCTTAAAGGACCGACATCTTTAAGAAACAGGGTGGGGTTTTTTTAGAAATAAGTTGTCCAGGTGGATTGCTAGAATATTCCATTCTTTGTAAACATGAAATTAAAAAAAAAGGAAAAATCTCACCAAAAAGATACTGACAAGAATGCCAAACACTTTGTTTCTTCATTTTAAAAACGTATGGTACCTACCTATTTGTCTTAAAGTCTTGGGGAACAGCTGGATTAATTTAATTGAATCAATGAAAATCTTTCAGGAAGCATGGGTGCTGTTAAGGAAATGAACAGAATCTGAAAAGAAATCCCAACATTAATTGACCGAAAAATGTTAAAATTTCTTTTTTGTTGATGCATTGTCCTTTTGCTTCAGAGACCAGAGGATGAAATGCATTCCCAACATACATTATTAGCAGATCAAATTTAGTTTCTGCTATTATTTTCAAAGGATTTGGTGAATAGACAGTAGCATTAGTATTATCTAATCCTTCACTCAGATCTAGGACTCAAAGATTAACAGCTGCAGATTTTATAACACTTCTAACTCAGGGATAAATTGTATTTTCTTGAAATGTCCTGAAGTTATTTAATTCTTAGGAACCATTGACTTTACAGGAACAGACTAAGAACTCGTGACCATGAAAAATTGCTAATTGGATGAAATAAGATGAAAAAAATATATATCCCTAATGACAAAAACAGAATAAGAATTCCACCTCCGAGGAGGGGCAGAGTTTTGAGTCACACAGACAGGGCTCCTATAAGGCAAAAGTCCTGTTTGATTTTATTAAACAGTCACATCTGCTTTCATTACACCAAATTATTTTGGTATGATGGCACAGCTTCCACAAAAGCATACCTCTACCGTTTATACAGTGTTTAGCACACAGTAGAGGAAAATGTAGTCATAAAAGGGAAGAACAAATTGAAGGAGGGAATTTTGTATGGGAGCAGATGAAACAGTGGAATGCAGCTACCTTTTAAATAAGAAAGCACAAAGAGCAAGCCTCTATTTTCAGGAGAAGGTTCCAAGTAACGTATCCTAAACAAGCATCTCTCCTGTAATCTTAGGCACAGTACCAAATGTAAGTTACATGTCTGTGTTCCATCTTTGTGCTGGGCTCCCCTCTTCCTAAGCAGTTATCCAGCCTCATTCGAGATACCTAATTTTCCACATTCACCAGATAAGGGAATTTCAGCATCTCTCGGTGCATTTAGGGGTGAAATTATTGCTATTTAAAATCATTTTTTTAGCTACATCCCTTAAAACTTGCATACTCTTCATTTTATAAACGACATATGCTCTTTACATTTTACACACCTGCACTCGCAGCTCTCACATTCCACCACACCAACCTGATGTTATGAATAAGTCGTCTGCATTAAAATCTGGTACATATCCTTACATCTGAAGTATAGCATGTGACATTAATATAATATGTCAGTTATGTCAACACTACTCAGGGAAGGAAGAATATATTGTACAATGTTATATGTGTATATATATGTAATCATATACATAAATATTATCGTAACATGAACATGTTGCTTATTAAACACGAACATAACAAGCCATTGAAGTTAGCAGTTAGTGCTGCCACCACTACTGAAATAAGGCAAGAAGCCACCAAAACTGAAGTTCAGAAGAGAAATCTTGCTTTGATCTTTTGGAATAGCAAAGAGATCACTGATCATAATAAGATCTCTGTGTGTCAGGTTTATGCACAACTGGAGAAGACAATCTCCTTTAAAACTAACTTCCATTGCTCCATTTTTTTAATTATATCCCTTTATTTTCATGCAATTAAAAAAAAAAAAAAAAGAGAGAAAATAATACTTCTTTTAAAAAAAGCAACACTTTGTCCACACCATTATTTCATTCTTTTATCTGCTGTTTATCTTTTCATGTAAGAATGCCTGTCCAGCTCAGATCACCAATGCAACACTGTTCTGACATCTCTTCTCCAAACCACAAGACTTCAGACTATGAGAAACTGCAATGTAGTAAGATGTAGGAATAAGAATAAATAAAGTAATGCCCTGTTTGAATTTTCTGGTTTTCCTAACTCTTCTTCCTTTCCCATAATTATGCTCACTTTCCCATTTCAGCCCTTACCCAGTCTCCATTTCAGTTTCTCAATCTGTCCAGCATTGCTTCTAGTTTATTTATATCCACCTTTCTCTTTTCTGTGGTGTATCTTCTATCATCTTGTACATAAAAATAAACACATATGCCTAAACAAGTTAAAAAACTATTTTCTTACTGCTGTTGCTACCCAGAGCACCTTTCTCTGGGCTTTCTGTATTTTCCATTGCCTTTTCCATTTCTATGCCTTTACCTTCAAACTGTGTTCCAAAATCTGATTGTGGCCTTGTCTTTGTTTTTTTCGCCCATCACCTTTGCTAGGCGATCTGTTACAACTCTTCTTTGAGCAATTTGGTTTTGATCCCAAACACAGATTAGGCTCTCCACAGAAGCAACTCCTTGATAGTATCTAATTGCAAGCTACAGTAAAAGATGAGCTAAACCAAGACCCATTTTCACAATTTCTGCCCATCCATTTAGTGTATTTGCTGAAGATTATTCCATGTTTTGAGTGACAGGTAATAAACAAAGTCTATCTTGTCTGTATGGACAGGAAGAGGAAAAAAGCACTCCTTTCCTTGGCTGAAAAGTTGAATTGTGCTAGGCATCTTCAATAGGTATCAGTATGTAAATACATATACTATCAGTAACACCTAGCAATAAGATTAGACACCCCAGAGCCTTTTCATCTTTCCCAATTTGGCCGTCCTTCGCTTGCACCTTAGAACACTATCTCTCATTGCACTTGTCCCTGGCCAAACAATCACAAAACCAGGAGGGCTTTTTTCAGACACACTTTCTTTGTTCTTTCACTCATACTGAAGAGAGATGAGCAACACAAACTTGAATCAGCTTTCATTTGGTCACAGGAATTTATTTTTTTTTCCCAAGCCTAGACTATGCTCTTCTACCATCTGAGACCCTCAAGCAACCAGTTAAACCACAGCTGACTGAGAAACCAGCTAGGTCACAAAGTGTCTACAGAAAACTTCATCTTACTCATTTCAACTAATCTTCTCTTGGTCATGAAGTAACTACGGAAACTGTCACAGGCCAAAGTTGTTTATCACATGATAGTTTCAGAACAGATTCCTTCCAAGTTCAAATATTGTAGAGTCAAACAGCAACAGTTGTCAGGCCCCACACATGCACTGGACTGAATCATGGCACAGATGGATATAAATCCACATTCTCCAGTTCATAAATCAGTCAAACTGGCTGACTGACTGCAGACAGGACACCCATAGGACTGGGTTATTCTCCAGCTGCCCGTGACGAGATTCGCCTGGTGCATTCAGCACTGTGAGAACCAAGACACTGGTCTGATTCGGTTGGAACTTCTTGTGTTAAGTTTCAAACATAACATGGATATCTCACGATGTTAAAAAAATACACAGTTCCAGTGTTCTGATCCTACACATCTCTTCCCTTGGCAGATCAACATATTTCTCAGCAAATAGCTTATTTCTGAAATAGCTCCAAAAAAATAAAAATCATTTAAAAAAAAAATTACATGCATTTGAAAACAGCTTGCCTAAGCATACATTTGAGGCAAACTCATTTAACTTCGTGCTAATTCTTGGATCTGTATTATACAAATAAACAAACCCAACAACAACACTCACCCTATGGTTTTATGTTTAAAGTGAGGGGAAAACCCTGTAAGAAGATCAGATCTGGGGTACAAGATAACAGAGACAATTTCCAACATAAATGCTAGTTATTAGGTGTCATGTAGAGTCAGGAGTTGCCATGGAATCCATTTGCTTCTAAACCAGCTCCTCCTGCTGGAATACTTTCTCATTATTATTTCTTTCAGTAGCACAAAAGGAGCTGGCTATAGAAGAAATGTTATTATGTTATTTTAGAGTAAAGTTTCTACTATGTCTGCAATCAGACATGAAATTAAAATCTAAATTTAAAGCTCTATTTCTGTTCAAATGTAAAGCTACATTACTGCGGTCAGGAGAACGAAATCATTTTAGACTTTTTATAGATGCAGTAAAGCAGAGAAAATATATTACAGCTAAAGTCTTCCTTTCAGCTGTCTTCTCATGAGTGAAAATAAATGTCATCTCTGATGTCTACTGTTTACATTTTGGCTACAATATTCTCCTATTATGCGTAACTTTTAACATTTTCATACTAGTTATTCTGCGCAACGGCAGCCTCGTTACCAGTTTAACGAAGCCGGTATACAGAAGACTGCGTGCACGCTGGACACTGGGGTTATTAGGCCAATGAACTCACTTGTCGTGGTGTCAGTTTCAATAGATGGATTTTAGCAGGAAAAAAAAAAATGCAGTCCTGCCTTCAAACTCTTGACACGCCGATCACTGGGTTTCAATTCTTTTGTATACAATGTACTGCAGTAAGACTGGGACAATACTGGAAAGTAACCAGCAATATTAGAAAACTATGTCAGCGATTTGCAGCTTGGCATGTTAATACTTATTATTAATATTATTGTTTATTATAGACATTGACTAGCATCGCATCTGGAAGCCCTAAACAGAAATAGGATCCTATTGTGATCAACACTGTATGGAGATAAACACAGCCCTTGCCTCCAAGAGCTTGTATTGTATGGTTGTAGTCTTGTAAACTGATCTGGGTAGATAGATTCTTGCACCCCTGCAGAGTACCCCAGCCCTCCAAGGCGGTCAGAGCTTCCTGCGTAACCCTCCTATGTGGAGAAATAGCAAGCAAGCTTCGGGCGCAGTGAGCCTGAGCCTTTCTAATCCGTTCCTCTCCCATCCTTTAGCAGTTGAACTACACTCAAGTTTAGGTGAGTCCACCATCTTAACAGACTTCTGACCCTTATTTATATCTATCTCTCTGACTCAGAAGTTCTGTTCCCGCCAGGAAATTAGATGAAGCTCTGTACCATGAAACACCCTTCAGCCCTGCATTTTCTAAGGTCCCGTAGCACAGCTCTTGGGAAGCTCCCCAGAGCACAACAGCTTCTAGCCAGGCACTACTCTTAGAAAAGCAAAACATAGACAAGCATTTTCCCGCCTCTGCTCTGGAAGGAAAGCAGAAGGGTCATTGGAGCCCAGTTCTACAACAAATACAAGGAGCCCAGCGTCACTAAACAACAAGGCAACAGGACAGTAGCGACAGGACAGGGAGCCACAAGCTGACCACAGCAGCCAGGCCATTAGGGCAGGGGCCTCACTACCTGAGCGAGAAGAGCAGGGCTGGCATACAGATGACAGCTGGGCTTCGGGCAGACCCCAAATCATCAGGCAAGTCCATAGCAACAAGACAGGTCCAAGGTCAAGTTGGGAAATCAGTCAATGAGTCAGCATCCAGATCAACAGGGTCCCCAGCCAGGAATCCCTACAGCCCGGCACAGGCAAGCACTGAGGGCAGAGGGTGCAGATGGAACTTCCAGGTGAAGCTGGTCAGGGCAATGAAGGCTTATTAGTGCACTCAGGCACCTTCTCCTCTTCCACCAATATGGTTGACCTGACAAGCTTCTGGGTTGGGCCATACACCAAGAGCATTTTGTGCTGAAGACAAAATTAAAACCAGATTCCAGTACATCCTAAGGTTTTGACACATTCCAAAAATGTGGCAATAACATGACCAAGCTATTGCCAGACCAAAGAAATTACAATTCCTTGTTCATCTACCAGCTAAAGTTGACAGGAATTACACAGAGCAAGCAAGCCCTGGAGCCTCCTCCCTCCAGCTGCAAGTAGTGGACACTCCTCACGGGAGGCACTGTGGGGAAACCGTCCTATTAACAGGCTCTAGCTTCAGCTGGTTACACCCAGCCATGGCATTATGTAAATGCAGTCCTACCATCAGTGAGTAGCAGTCAGAATGCAGGGTGTAGAGAAAACATTTCAACAGTGAAGCAAAACTTAAATAAGAAAAAAAAATGAAGAACAGGCATACGCCAAGACTTGGAAAGACCCGCGCCCCTCAGCAACAGCTTTAACATAGTCTGAAATAGTTAAAGCAGGATTCAGGCTTACGAGTCCAGTGCTGTTTCTCTGTGCTCTCTTCTAGTGTAAGCACACTATTTTCCTCAGAGACATCATCTCCTCTGCATCACTTCTGATGGAAAATGTTACAATCTCAGTTCATACTGCAGTTGTACTAAGACATCTATTCACCACATGGGGAACGCAGAGGAGAGTACCACCCATGGGGTCGCAGAGCGCCCAAATAACCCAGGAACTGTTAAGCAACAGAGGAGTTGCTCCCAGCTTCATGAGCAGCACTCACCAACGTAACTAGGCTTGTAACCATAAACAGGTATGAGACTAAATCAAGTAAAGCTCCTATTAAAATCCAGGCAGGGAACACTTCCCGCCTTGCCTTACAACAAAATTATAAGCATCCTGGTGATTACGATGCACACCACGTGCAACGGGCACCAGGCTCAGAGCTGTCAGGAAGGTCTGATCAAGCCTCTTCTCTGAGGTGATGGGAGGCCGAAGGCAGAGTTTGAAAAGCAGAAGGGGGCAGATCCTCTCGCTATTGATTTCATCTGAAACCGTGTGTGTTACTTCGAAGTAAAGTCTGTCTCCAAAACGAGTTAAGCTGTTTTCCCTCCACTGAAACAAAGCAGTGATACAAGTCTATTTGTGACCTCTTAATTATCAGGTTGATAGTAAGAGCAGACTGTGGAATGGATCCCACTATTTTAAACATTATTCTTTGGGGTGCTGAAATTGAAACAGACTTCTGCTGACAGAAATCCCCCCACCACCCCCCCGACTAATGAAATAACTTCTTTGCTAATGAAAGCCAGGCCTTAGGAAAGGCGATTTCAGTGATAGCGAGGGGCTGGAGGAAGCCTGACGCTGCTCCAGCTTCACGGGCATCTGCGAGCCAGCGCAGATCTCACGCTGTAACCTGGAGGACACCCACCCTCCCGAAGAGGCTCCCCACAGACCGGCGGGGAGAGGCTCGCCCGGCTGCCCCGCCGCCGCACGGGCGCTCTCGGCTTGGGACAGGGAGGGTGAAATCCAACCTGGCAAAGCCGAACCGACTAAAATAACGTCAAAGCGACGTTTCCTCGCGAAGCTCCGACCCCCTCTCTTTTGGGGGTATGAGGAAGCCACGTCCGACCTCAGCCC